>CM059426.1:181711784-182250596 GCA_030390025.1 Squalus acanthias
TGGGCCTTCGATTGCCCAGTACAATGGTCCTTACTTGTGCATGGAAAACGATTCCAGCACTCATATCTTTTTGCTATTGTCACAAATGCAAACAGGTTGCATCCTGTCTTTATCAGTGCTTATCGAGTATGATCCCGTCTTATATTAAAAATGTTTATTCGAACGCCATCTTGTCTGCCCACTGAAATTCTGGAAGCTTCTGCCACGATGCGCGGCGGCCATTTTACAGGCTTCTGTGTCCTTTATATCATGACAGCATTTCATTTAAATAAACTGGTCAAACGAATCTGTTTCTATCTTGTTATTTCGAATCGCGATAATTGCGAAACTTTACAGTGTAGACCCGCTGTGTGCAGGTACTCAACTTACGTATAAAGAGAGTAAAACACAAGGAAGCGCAAAAATGAGATTTATGTGCGAAAGATTACTTAATGAGGGCCGTGTATTGTGAATAAATGAGCCAGCAACCAGTATCAGCGCAACACTCTCCATTTAAAGCACAGGTCCATTTTAGCAATGGATTTAATATAACAATCACAATTCTCTGGTTTTAGGTCCTACCCATATATCAACATATTTGTCAAATCATAACTTACTTTAAGACGTTTTCCCACACTGAGACATAAAACCGGTAAGATTAAGTTGTAGCCATTTCTTACTTTGTTTGCATTCTACAGCTGTGGAAGCTTTTACAGTCAAACACTTCAGGCACAGCAGCATGGTTCATTTGCAGCTGAGGGAATAATCTCATGGTTCTGAATAAACACGCAATACTGTGAATTTCTTTTTATTTCATTTCATACATCCTACCCTTTTATGTTCTTTAACTTGCAAGTACTAAAGGATAATAAGCATTGGTCATTGGCCACACCGCTCTCTATCCCCCACCATGCTCTGGGAGAGGGTTATTTTAATATTCGGGGCAGGTATATATGCAGCTGAGGTGCCCACCCCACAAAGCTGCCGAAAGTGCAGTATGCCACCATCCCACTCTGAGGCAGAGTGCCAGAGAATCTTATAGGGTCAATGACAATGCACAAAAAAATGGTAAAGTATTAAGTCAAGAGGCAAAGGGACAATTTGGGAACCAATACCATGTGGCTACTTCACTTGAGGCCCCACTTCAGGCCCACAACAGAACCTATGTTTGCTGTCAGCAGGCATGGGATCACTGGGCCTAAGAGGGGAGAGCAGGGCAGATTTCCGGTGGTAACCCAGGAATGCCCACCTCCTGCTTCCTTGACCCTATTCCCACTAATTGACCACCCAATTTCCCTTCCTGACCCCCCATGCTGGCTGACTTTGTAAATGGTCCCTCCTCAAAAGAACCTATCCTCGACTATGCTCTCCTTGAAAACTACCATCCTATCTCGAATCTCACTTTCCTCTTCAAAGTCCTTTCATGTGTTGTTGCTTCCTAAATCCATGCCCATATTTCCTGTAACTCCTTGTTTGAATTTCTCCAATCAGCTCCAACCAAAGTCAGAAATGACATCCCCTCTGACTGTGGTTATTTATCCCTCCTTGACCTCTCTGCAGCATTTGACAAGGTCAACCACACCATCCTCCATGCCTCTCCTCTGTTGTCTAGCTATATGTAAGCTGACAATACCCAGTTCTACCCCTGTCCACCACTGTCTTGATCCTCTATTACTTCTGTGTTATCGGACAGCTTGTCCAACGTCCAGTCTTGGCTGGGCCGCAACTTCCTCCAGGTAAACGTTGGGAGGAACAAAGACATCGGGGGAAAAATTGGGTATCACCCATTTTGGGGCGCTAATATTGGCCAGGCGCAAAGTTTAGCGCCCGGTGCTAATTATCGGCGCTGACCACAAAATTCATCTCCATCGCCCCTGGAGGTGATTTGAGCGCTAAATCAAGCGCTACACACCTCTCTTAGGGCGCTAACGTCGGGGAGCGAGGCGCTAATGTCGGGGAGCGAGGCGCTAATGTCGGGGAGCGAGGCGCTACCTCAGAACGCTAACGAAGCTCAGGTGATGTCAGTTACCCTGGAACTCAGAAAGACTGGCGCCGTCCAGTTCTTAAAGGGGACGGTCCATCTTGCTGCACAGCCACACCCTGCTCATTGCAGCGTTTGACATGGGCCTGCAAGCACCGATAGATATTGCTCAAACAATTGTGATGGATACTCAGAGGCCCAGGGAGAGAGCTCGGCGCTTTAGCGACCAGGCATTGGTGGCTCTGGTTGGCGCAGTTGAACGGCGATGGGCAGTGCTCTTTCCAGAGACTGGCAGGGGGCCATTGCCCCGCGAGTTTAGAAGAATCAGGAAGGAGGTGGCCCAGCATGTGTCATCGCGGAGCCTGGTGCAATGGACACATACATAGTGTCGTAAAAAGTTCAACAACCTCACTCGGGTGGTCAGGGTGAGTACCTGCTTTTCAATACCTCTACATCCCACCATCTCAACTTCACTCTGTGCACAGACGGTCTAAATACCCAAATGCCCAACACTCATCCAACACATGCAAACTCACATGCACATCGCACACCTTGCACATATTAACGGCTATTAAACTATGGTAGGCACATCTGCCAAACACATGGCTGCACACTCACTCACACGCGGTCCTTTTTCTTCCAGGCCAAGCTTTCACATAACTGTCGAGAGATACAGCGGATGGGAGGAGGACAGACGGAGCTGCACCCCCTCACAGAATTGGAGGAGAGAGTCCACAGACTCATTGCCAGCCAGGTAATAGGCGCTGTGGCCGTTGGAGAGGTCGACTCCCTTGGGGACAGCAACGGTACGTTAATCAGCTTTCTCTCCTCTCTCATACCACTTCCCCCTCACAACACCAGCCTTTTATACTTTCAATCTAACTAACTGTCTCCATTCCTTGCTCCCTTCCTGCCCCCCTGCCCTCATGTTAAAGCCACTCTTGTACCTTCCTGCTTTCAGATAGTGAGCCACCAGCTGAGCAGCCTGTCCCTCAGCCTGCCAGTGGCAGCAATACGCCACAGGAAGAGGAAGAGGAAGCCGGAGCCTCACCACCTGCATCTCCCGAGGGTGACACTTCCGACACTGGGGCCACGTATTCCCTGAGCAGAGGGTTTGGATCTGATGTGGGTGAAGCTTGGGGACCCAGCAGGCTGCAGCAACGCCATGGGGGAGGGAAGCTCGGGGGCCATTTCCCCGGAGGGTGAGTACGCGTACGAGTTCCACTGCACAGGACTTGGATGAGGACCTCGATATAGCGGCCATGAATACTCAGGCGATGAGCATGCATACGGAGCTCATGGATGTAATAACAAGGGTGCCTGACAGCATGGATGCACTGGCTAGGAGCATGGAGGAGTCCGCCACCAGCACAGCTGTCATCTGTGTGCAAACCCTTGAACCCATCCTTGCCTCGTTGCAGAGGATGGTTGAATTGCAGGGAGACCGTGGGGAATCAGACCCCATGCCGTGTGTAATGGGTGAGGTGGCAGGATCTATTGAAGCACAGGCTGTCGCAACACAATGGCTTAGTGCTGTAATATAGTCAGTGGTTGGTGCCATCCAATCTCAGGCTGCTCTCATGCCATCTCAGGTTGATGTCACGCAAGCGTTGACTGCTGCCATCCTCGCTGGGTCACCCACAATCCACCGGGGATCTCACGGTGCCGCAGCAGGCCAGCAATCTGTGCTCGAGCAGATTGCTCCGGATGCTGAGGTTCTGCCCCGGGGGAGTGCCAGTGTGTCAGTCGAGCAGGAAGGTGCTGTCCTCTCTCAGGATGACAGCATTCCTGCTCCCACCACTGCCACTTCGCCATTGCACTTGCCACAGCCTGTAACCCAGCCAGCCCAGACTGCTGCCGCCCATGCAGAGTTGGTGCAGTCTGCAGCCGGGGCCTCCAGGCCCAGAGCTGTTCGAGGGCATACTTCAAGGCCATCTGCAGTCACTGGATCCAACATTCAGCAGCCTTCCACCAGCCTTGCTGCAGCCACTGGGGCCACATTACAGAGGAGCAGTAGAGTGGGAAGGGGGGAAGGGGGGAAGTGCGCAGGGGATGGAGGTCACCCTCAAAGGGCAAATAACTAAAAGTTCTCAAACAAATGGGGGGAATGTTTGTGGCAAAATTTGATGTTCATCTTAATATATTTGTTTACTGTGTTGCCACCTATCTCGATGTGATAAGAATGAGTTTTGTTAGTTTATGAAAGGTTGTGTTTGTTTGTAATTGTTTGTCCTGAATAAATAAGACACGGGGGAAAAATTCAGTCGCGCCCCACGTCCGGGCGCAAAAATTAGCGCCTGGCGCTAATTATCGCCACTGACTGGAAACTTCACTTTTAACGCCCCGGGAGGTGATTGGAGCGCTAAATCAGGCGCTGCACACCTGTCTTAAGGCGCAAAGGCCGAGGAGTGAGGCGCTAACTCAGAGCGCGAGCGCAGCGCAGGTGCTGCCAGTTAGCGAGGGAACACAGACACACTGGCGCCGGCCAGTTCTTAAAGGGGGGGGGGCGATCTTGCTCCCCAGCCACACCCTGCTCATTGCAGCCTTGAATCTTGGCCTGGAGAAACCTGGGAATCCATTTTCCAGCCAAGGATGGAGAGGGTGAGAGAACGAGCTGAGCGCTTCACCGAGCGGGCCTTGGATGCTCTGGTTGGCGCGGTGGAGCGCCAAAGACCAATACTGTACCCAGAGAGTGGCAGGAGGCCTTTGCCGCGCGACTACAGAAGAGTGTGGAGGGAGGTGGCTCAGCGCGTCTCCTCCAGGAGCATGGTGCCCAAGACCCATGTCCAATGCCGGAAAAAGTTCAACGACCTCACTCGGGTCGTCAGGGTGAGTGGCTTTTTTGCAATACCTCTCCATCCCTCCATCTCAACCTCACTCTATGGCCAGAGGGTCTTAAAACCACAATTAACAACACTCATCCAACACCTATGGCCCTTTCATGAAGCACACACACACATTCCATACTTTGCATACAGTAAGGGCTATTCACCTATGGGAGGCACATCAGGCAAGACCATGGCTGTAGACAGTAAGGGCTATTCACCTATGGGAGGCACATCAGGCAAGACCATGGCTGTATACAGTAAGGGCTATTCACCTATGGGAGGCACATCAGGCAAGACCATGGCTGTATACAGTAAGGGCTATTCACCTATGGGAGGCACATCAGGCAAGACCTTGGCTGTATATTTACTCAGACGCCGTCCTTTTTCTTGCAGGCCAAGCTGGCGCATAATAGGAGACAGCAGCAACGGACGGGTGGAGGGCGGCCTCAGCTGCAACCCCTCAGCGATCTTGAGGAGCGTGTCCACAGGATTGTGGCAAGCCGGGTGATCGGTCCCGTCGCCACTGGAGACGCCGACCCCGTTCTGGACAGCAATGGTAAGGTCATCACCTTTTTGTCCTCTGTCCTTCCACTTGTCCCTCACAACACCAGCCTTTGATACTTTCAATCCAACTTACTAACTCGCTGCACTTATTCCTCCCTTACTGCCACCCTGTCCTCACGCTAAAGCCACTCTTGTACCTCCCTGCTTTCAGATGGTGATTCACCAGCTGAGGAGACAGGCCCTGAAGCTGCCAGTGGGAGTGAAGCTGCAGCCGAGGAGGAAGAGGAAGCCGGAGCATCAGTGCCACCCTCTCCCGAGGAAGCCCATGCCCACACTGGGAACACGCCTTCCCTGGAGGGGAGCAGGGGGGAAGGGTCTGATGAGGGTGAAGCTCCAGGACCCAGCGGGCTGCAGCAACGCGATGGGGGTAGGGAAGCTCGGGGGCCTTCTCCCCGGAGGGAGAGTATGCCAGCGAGTCCTGCTGCACTGGACGCAGAGGAGGAGCGGCTGATCGCGGAAATGAACACCCAGGCGGTGGGCATGCACACTGAGCTCATGGCTGCAGTGGGTAGGGTGCCCGAATGCATTGAAGCACTGGCAAGGAGTGTGGAGCACTTCGCTGCAGCGCAGGCGGATGCGACACTGAAGCTCAGTGCTGCAATTCAATCTCAGACTGCTCTCATGCAGACTCAGATTGAGGTCACGCGAGCACTGTCGGCTGCCATCCTCGCTGGTTCATTCACATTTCCCCGGGGCTCTCACCGCGCCGCAGCAGGCCAGCAATCTGTGCTCCAGCAGATTGCTCCGGATGCTGAGGTGCTGCCCCGTGGGAGTGCCAGTGTGCCGGTCGAGCAGGGAGTTGCTGTCCTCGCTCAAGATGACAGCATTCCTGCTGCCACCACTGTCAATTCTCCACTGCAGTTGCCACCGCCTGTAGGACAGACTGCTGCCGCCCATGCAGAGTTGGTGCAGTCTGCAGCCGGGCCCTCCAGGCCCAGAACTGGTCGAGGCCGTCCCTCAAAGGCATCTGCATTGTCAGGGCCTGACAGTCAGCAGCCTTCCACCAGCCTTGCTGCAGCCACTGAGGTCCCATTGCGGAGGAGCAGTAGGGTAAGAAGGGGGAAGGGCGCACGGGAAGGAGTTCACCCTCGATGTAGGAGGTGTGACAAAATGCTGGTCATTTTTTTATTAAAGGCCGAGGTTCGTGGTCAAACTTTTGTTGAGTGTTTTGCACATGATCTCCAGGTTGTGAGAACCAGTTATGGTAATGACTGTTTTTTTGTGTTTATTTGTATGAGTTTGTCATGAAGAAATGACACACACAGAGTTTGTAAAATAAATAAGTTTTGGTACTCAAAATATACATGTTTGGTGTTTGGAATCATTGGTGCCTTGGCCGGCTTAGGGGTTGCGTGTTGGGTTCATTCATGCTGTTCTCAATGGCAGAAGCCATTTCCACAGCAGGGGCCTAGAAGCGGCTTGCTATCAGCCGCTGACGGACGGCCCTTGCAGTTTCACCATTGTGGGCCGCCCTCACGCCTTGGTGCTGCTGCTGATCATCCTCCTCCTCCTCTTCCTCCTCTTCCTCCTCCTCCTCTGGTGGTGCTCCAAGGCCTGGTGGCATTGGCTGGGTCCTGAGGATTGCCATGTTATGCAGCATGCAGCACACAACTACGATGTTGGAAACTCGCTCAGGCGAGTACTGCAGGGCTCCTCCAGAATGGTCGAGACAGCGGAACCGTTGCTTGAGCACGCCGATTGTGTGCTCCACGATGTTCCTGGTAGCTTGATGGCTCTCGTTGTACCGCAGCTCAGCAGGGGTGTTGGGCGTATGGAGCGGTGTCATCAGCCAGGTGCTCAGTGGATACCCCTTGTCCCCGAGAAGCCAACCAACTGGCTGATGCGGTGCCTCGAAAAGTTCTGCCACAGTAGTCTGGCGCAGGATGAAAGCATCGTGGCAGCTGCCAGGATAGTGGGCATTGACAGCGAGTATCAGCTGTCTGTGGTCACAGACCAACTGAACATTCAAGGAATGGAACCCCTTTCTGTTCCGGAAATCCTCAGCATTCTCATGCGGAGCACGCAAAGCCACATGCGTGCAGTCAATGGCGCCCTGCACCATGGGGAAGCCCGCTATCCTCGCAAAGCCCAGAGCGCGTTCTTGCTGCTTGTCTGGGGTCATGGGGAAAGAGATGAACTCTCGTCTCCTTTTAAAGAGGGCATTTGTGACCTTCCTGATGCAGCAATGCACCGCGAACTGGGAGATATTGGCGATGTCCCCAACAGCAGATTGAAATGAGCCAGTAGCATAAAAGTTCAGAGCCACTGTGACCTTCACTGCCACCGACAGAGACGTCCTGGACCTCAGTTGAGGCTGCAGATCTGGCTGCAGCAGGTGGCAGAGCTCAGTGACCACCTCCTTGCTGAAGCGCAGCCTTCGCAGACGCTGCTCATCAGACATATGAATGTAGGAGAGCCGTTCACGATATACCCTGGGAGGGTAAGCTCTCCTGTACAGACGCCTGTTGGCCCTCCTCCGTCTGGCCATCATTGTCACACTCTCTCTGCGTCTCTGTCTCCTCCGATTCAGCTGGCGCAGGACGACGCCCCCCATCAGTGCAGCCCCCATATCTCTTAGCAAGCAAAGTTATGAAGGCCAGAAACCAAAGTACCAGCGAAGTTAGGATGAGTAGCCAAAACTACCTCACACAGCGTTGACTCAATGCAGAAGTCTCTCTTTCTCTCTCTCCGAATCTCTCTCTCTCTCTCAGAACGAGTGGTGCAAAAATGTCAACCACAGAAAAAGACAGGAAGAGGCCCCCTTTAAATAGCGCCCCCCCCCCAGCCCCACAGTGATTGTTAGCGTTCCACTCTTCCGGTCGTTGGATGCGCCAGGCGGTAAGGATAGGGGCGCCACTGAAATTCTGCTCCGGGGCGCCACAAGGGCGTTGCACTCTCGTATGACGTCACAATCTGCGCGCGCAGGAGATCGCGGCGATAAAGTTTAGCGCCACCGCAAAATGTCTAGTTAAGTTCGCGAGCGGCGCAAACATCGCTGCGCCCGGGCACTAGCTGCTTTGCGCCCCATTAGCGCCCTCTTAAGGCGCTAACGGGAGGCGCAACCAACTGAATTTTTCCCCCAGTTTGTCATATAAATAATTTTTTTTATTGGAACTTTACAACTTTGCTCATTTGACTCATTGGAGCTTTGCCCAGCAATAGGGGCTGCGGGATCCTTGCGATGATGTGCTTGTTCATCCCAGAAGCCATCTTCTCTGTCATTCGTTAGAAGCGTTGTCTGATCAGGCGTTCACGGACAGCCCTTGCAGAGGCAACATTGTACGCCTCCCTCCCATGTTGGTGCTGCTCATCCTCCTCTTCATCCTCCTCCTCTCCCTCTTCCTCCTCCTGAGGTGGTGCACCAATCCCTGGTGGCAATGGCTGTGTCCTCATAATTGCAAGGTTGTGAAGCATGCAGCACACAACAATGAAAAGCTCGCTCGGGGGAGTACTGCAGGGCTCCTCCAGAGTGGTTAAGACACCAGAACCGTTGCTTCAACACACCGGTCGTCTGTTCAATGAGGTTCCTAGTGGCGCTGTGGCTCTCATTGTAGGCGAGCTCAGCAGGAGTGTTGGGGTTACAGAGCGGTGTCATCAGCCAAGTGTAGAGTGGATAACCCTTGTCCCCGAGGAGCCAGCCACGAGGGTGGTGCGGTGGTTGGAAGAGGTCTGGGACACCAGTCTGGCGCAGGATGAAAGCATCGTGGCTGCTGCCAGGATAGCGGGCATTGACCGCGAGTATGCGCTGTCTGTAGTCGCAAACCAACTGGACGTTCAGTGAGTGGAAGCCTTTGCGTTTGCGGAACACCTCTGCATTTTCATGAGGTGCCCGCAATGCCACATGCGTGCAGTCAATGATGCCCTGAACCATGGGGAAGCCCGCTATCCTAGCAAAGCCACATGCACGTTCATGCTGTTTGTCCTGGGTCACGGGGAAAGAGATGTACTCCCTTCTCCTTTTGTACAGAGCATTTGTGACCTCCTGGATGCAGCAATGGACGGCGAACTGGGAGATATTCGCTATGTCCCCAGTTGAAGCCTGGAAGGAGCCACTGGCATAGAAATTCAGAGCCACCGTCACCTTCACTGCCACCGACAGAGACGTCCTGGTCCTGAGCTTAGGCTGCAGATTTGATTGCAGGAGGTGGATCAGCTCAGTGACCATCTCCTTGCTGAAGTGCAGCCTTCTGAAACACTGCTCCTCAGACAAATAAATGTAGGAGAATTGTTCCCAGAATACCCTGGGAGGGTAAGGTCTCCTGTGCAGAGGCCTGTTGGCCCTCCTCCCTCTGGACACGTTTGCCACTCCATCTCTGCACCTCTGCTGCCTCCGAAGGTGAAGCTGGAGGACGACGCCCCGAGTTAGTACAGCCACCATTTAATCGTCTAAACGTGGTAAATATGAAGCTCAGAGAAATAGGAAACTGAAAAGTGTCGCTCAGGACCAAAACTCCTTGGAGGACAGCGTTAAATCTCTCCAGACGTCTCTCTCCTTCTCAACCTGCGTATGCCAAAAATGTTGCCGACAAGAAAAAGCAGGAAGTGCACGCCTTTAAATAGCGCTCTCCCAGCTCCTTCCCGACTTCAAAACGTTCCCCTCTACCTGTCGTTCCTAGCAGCAGGCGCTAAGGCAGGGGGCGAGAATCAATTTCTGGTCCGGGACGCTACCGGGGCGTTGCACGCTTGGATGATGTCACGATCTCTGGGCGTGGGAGATCGTGGCGGTTGTGTTTAGCGCCACCGCAAAGCACCAGGTCAATTTCGCGGGTGGCGCTAAAATCGCCGTGCTCAGGCGCTAAGTTGCTAGAGCCCCGTTAGCGCCCCCCGGAGGCGCTAACCAACCCAATGTTTCCCCCATCATCTTTAGCCCCCGGCACAAGCTCTATATCATCGCTGCAGATTCCATCCCCTTCCCCGGCCACTGTCTCAAGGTTGAACCAGACTGTTCGTAACCTCAGCGTCCTATTTTACCTCGAGCTGAACATCATATTCCATATCCTCTCAACCTACTTGAAACTCAATAACATCACCCACGTCCGCCCCTGCCTCAGCTCATCTGGTGTTGAAATCCTCATCCATGCCTTTATCACCTCCAGGCTTGACTATTCCAATTCTCTTCTAGCCAGCCTCCCATCATCCTCCCTCCGTAAGCTTGAACTCAGACCAAACGCTGCTGCCTTTATCCTATCGCACACCGACATCCTCACCCATCACCCCTATCCCTTGCTGATTTACATTGGCTCATGATTCCCCCAACTCATGAAATTTAAAATTCTCATCCTCATGTTTAAATCCCTTCATAGCTTCACCCCCACCCCCCCATCTCTTTAACCTCCTGCAGCCCTACAACCAACCCCACCCCCGAACTCTCCATTCCTCTGACTCTGGCCTCTCGTGATCACCCCCCACCCCTTTTTACCCCATTACCAGTTTGGCCATTACCAGCTTCATTGGGTCTCCATCACAATAACTGCCAGTTGCTCATCCATTGGTGGCTGTTCATTCCACCACCTAGACCCCAAGCTCTGGAATTCGCTGCAGAAACCCCTCTGCCTCTCCAACTCCCTCTCCTCCTTTAAGAGTCACCTTAATACTCACCCCTTTGACCAAGCTTTTGGTCATAAACCAATGACCCCCACCACCTCCCCCACCCCCACCATCCCCCCACCAAATAAGTCATCCTTTGTTTCAGCCTCCTTTTTCTTTACATCTATGTGCAGCGCCATGGGATTTCTTTTATATTAACGTAGTTATATAAGTACAAGTTGTAGTTGCTATTGTTGATCAGACAATATACTTTCCATCATCAAATATCACAGAAGTGTGAGAGGTAACATGTCCCTCATTTCATACTTTGTTGATATTTTCCCCCAAGGGCTGATTGGATCAGTTTCTGCATGGCAGCGATACAATGTTATAAGATTAGCCAAGGTCACTCGATCAGGAGTCTGGCCATTACCAGCTTCATCAAGTCTCCATCAAAATAACTGCCAGTTGCTCATCCATTACCTCATTAATGGCCACCCCAAAATGTTACCACACACAATCTCACTGAACACCCAAGTGGATGGAAAACAATTCTAAATCGAAAGCATCTACGTACATAGAGTTTTTTCATCCCATGTAGAAGTTGTTAATACTTGTACTGGGAATAATAAATGTATAAACAAGCTTTATGGTACCCTGAATCAAAGACTTGTTTAAAGTCAGTGACATTTATCAGGCATGACTGCTGGAATTCCATCACCTTTTCAATGATCTGCCTCAATGCATACATCTGGTTGTTTCAGAAATATTCATCCTAGAAGTCAGTCTGTTTCTCACACATGTATTCATCTATAACCTTTTCAGTACAGTTTAGAATAACCATGTGTAAAAGACTGCAGGGAGCAGACAGCAGGGTAACGCCCCCCGCTGTTCTCATATTTTGTGATGTCACCCTTTTAGTAGGATGGTGGCAGTTTCTGACGGTCTATCTAATTATACGTTTTCTCCAAAGCAAACACAAGAGTAAATTATCTGCATTCATTCTTCAACTGTAATACGTTAATCCTTTCTAAAAACTCCGATATGCCTGGGATATACTTTGTGTTGCGTATGAAGTTAAAAGAAAAATACTTTCACCGAATTGTCAATATAAACCTCTGCAGTTCAGTAAATGATTTTTTTTCTAATTTACACAGAGTGCAAAATATAGCCCCTGTAAAGTTTCGCAATTATCGCGATTCAAAATAACGAAAGAGAAGCAGATTCGTTTGATCAGTTTATTTAAACGAAATGCTGTCATGATATAAAGGACACAGAAGCCTGTAAAATGGCCGCCGCGCATCGTGGCAGAAGCTTCCAGAATTTCAGTGGGCAGACAAGATGGCGTTCGAATATACATTTCAAATATAAGACAGGATGCAACCTGTTTGCATTTGTGACAATAGCAAAAGATATAAGTGCTGGAATCGTTTTCCATGCACAAGTAAGGACCATTGTACTGGGCAATCGAAGGCCCATCCAGACACATCAATACACAAATACCCCCACGGCTCTACAATGAGAGAGCCATTCTCGGGTGTTTAAACAAGCATTCGGGGGCCCCCCCAAAACCAGTCAGGGAGACGATTCATACGATCCTGGCTGGGTCAACAATGGGGAGAACATTAACGGGTAGTTGGCCAGTTTCAGGTGCTACCGAAACCCGTTAAAGACAAGAATCGCCCCATGCTGGGAGTTTTGAGCGCCAATATTTCACAAAGGACAAACATTAAGATTTGGGCGGGAGATAAGGGAACACAGCACTATAACTATAGTGAACAAATGTCCATCGCTCTCTTATTCTCTTGATTCGGCGCCTTATTCTCTTATCTCGCTGTTGACTGCGGAGGGTATTCTGTGTTCTCTCTGGACTCTGTTGACTATGTTGGGTGGAGCTCAAACGGAACGAGCCGCCTCAACGAGGGCAAGTGACCGGGTGCACCATCCCGAGAGTCGGTAAACGGTGTCTGGACCCGAAGGCCCGAAGAGACGAGACGAGACGAGAAGAAGAGGAGAAGAATCCACGTGCCGCCGCGGTCAGTAAACCCCGACCGCGCCCGAAAATACAAGAAAGAACTTTTCATTGAAGTCCCCCGACAACCGGTGTCGGGGACAGGAAGACTCTTCTTCGAACCGTGTCCGAGTTCTGTCGAGTTCTTCATGACAACGGGGAGCCTGGCCTGCTTGCTGCAGCAGCGAAGATAAACAAGTGGGGTACAGAGACCCCTCAAAACACGTGACAGTCAGGCGCTGCAGCGAAACGAGCCGAGTGCCTCACTTTAAAATTCTCCGAAGTATCACGAGTGGTGAGCATGTTTCCCGATCCTACAAATCTAGACGTAGTGTAGGTATTGATAAGGGAGGGTGGTTTTATTAAGGATAAAGTATAATGTGTTCCCCTTTTTACGATGTGCCGTGCGTTCTTCATTACCATAGACCAAGCTTTATGAATGTATGTATACTTGTACTCTCGTTAGTTTGCACCTATGACATGTACTTCATGATTTTGGACGCTATGCAATAAAGATTTCCGTTTCGTACTATTCAACCGGGTCTATTTGAGTTTTTCTCTGCATTACTGCTCTCGCTCCTAAGTCCAGTGTTAGAACCGTAAGGGCGAGTGGGTCGAACCACTCACAGGTGCTTATTGCAACAAGGCTGGCCGGAGACCAGAGCAAGCAATAGTATTAGGCAACGAAGGCCTAACCTCGCACCAGCACCGTCTGTGATACAAGCACGCCAAAACCCCTTACACCCCATGAAACTTACTTTTCTTCGGTTATTGACCATACACTGGTCAATATTGCCCCCTTGGGTGGATGAGTCACACAATGGATAGCAGGCTGGCTACAAAACAGAAAGCAGAGAGTAGGGTTTAAAGGTGGCAGAGTGGCAAAATGTGGAAAGTGGTTCCACAAGGATCAGTACTGGGACCACTGTTGTTCATCATTTACTTAAACAATTTGGACTCGGGAACGGGAAGTACAATTTCAAAATTTGCGGAGGACATCAAATTGGGGGGTGTAGTTAATACAGGGGAGGACTGCGACAAAATACAGCAAGACATTAATAAACTTGCAAAATGGGCGTGTAATTGGCAAATTAACTTTATTATAGATAAATGTGAGGTGGTGCATTTTAGTAGGCAGAATAAGGAGACCACATATTCCTTGCAAAATCAGTGTTTAAATGGGGTAGAGGAGCAGAGGGATCTGGGGGTACAGATCCACAAATCACTAGAAGTAGGGATGCATGTTAATAAGGCCATAAAAAAGCAAACAAAGCACCGGGTTTCATTTCCAGAGGGATAGAATGGAAAAACAGAGAAGTTATGTTAAATTGTAAAGAACGTTGGTTAGACCACACTGACATTGGCCGGAATTTTCACCTCAGAGTCGGGTCGGCTCCGTGCGGGCTACGTAGCAGTTAGGGAACGCGATATGTTGATCAGCCCGCTCCTCAGTGCAACTTTAACATAATGGCCCCAATTATGCCCCATGCACGTTTCCCAGCCCTATTAAAGGGTGCGGGTCTGATGATGTCATCGATGACTAATTTCCAGCGCCTATATTTAAAGCAGTCTTGCACACAAGTCATTTGAAATTTGGTAAATGAGTGTGTAAGCATCATTGTAAAGGTTGGATTTATTTTGCAAACATAAAAACATAGAATAGAATAGAATAGAATCATAGGATGGTTACAGCACAGAAGGAGGCCATTCGGCCTGTCGAGCCTGTGCTGGCTCTCTGCAAGAGCACTTCAGCTTGTCCCACTCCCCCGCCACTTCCCCGTAGCCCTGCAATTTTTTTTCCTTCAGGTACTTATCCAATTCCCTTTTGAAAGCCACGATTGAATCTGCCTCCATCACCCTCTCAGGCAGTGCATTCCAGATCCTAACCACTTGCTGTGTAAAAAAGTTTTCCCTCATGTCGCCTTTGGTTCTTTTGCCAATCTGTGTCCCCTGATTCTCGACCCTTCCGCCATTGGGAACAGTTTCTCTCTATCTACTCTGTCCAGACCCTTCATGATTTTGAACACCTCAATCAAATCTCCTCTCAATCTTCTCTGCTCTAAGGAGAACAACCCCAGCTTCTCCAGTCTATCCATGTAACTGAAGTCTCTCATCCCTGGAATCATTCTCGTAAATCTTTTCTGCACCCTTTCTAAAGCCCTCACATCTTTCCTAAAGTGCGGTGCCCAGAATTGGACACAATACTCCAGTTGAGGTCGGACCAGTGTTTTCTAAAGGTTCATCATAACTTCCTTGCTTTTGTACTCAATGCCTCTATTTATGAAGCCCAGGATCCTGTATGCTTTTTTAAATGCTTTCTCAACCTGCCCTGCCACCTTCAACGATTTGTGCACCTATACCCCCAGGTCTCTCTGTTCATGCACCCCCTTTAGAATTGTACCCTTTAGTTTATATTGCCTCTCCTCATTTATCCGACCAAAATGTATCACTTCGCTCTTTTCTGCATTAAACTTCATCTTCCACGTGTCCGCCAATTCCACCAGCCTGTCTATGTCCTCTTGAAGTCTATCCCTATGCTCCTCACTGTTCACTATGGTTCCAAGTTTTGTGTTATCTGCAAATTTTAAAATAGTGCCCTCGATACCTAAGTCCAAATCATTAATATATATCAAGAAAAGCAGTGGTCCCAGTACCAACCCCTGGGAACACCACTGTGGACCTTCCTCCAGTCCGAAAAACAACTGTTCACCACTACTCTCTATTTCCTATCACTTAGCCAATTTTGTATCCACGCTGCCACTCTCTCTTTCATTCCATGGGCTTCAACTTTGCTGGCAAGCCTATTATGTGGCACTTTATCAAATGCCTTTTGGAAATCCATATACACCACGTCAACTGCATAGCCCACAACAATCCTCTCTATTACCTCATCAAAAAATTCAATCAAGTTAGTTAAACACGATTTGCCTTTAACAAATCCATGCTGGCTTCCCTTAATTAATCCACACTTGTCCAAGTAACTGTTAATTTTGTCCCAGATTATCATTTCTAAAAGGTCGCCCACCTGACTGGCCTGTAGTTGCTGGGTTTATCCTTATACTCTTTTTTGAACAAGGGTGTAACATTTGCAATTTTCCAGTCCTCTGGCACCACCCCTGTATCCAAGGATGATTGGAAGATTATGGCCAGTACCTCTGCAATTTCCACCTTTACTTCCCTCAGCATCCTAGGATGCATCCCATCTGGTCCTGGTGACTTATCTACCTACATTAAGTACAGTCAGCCTTTCTAGTACCTCCTCTTTATCAAGTTTTATCCCATCCAATATCTCAACTATCTCCTCTTTCACGATGATTTTGGCAGCATCTTCTTCCTTGGTAAAGACAGATGCAAAGTATTCATTTAGTATCTCAGCCATGCCCTCTGCCTCCATACGTAGGTCTCCTTTGTCATCCCCTCCTCTTACTACCCGTTTACTATTTATATGCTTATAGAAGACTTTTGGATTCCCTTTTATGTTAGCTGCCAGTCTATTCTCATACTCTCTCTTTGCCCCTCTTATTTCCTTTTTCACTTCCCCTCTGAACTTTCTGTATTCAGCCTGGTTCTCACTTGTATTCTCAACCTGACATCTGTCATACGCCCCTTTTTTCTTTTTTTTCTCACTTTCTATCTCTTTCATCATCCAGGGAGCTCTGGCTTTGGTTGCCCGACCTTTCCCCCTCGTGGGAATGTACCTCGACTGTACCCGAACCATCTCCTCTTTAACGGCAGCCTATTGTTCAATTACAGTTTTGCCTGCCAATTTTTGATTCCAATTTACCCCTCCCAGTTCTGTTCTCAACCCACTGAAATTGGCCCTCCTCCAATTAAGTATTTTGACTCGAGATTGGTCTTTGTCCTTTTCCATAGCTAACCTAAACCTTATGATACTATAATCACTGTTCCCTAAATGTTCCCCTACTGAAACTTGATCCACCTGATCCACCTGATGTGTGCAGTCGATGACGCCCTGCACCTATGGGACGTCAGCCAGAGCTGCAAAGCCGAGCACCCGCTCAGTAATAATGGCTTCATCAGTGGCAAAGTTCATATAATTGGTTGCCTTGTTAAACATTGCATTGGTGACCTGTGTGATGCATCTGTGAGCGGCCGACTGTAAGATGCTGCAAATGTCTGCTGCAGATCCCTGGAAGGAGCCTGAGGTGAAGAAGTTGAGGGCGGTGATGACTTTGACAGCCACTGGTAAGGTGTGTCCACCAGGTCCTTTGGGCTGCAGGTCTGGTTCCAGTAAGCTGCAAATGTCTGCGACGACCTGGGGCGATAGCCTGAGCCTCCTTTGGCACTGCTGCTCAGTCATGTTGAGGAAGCTCATCCTCTGCCTGTATACCCTGTGTTGGGGGTATCGCCTCCGGCGTGGTGCAGCCCTGTGGTGCCCCCTCTCTCCTGTGGAGCATCAGGTCATTGAGGAGAAGACTGGTGTGGCGGCTGCTGCTGGTGTTGGGGCTCATCTTGGCCCGATTCTGAGGACCAAGGTGAGACAGTATTAGCGGCACCCATGCTGATCTAGTAGATGGCAGGTGAAGTAGCGACCAGAGGGACAGTCCCTCAATGTTCTAATACTGACTAGCAATGTGGTGAGCGTGGTTTCCGAGGTTGCAGAAATGACCTGCAAACTCCTGAAACCTAAATCTGTGCACAAAATGGAGTCAGCAAGAGCCTTTCCCTTAGGAAACTAATGAGGTGTAAGGCGTATGTATTTATGTGCTTTTCCCAGCTGTCAATTATTGCCCTCACACAATGGCCACTGAGCTTCCGCCTCGCCTGCACAGGCGAGGTTCCCGAGCTACGTGCTTCCCGTGCTCATGCCATTAAATTCAGTAGCTGCAGTTAAAAAGCCTGTTAAGGGTCTGATAACAAGCAGTTAATGAGTTGAATTAGTTTGCCTGCCTCTGCCGATCAGGTCTGTGGTGCGCTAGGAAATGTGCCCCAGTTAAAGGCGCAGGGAGGCGGGATGACGGTGGGTTCCCGACGCGCTGCCTATTTCCGCTATTTTTACAGCCGGCCCGCCCCGCTTCCAAACTCGCACGCACGGCAACGGGAAAATTCCGGCCATTGTTCCTGGAAGATCATGAGTGAAGAGCCTGGAGCACCAGAAGTCAGTTCATTTGTGCAAAGGTTTATGTAATGGCAGGCAGTGCTGCACACAGGTACATTTCTGGCCCCACCAAGTAACATACAGCTGCATTTTACCAGGAGAACAATACATTGGGGTAGATTTTGACTTTGTGCGATTGTGTAAAATGAGTGATAACGAGTCAGTAGCCCATTTTACATCTCTCCTGATTTTTTTTCTCCAATGGAAATTTTACACTGTCGCACAAAGTCTGTCCATTATGTATTCCATTATATACTGCTGAAGCCCTTATGAAAGCGTATCTTCCAACCTACCATGAGCAACGCCAAGGGAGAACTATCACAGAGAGCCAACTTTCTGTGTTTGTGCTGCTGGTGGGGAGCCTCATCCGCCAGCGTGATTTTAATGGCTTAAAATATGGGCAACATTCCCGATTTCCTGTTATACGCAGATGCAAGCAAGGCTCCAACAATAGCGTAAACACAGAAAATTACCTCCATCAATATTGAATTATCTGCTCCAACATAGTCTGCAAATTGAATGTTTTATTTCTGTTCATCCAAACATTCATCAATTTGACATCATATTTGTAAGATATTACTGATGTTATCAGTCTCAATTAGAGGCACACTATAATGAGACAGGATCCCTTCTGGCCTCATTATAGCAAAGTTGACTGCTTACAGATTAAGTATACAAATGTAATCTCAGTTAAGGATATTATTTTTGTAACTTAATCAACCAGTGTCTTAATTATTATTATGATCTGAACACACCCGCTCTCACTCATGTACAATTGTGTCACATGGTTGTGTTGGACAGTCTCCCATTTTATTCACTCCCCCAGAGGAATGTTGTGCACCAGTGTCAAATATTGTGCCTGGTTCGTGGACCAAAGCAATTAATCATTCATAGGCTGCCATAATTTACAGGTATAAGCTCATCATGAAGTTATGCATAACAAGGCAACGTTGAGTAATAAACTGTTGAATCATTTGTAATGAGAGAAGTGTGTCAATATGCTGGGTGTTACTGCCATGTGTGTTAAAAGGCAACTATAGTCTGCAGATTGCAAGTAATACTCACAGATGTTCCTTCATCTCAATTAGTTTGAAGATTCCTAGGATTTTATATATTTCCACAACCGATATTCACAGCCACGGGGATTGTGAATAGAAACACCAAAGGATTCATTTGAACTCTGCAGATTAATTAAAACTGAGGTTTATCACCAAACAATGAACATGATGGCAGGAGCCAGTTTCAGGTTTAATATCAAATTTTAGTTAGCACTCTGCAATATTCATTATTGTTCTGTACGTGTTTATCTTTGCTCATAGATTTGGTTTAACATTAAATGTGGGATTTCTGAGATATGTTTACAGAATTGGACAGCTATGAAATTAAAACTGAGAAAGAAGTACTCGTTGTGGCCATTGAATTCATATTTAGAGTGCATAAACATATATTTCAAAAGTGTCACTTATACACCAGGGGACCAAAAATCCATGAAGGTTGCATCCCAGCATAAGGGGTGGGATGTGGCCACCAGGAACCTCCACAGACCCCCACAGACTTGCCAGGGTCGGAGGAGGTTCCCTACTTTGCATTCCAATGGCAGGCACCCACAACACTAGAGGCACATCTGGGGTGTCATCCAGGGAAGGAGTCCACAAACTGCGGCCCTGGTCTAGGGAAAGGGTAGTTGGTCTCCAACCCCTGCCCCCAAAAAGAAGAGAGGTGCCCTAGAGTGGTGGCATGGTGGACTGCTTTAAAATTAAGACATCGTGGCAGCTTCATGACCTCTTTAGCCTCTGGAATTTTGGCCCTCTAGGTTTACGTCTCACTGGAGAGTAGGTCATGTCTGACTAATCTACTTGAATTTTTGAGGAGGATATGAATCTGGTGGATAGGGGAGTGTCCATGGATGTTGTCTATATGGAAATCTAGAAGGCATTTTATAAGGTTCCACACGAGATAATTAGCAAAACTAAAAGTGCACGGAATTGGAGGTAACCTTGTGACATAGGTAATTGGTTGGAAGGTAGGAGTCAGAGAGTAGGGATAAAGACAATGTTCTCTGATTGGTGGTATGTGACAAGTGATGTTCTGCAGGGATTTGTACTAGGGCCTCAGCTTTTCACTAAATATATCAATTACTTGGATGAAGGAATAGAGAGATGTATAATCCTAGTTTGCTGACGCCACTAAATTGGGAGGCATAGGAAAGTGTTTAGATGGAAGCATGAAGTCACATATAGGGACATAGACAGATTAAGTGAGTGGGCAAAAACCACAGAAAATGGAGTTCAATGTTGGGAAGTGAGAGGTCATCCACTTTAGATCCAGGTACACAAATCACTAAAAGCTAGTGCACAGGTACAAAAAGTAATCAAAAAGGCTAATGGAATACTATCTCAAGGGGGCTGAAATACAATGGGGAGAAAGTGATGCTTCAGTTGTACAGAGCCTTGATCAGACTCCATCATAAGCCCCGGTATCATTCCGCTTTGGGTACTGCACCTCAGGAAGGATATATTGGCCTTGGAAGGGGAGCAGCGCAGATAAACCAGAATGATACCGGGGCTTAAAGTGTTAAACTAGGAGGACAGGTCGTGTAAACTTGGCTTGTATTCCCCGGAGAAGGTTGCGGGATGATCTAATCGAGGTATTTAAAATGATAAAGGGAGATACAGAGAAACTATTTCCTGGAGAGTCCAGAACAAGGGGGCACAATCTTAAAATTAGAGCTAAGCCATTTTGGAGTGAAATCAGCAAGCACTTTTTCACACAAAGGGTGGTGGATATCTGTAACTCTCTCTCCCAAAAGGCTGTGGATGCTGGGTCAATTAAAATGTTCAAGATTGAAATCGATAGATTTTTGTGAGGTTAGGGTATCAAGGGATATGCATCAAAGGCAGGTAAATGGAGTTGAGGTACAGATCAGTCATGATCTGATTGAATAGTGGAACTGACTTCAGGGGCTGAATGGCCTACTCCTGGTCCTATGTTCCTAAAATGATTTTGAAATTGAGTGGCATGCTTGGGACCTGAATAAAAGTGCATATATCTGAATCTCCTTGGTTTCTAAAAGGTTGCAAAAACATTAATTTAGGGAATGAAGCTGGGCAGGGGGAAGGGGAGACCATTTTGGTGCTAGTGATCATAATTCAGTTAGATTTAGCGTAGTTATGGAAAAGGACAAAGATAGACCAGGAGTAAAAGTTTTCAATTGGGGAAAAGGCCAATTTTACTAAGCTGAGATGTGATTTAGCAAAAGTTGACTGGAAAAAGCTACTTGAAGGTAAATCAGTGTCAGAGCAGTGGGAGGCATTCAAGGAGGAGAAAGTGAAGGTTCAGAGCAAATATGTTCCCACAAAGGAAAAGGGTGGGACTCACAAATCTAGAGTCCCCTGGATGTCAAGGGAATACAGGCAAAAAAGGGAACCTTATGTTAGATACCGAGAGCTCAATACTGCAGAAAGCCTAGAGGAGTATAGAAAGTGCAGAGGTGAAATTAACAGGGAAATTAGGAAAGCAAAGAGAAGGCATGAAAAAATATTGGCAAGTAACATCAAGGAAAACCCAAAGATGTTTTATAAATACATAAAGAGGAAGAGCATAACTAACTAAGGGGAGAGTAAGGCCCATTGGAGACCAAAAAGGTAACCTGTGTGTTGAGTCGGAAGATATGGGTATGGTTTTTAATGAAAACTTTGTGTCTGTCTTCACAGAAGAGAGGGATGATGCAGACATTGTAGTTAAAGAGGAGGGGTGTGAAATATTAGATGAGATAAACATAGTGAGAGAGGAAGTATTAAGGGCTTTAGCATCTTTGAAAGTAGATAAATCACTAGGCACGGATGAAATGCTGTTATGAGAAGCAAGGGAGGAAATAGCAGATGCTCTGACCATCATTTTCCAATCCTCTCTGGCGACAGGTGTGGTGCCAGAGGACTGCTAATATTGTACCGTTGTTTAAAAAGGGAGAAAGGGATAGACCGAGTAATTACAAGCCAGTCAGCCTAACCTCGGTGGTGGACAAATTATTGGAAAAAATTCTGAGGGATAGTATCAATCGTCATTTAGAAAGGCACGGATTAATCAAGGACAGTCAGCATGGATTTGTTAAGGAAAGGTCGTGTCTGACTAATTTGATTGAAATTTTTGAGGAGGTAACAAGGAAGGTCGATGAGGGTAGCGTATTTCATGTAGTCTACATGGATTTTAGCAAGGCTTTTGACAAGGTCCCACATGGCAGACTGGTCAGAAAAGTAAAAGCCCATGGATCCAAGGGAAAGTGGCAAGTTGGATCCAAAATTGACTCAGTGGCAGGAAGCAAAGGATAATGGTTGACGGGTGTTTTTGTGACTGGAAGGCGGTTTCCAGTGTGGTTCCGCAGGGCTCAGTACTAAGTCCCTTACTTTTTGTGGTATATATCAATGACTTAGACTTCAATGTAGGGGGCATGATTTAGAAGTTTTCAGATGATACAAAAATTGGCCGTGTGGTTGATAGTGAGGAAGAAAGCTGTAGCTTGCAGGAAGATATTAATGGACTGGTCAGGTGGGCAGAAAAGTGGCAAATGGAATTCAATCCAGAGAAGTGTGAGGTAATGCATTTGGGGAGGGCTAACCAGGCAAGGGAATACACAATAAATGGTAGAATACTGAGAAGTGTAGAGGAACAGAGAGGCCTTGGAGTGCATGGAGATCCCTGAAGGTAGCAGGACAGGTAAATAAGGTGGTTAAGAAGGCATACTTTCCATTATTAGCTGAGGCATAGAATATAAGATCAAGGAGGTTATACTTGAACTGTATAAAACACTAATTAGGCCACAGCTAGAGTACTGCATACAGTTCTTGTCACCACATTACAGGAAAGATGTGATTGCACTAGAGAGGGTACAGAGGAGATTTACAAGGATGTTGCCAGGACTGGAGAATTTTAGCTATGAAGAAAAAATGGATAGGCTGGGGTTGTTTTCTTTGGAACAGAAGAGGCTGAGGGGAGACTTAATTAAGGTGTATAAAATTATGAGGGGCCTAGATAGAGTGGATAAAAAGGACCTATTTCCCTTAGCAGCGAGGTCAATAACCAGGGGGCATAGATTTAAAGTAATTGGTAGAAGGATTAGAGGGGTGTTGGGGAGAACTTTTTTCACCCAGAGGGTGGTGGGGGTCTGGAACTCACTGCCTGAAAGGGTGGTAGAGGCAGAAACCCTCACCGCATTTAAAAAGTACTTGGATATGCACTTGAAGTGCCGTAACCTACAAGGATACGGACCAAGAACTGGAAGGTGGGATTAGGCTGGATAGCTATTTGTCGGCCGGCACAGATACGATGGGCTGAATGGCCTCCTTCTGAGCCATAAAGTTGCATAATCTATGATTAATCAATTTAAAGGTTGAACACGTCAAAATAAAGCAAACTATTGAAATAAATGTTTATTAATTTTGAAAATCCACTTTTGGAATGTATTGTGAATCCCAGCAGGATTCCAGAAACTTTGCATCTACTCCAACCTTTGTCTCACTCCTGCTGTTCTGTGTCTGTTCAATCATGGAAGGGCAGCACCATGGTACATAGATGCCAACCATCAACATTGCCCAGCCCTGTTAGCATGTAACTATTTGCTGATGGAACTCAGTGGCATTTCTTGGTTAGTTGTAACAGAATGCTTGGAAACGTTCTTGTGCACACACATGAAGTTTCATGATTGTGCACATGCGCAGGAGCCAAACATGTGTGTGCATGCGCCGAGATTGCAGGAACCTGTGGCTCCCACACTGGCTCAGCCCAGCACTTGGTATCACACTAGTAAAGAGATAACATTCTTTCTTTTGAATTAGTAAGCACTGTACTTCGTAACTGCAGGTTTATGATACCTGGAAGAGTGCCTGCCCGTTAAAGCGAACCGTGTTAAGATCAAGTACAGGAAATGTTGTGAAAATAGAAAATGCAAACTAACCATTGATGAACAAGTCCAACATCTTAAATCCTCAGCGTACTCACCAAGTTAAACAACTTGAGAACAGAGTAATAAAAACAAGAAGTGGCCCAGCGGCTCCCAGCGTAATAATAATTAAGGATTAAATCCAAAAAAACTAACCATAGTGGGTGAGAAAATTGAATTAAAATTCTGGGATTGCAGATATTGAATGTAAGTGTCTTCTGAGGTCGTGACTGGGCAATTCCTGCACTGCTGACTCTCACGGCTTCCTGTAATTTTTTTTTTATTCGTTCGTGGGATGTGGGCGTCGCTGGCAAGGCCAGCATTTAACGCCCATCCCTAGTTGCCCTTGAGAAGGTGGTGGTGAGCCGCCTTCTTGAACCGCTGCAGTCCGTGTGGTAAAGGTATTCCCATAGTACTGTAAGGGAGGGAATTCCAGGATTTTGACCCAGCGACGATGAAGGAACGGCAATATATTTCCAAGTCAGGATGGTGTGTAACTTGGAGTGGAACTTACAGGTGATGGTATTCCCATGCACCTGCTACCCTTGTCCTTCTAGGTGGAAGAGGTCGCGGGTTTGGGAGATGCTGCCGAAGAAGCCTTGGCGAGTTGCTGCAGTGCATCTTGCCTATGGTACACACTGCCGCCATGGTACGCTGGTGGTGGAGGGAGTGAATGTTTAAGGCGGGCTGCTTTGTTCTGGATGGTGTTGAGCTTCTTGAGTGTTGTTGCAGCTGCACTCATCCAGGCAAGTGGAGAATATTCCATCACACTCCTGACTTGTGCCTTGTAGATGGTGTAAAGGCTTTGGGGAGTCAGGAGGTGAGACACTCGCCACAGAATACCCAGCCTCTGACCTGCTCTTGTAGCCACAGTATTTATTTGGCTGGTCCAGTTAAGTTTCTTGTCAATGGTGACCCCGATTCATTGAAGCCCACGTGCTACTGTAACAAGCCTGCTGCGTCAATATGCAGCAACTAATTTATTTTAATATTTTAAATATCTATAACCCTTCCCGAATAAATTATTTTTGATTTCAAAGGCTGAATTACAGTACACTCCAAAATGCTGGAAAATGCACCAAAAAAAGTCTGAAATCAAAATTTCCTGGTGTCGGGGGGAGCAGGGGTGCACGCCCCAGATCCCTCCTTGGACATAAACCTTGCGTTTTCATTGCTCACATCCCCCTTTTCCGAATTTCTAGATCCACCAGATACATATCGTGGGTATACCTGCAACTCAAGTTGCAAACAGTTCATGTCCCACTGCAAAATTGGGTGCCTTCGCCCGGAGATCGTGACGTCATCACCGTGCGCATCGCCCCGGTAGAGACCCGGACCCAAAATTGACTTCCGTCCCCTGCAGCAGCGCCGGGCGAAAACACCGACAGCTGCAGGAGGCGTGCATCGGGCAGCCGGCCACTTCGGGGGCGATGATTAAAGGCGAGGTGGCCGAGGTAAGTAAAAAAAACCTTACTTTTATTGTTCCAGTTTTTTGCGCAGGTTCCTGCCCGCGATCGATCAGCCCGGCACTCTGCCGGGCTGATCGCATGGGATCGTGGCTGCCTTGGTGGTCCAGGCAGGTACTTTTTAAATTGCAGAGCCTGCAGCGATGGCCCTTCCCTTTAAGGGAGGGAAGGAGCCTTTGAACACGGCGGCGCTGCACGGCCCAGTGTGGAGCGCTGCTGAAGTCTCCGCCCCGCCTGCTGCCGATTGCGCTCCAAGAAGGAAGTGGAACGCTTGATTTAGCGCTCCATTTCCTTCCTGGAGTGCAAAACCGAAATTTTTAAAAGTTTGGAAACATTAGCGCCTGCCGCTAATTTTCTCAACTTTTAAAGCTTTAGCGCCCCAAACGGGGCTATAATAAATTTCTCCCCAAGGTCTTTAAGTTCTGTTTTTCACATGCAAAGGAACAAAATTGTGAAAGGTGATCCCAAAATACTTGTGAAAATCTTATTCAATCATCATAAAGCAGCGGTCCTGGTCACAGGCCAATATTCAGGGCTCTACTTGAATTGTTCGTTGTTATTTGAGTTGTCAGCTTTTTGGGACTGTGTCAGCTTTTTTGAAGAAGTTTATCAACTTTGTGAGGTTTCTAGGTTGACGTCTACGTTGGTGGTCTAATGTATGAACAAATATTGGGGCATCCAATCGAAGAACCTGCTTGTATACTTGGTGTAGGTAACATAAGGTCACATTCGTAGCACTGCATCTACTAGATATGAACAATGCAGTAGCAGATCTCTTAAACAAATGGATAATTTCCACTTCCATAAGTTGACATATTGGGGCAGATTTTGCGGTGGCTATGACGGTGTACTCTGAGAGTACGCCGTCATACCGCCTTTGAAATTGACCGCAAGTTCGGGATTTCCGCATGCGCTTGCGTATCCTGAACTTGCGGTCTGTCAAGGTACACCTTGACAGATGCTCCGCACCGAGGGGGAAATACTCATTGCTGGCACAGAGTTGTGCTAATTGCCCACCAACTACCCAGCAAAATTATACGGTTAGTGAAAGCAGGCGCAGGAGCCTGTTTCACTGTGAAAGGAACCCATTTGTACTGAATATTGAGAGTGAATATAGTTGTAAGCAATACAACTTTTACCCTAAAACGGCAAAATCTGCAAATTGTTCAGTAAGTTTAAATAAAATTGAAAGTGCTATATATATTACAAACTCAAATGTTACCAGAAAACCACCCACAGAAACAAACTACTTGTACTGAACACGTACCGCTTTTATTAGTATTCTGCACCAACAAGCCTCATCATATTCCAGCATCTCACATACTGTTTGTAAATGATACGGAGCTGTGGCAGACCAGGAGCTTTAACGTGCACATGAAATGTTTAATTATGTTTACTGCACATATACCAAATATCCACACATTTTATAGAACTATATATAAATATCTATGTGCGAAAAAGCAGACATTGTGACAAGTACATTATACGTAGTTGCGCATGAATTTCATATGGAGTAGGTTGGAAAACACAACTATTTTTTGGTCTAGCTGGCAAATGTTGCAGTACATTTCTGCACCCACTCTCACCAAAGCATGTTTTGTTTCCAAAAACCGAGCGGGAGGTTTTTGGCTATGACCTTATACAGATACTGCAATTCAAAAATCAACATGTTGGTATTTTGTTACATAATTTTAACAAAATGCTGATATATGAAGTAAGTACCAGTTGAATTAAAGTTGCGAAAAGTTTTTAAAATGCAATTTCAATGCAAGAGACTGAAAGAAGTTTCTGTGGGCGTGGCTAAGTTTTGACATCTTTTGTGGGCGTGTCTTCCCTTACGCGGCGCTCCTGGGCTCAGTGATGTAATAGGCTGTGCACAACTCTGCAGCGCCGAACAGCAAGTCTACGTGTGGGGCCTCGCACAAGGTAAGTTCGTATTCTTCCTGGAGGTTGGCGGCGTACTCCGTAGCTACGCCACCGGCCGCAATTTTTTGGGCCATTCTTTTTGAGCAAGGATACGTAGCCATAATATTGCTGCTGCAGGGTACTGAGTGCCAGTACTTTAGTGTAAGAATGACTAAGCCCATCCTGAAGAAGGAGCTTTCTTTTCACTTTCCCTTCTAGATGGTCACAGGGAATAGGAAATAAAGTAGTTGTCTGCGTGGCCCCATGTTGACTCGGAGGGGGTGAAATTTGACTTTAGTGGTAGTACAAAATTGACAATAGTGAATCAGCAGCCTGTTTTACACCACGGCTGATTTTCTTTCCCATTGAAACGGCCTGCTGATTTGCAGTCGCCCGTTCTGTGCTACCACCAAGGTCGAATTTCACCCCAAAAATACTACAGTGTTGATGCCGTGTCCATGAAGATATCAAGGAGTATTCTATGCATGCAAAAACTGCTACACTTAGCAATAGCAACGTGCACTTCAAGATCAGATAAACAACCGTTTGGAATTTGCTACACACTTTCAACAAGGACGACTGATTAAACTTAACTGTAATGAAAAACATGCAGTTCATAAGATCGATACTCAACTGTGCGCTGAATTCAAGATAAACAGATCCTCTCTTCTGTGCATCAGGCATTACTCTGGAAGTGTTACCTGTGGCACATGGAGTTAATCTGAATGAAGATGGATTACTCCTCTTTTATTGTAACGGTCATCATTTTTTTGAGACAGTTTAGATTCTAAACTTAACGTGCTTTTTTATCATTCTCCTCTCCCAACTTGACTGTGGAGTGTAATTAAACATTAGTTTTCCTTAGACAGTAGTGCTTTGCCCAAATCCAGCAGACTGAACGAGCTATAAAAAGCAACAAATGTATACAAAGAAAGTATTAAGAGGTGCAAAAGGAAATATGAAAGGAAAGTTACAATGGATATCAAAGCTAATAGTAAACATTTTTATAAATATATTAAAAGAGAGTGGTAAAGGGGAATGTGGGCCCATTAAAGATAGGCGCAGGATATACAGGCACTGCAGAAGGTGCAAAAAATATTTACAAGGATGATACCATAACTGAGAGTTTATAACTGTGAGGAAAGACTGAACAGGCTGGGTCTTTTCTCTAGAAAAGAGAAGGCTGAGAGGTGACCTGATAGAGGAAGTTACTGGAATCCGCCAGGAGGGACAGAGTGATTGAGCACTTGGACAAGTATGAGCATGGATTTCTGAAGGGTAAATAATGGGCCATAATTTGCGGCCCCTACGGGTGTGTACGAGGTGTGTATGCGCCCGTAAGGGCCGTGCAAGTTCCGGGTTTAGGCATGCACTGCACATGTGCTAAAACCCGGAACTTGCGATCTGTCAAGAATTCTCTTTTGCGGATCGGAGGCATTTCCCCGCTGGAAGCCTCTGACCGCAAATTCAGGGCTAATTCCCGACTAATCTAGTTGAAATTTTTGAGGATGTCACTAACAAGGTGGATAATGGAGTGTCTATAGGTGTAAACTATATGGACTTCCAGAAGGCATTTGATAAGATTCTGCACAAGATATTATTAGCAAAAAGTCCATGGAATTGGAGGCAACCTTGTGACACTGGTCGGAAATTGGTTGGGAGGTAGGAGATAGATATGGATAAAGGGAATGTACTGTAATTTACCAGAAATGCGAGGTTATACCTATCTGGAAAGGATGAACAGTCTGGGTCTCTTTTCTCTTGAAAAGAGAAGGCTGAGGGGTGACCTAAAGGAGGTCTTTAAAATTATGAAAGGTTTTGATAGAGTAGATACAGAGAGTGTTTCCACTTGTAGGGAAGAGCAAAACTAGAGGCCATCAATATAAAATAGTCACCAAGAAATTCAATAGGGAATTCAGAAGAAGCTTCTTTACCCAAAGAGTGGTGAGAATGTGGAACTCGCTACCACAGGGAGTGATTAAGCCAAATAGTATAGATGCATTTAAGGGGAGGCTAGATAAGCATATGAGGCAGGCGAGACTAGAGGGTTATGCTGATAGAGTTAGATGAGGAAAGATGGGAGGAGGCTCGAGTGGAACATAAACGCCGGCATGGACTGGTTGGGTCAAATCGCCTGTTTCTGTGCCGTATATTCTATGTAATTGGCGGGATGTGACAAGTGGTGTTCCCCAGGGATCTGAACTGGTGCCTCAGCTTTACACCATATAAATGAATGAGTTGGATGAAGGAATAAAGAGTCATATATCCAAGTTTGCAGATGGCACTAAGTTGGGAGGCACAGTGAGTTGTGCAGATGGGAGCAGGAAGTTACAAAGGGACATAGATAGATTAAGGTGAGTGGGCAAAACTGTGGCAAATGGAGTTCAATGTGAGGAAATGTGAGGTCATCCATTTTGGATCCAAGGAAGGCAAATCGGAGTATTTTCTTAATGGCGAGAAACTAGGAGCTGTGGAGGAGCAAAGAGTTTGGGTGTCTATGTACACAAATCTCTAAAAGCTAGTGGACTGGTACAAAAGTAATCAAAAAAGCTAATGGAATGTTGGCCATTATCTCAAGGGGGTTGGAATACACAGGGGAGGAAGTTATGCCTCAGTTGTTTAGGGGTAAACTTTGATTTGTGCAATAGTGTAAAACGGGTGATTGAGAATCGGCAGCCTGTTTTATATCTACCCCAATTTTTATTTCCATTGACCTAACAATTTCAGATCATAACCACCGCTCCCATTTTTTCAGACAGGAGGTGCTGGTAATGATTCTGCTGTTGCCAGTTACAGCTCCTCTAGACCCATCTTTTGTTTCTTTACTTGAACCATTACCACCCCCTTTTGCCTTGCACCATCATCCCTTTTGGCATTTAATAACTCCTGTCTTCCACCCTATCACAGAACTTCCCTTTTGTTCTTTCCTCCCCTCCCCCCCTTTCCTGCCTCTGCACTTGCTTAAAAACTGTTACAACTCTAACTTTTTCCATGAAAGGTCATTGACCTGAAACGTTAACGCTGTTTCTCTCTCCACAGATGCTGCCTGACCTGTTGCGTATTTCCAGCATTTCTTGTTTTAATATCACTTTCTCTCAGAATTACATGATGAAAATAATAATTTCCAAAAATTAGCCTGCCCTAAAAGACAAAAAAAATTAAGTAAAGTAATTCAGCAACTATATCTTGCAATAATGTAAAAAAAAACATAACTCTCTCTTGGTAGTACAAAGGAAAGATGGGTTATGCCAACAGTGGAACCAAAATGAAAACCACGACACTCATAGCTATCTACAAGTCCAAAAGACTGGGAGGTTTCCTTTACTTTTGTGGAGAAGGATTGACAATAGGCAAGCTGGGACTGATAACGGAAGCTGTAGATGGTAACTGCTCTGGTTCGGTATCACCACTGTCAGGTTTTACAGCTTCCTTTAGGGACCGTCCTGGAGACTTCACACCAGAATCAGGAGCACAAACGACATCCTGGGAGGTGGTTGGTTCGTTACACATGGAAATAGGTGGAAGATCTGAAGCTTTGAGAGGAGCTCTAACAGCTAATTGCTTTGTATCAATGTCAGCTCCTGAACCTGCTTCATTAACTGTTGAACCATCTGCAGTATGAGATTGTTCAGGAAGCTTCTCTCTCTTCGAAATAGTTCCTGTGTTTTTTTGTATTTCAGGATCATCAGGAACTCTTCATTCACTTTGTAGCTGCCTTCCAAAATCTTCAAAGGATAGTGGGCCCCTGGACAGCATTCATAAGGGGCTGAAGGTCTGGTTAATCTTGTCAAGAACAATATTGCTGACAAACCAACTAGCTTCTGGATACTGGAAACCAAAAAGAAATTCCCAGTCATATTACCTCTTGCCCCCTGGATTGAGAAATTTCTTCTTTGAAGCCATACACCAGACTGTCATTGGGTCTTTCTCTGGTGCTGGTCTCGGTGCTTTCACTTTCAGAAACAATCTTCGAACCATTCTCTTCAGGTTTTACCACAGACATGATCGAGTTTGCCCAGTTGCTGTGGTCGATTTTCTCGATTATGCCCTCACGCTTCATGTGATCTAATTCCATTGATATCCTTTCCTTTAGAACAGGGAGCCGCTCTGGGCTTAACATTTTCCGGCTTCGCCTCCTCCTTCACATTAAAGTGTACCTGGATACCCTTTGTTGTACCTAATTCCCGACTGAATATGGAGTTGTACTCTTCCATGAGTACATCCACAGGTCTTTGAGTGGTGATCTACTTAATATTGGCTCAGTTTAACCAATCTCAGCCCATCAATGAAGAACCTTTGCCCTTAACTACAATTACGGACAATTGTTTCATCCTATTTTACTTGGATGTATATTTTCCACAAGGACTAGCAATAGGTGTCCAGAATAACTTTTCAGTAAAATGTCATTTTTTCTTATAGGGCAATTTTCCAAAACGTTCCCTCATATACTTTGAATGGCATAATAGTTACTGCAACCGCAGTGTCCAATTCAAATTTACATTTCATACCTTCAATCCAGACAGGGACCACAATTTCACATTGCCCCATTCTTGTTATGTAATATACAGGAAAGTGTTTCTCTTCTTCATCCATCTTACCTTGTGCTATGGTTTCTTCCTCAGGTTCCTTGTCAGAATTGGCATAATAGACACTGAGTTTTTGTCTTTTCTGCTGTTGATTCCTCACAGAATTATGATATGACTTGGGGCCTTATTTTCTTCTCCCTGCCTCCAATCTAGCAGCACCTACTGGCTTATGGCAACACATTCCTAATTCTGTGCAGTTATGGCATTTAACCTTCTTACAAATACATCGGTCTGGATGCTGATTATTTTTACCAAGTCTCCAACATGGTTGAGCGATTCTGTTTACTCTGGAGCTGTTGGACCCTGTGGCATGTAACTCAGTAGCAAGCCTGGCAGCAGTCGCCATCCCAAGTGTTATTTCGAGAGCTCTAGCAGAAGTGAGTCTGTCTTCTACCAACAGGATCCTCTATCAATGTTTCCTTCAGGTTTCAGACAAAGTGGTCTCTTTTTGCATCGTCGAGGAACCAGTCAAAGTCACATGCTTCCTCAGCGCTGCTACAAACTGAGAAACACTTTCATCATCCCTTTGCCTCCTCTGGTTAAACTTGAACCCTTCCGCAAGAACAAGTGGCTTTGGGCTCCGGCGTTCTTTGACCAGTTCGACCAACTCCTCATACGTTTTGTCTTTAGGCTGCGCAGGACAATCGGATTCTTCATCAACGTATGTGTTACAGGTCTGCAGATAATAAGCAAAACTGCTCTCTTTTTGTCATCTCATTGAAACGTATAAAATTCTGACAGGGCTAGACAGACTGGATGCAGAGAGGATGTTTCCCCTCGCTGGGGGGTCTAGAACGAGGGGTCACAGTCTCAGGGTATGGGGTAGGACATTTAGGACTGAGATGCGGAGAAATTTCTTCACTCAGAGGGTGGTGAACCTGTGGAATTCTCCACCACAGAAGGCTGTGGAGGCCAAGTCACTGAATATATTTAAGAAGGAGATAGATAGATTTCTAGACACAAAAGGCATCAAGGGGTATGGGGAGAGAGCGGGAATCTGTTATTGAGATAGAGGATCAGCCATGATCATATTGAATGGCGGAGCAGGCTCAAAGGGTCGAATAGCCTACTCCTGTTTCTATGTTCTATGTTTCATCTATTGCAAGTTCATTTGCCTCAAAATAAAAATTACATCTTTCTACATACTCACTCCAGCTCGACCCCATTCAATACCAATTTTTCAAACTGATGCTAACATGTTAAAAAAAAATCATTGGCATGGTAGACCATTACCTAAGTAACAAAGATGTTCAGTATTCAATCATTTTATCAATACTTTAACCTTATCGCCACTGTTAAGTCCAAATAACCACGTGTATTGGTGTGGTGATAACTAACTGACTTTATTTCCAGACCGGCTAGAAGAATCCCATCAAAGAATAACAAAGTAATACAAGAGAAGTGTAATTGCTACAATGCGCTTACTCCCATCAGAGACCATCTAGTGTTCAATAATATGCAAGTGCCATACATATCAATTAGATGCTCAACCTGTACTTCAAAAAGCCATTAACTTTTGTAGTCTTTTTTTGAAAAATCCTATGAAAAATGCGAGTGATGCAATAAAACTTTAGTGTTGTGTTTTATCCTCCTTAATCTGCACAGCTCCACTAAGTGTTTCTGCCAGGCTGCGGCCACGGCACCACGCCGCCCTGGTGGCCTAGTGTGGGCCATCGGATGCTCTGCAGAGCTCGCAGCGTCCCTCCCCTTGAACAGAAGGGGAGGGGCGGAGAAACGCGTCAGCGCTACGCAGAGCGGCCCAGGCATTTCCGGACTCGGAACGTGTTTCTGATGTCCGAGGTCCGGAAATGCCCGAGCCCAGGTTGCGATATTTCCGGACTTCGGACATCAGAAACACGTTCCAAAGTCCGGAAAAACACGAAAACCGGCTCAGCCTCGGTCCCAAGGTTGCCGGATTCAGGACGCTCAACCTGTACAGTTAATTATCCTTAATATCATTTATATCAACCTGTTTTATATAGCTTGATGATGATGCCCAAGTTGTTATATCAAACATTTATGTAAAGAAGCTTCTTATTTCAATCTGTTTTATTATTTTCAAATGTATTTTACTGTTTAAACTATATTTAGTAATTTCATATTAAATATCTATGCTGGAGGTAACTTTGTCAACCTACCAAAAAGTTAAATAATATTATTATAATAAAATTCATAAGGGAGTGAATTTCTGGATTTCTGTTAGAACCTTTGCCACAGTAAGTTCTTTCAGGAGGGAGAAAGACTCATAACTCACATGCACCACAGGTTCAAGTGAGTAGTGATGGCCTGTCATACAAGCGAATGAAAGTTGAGCACTTGGTTAGACCTTCTACTTCATCTCTAGGTGAAGCTAAATTGTCTCTGGATTAATTCTCAAACACTATATGCGGCTCCTCACCACTCATTGTTATTTCACATGTATGAAATTACAGTTTTTGAATTTCACATATGAAATAACAGTTCTGTGGTCCATTAACTTACCAATCACAACTATAGAAAAAATGTGCATGAATAAAGGATTCAATAGACAGTTTTATATGTACAGATTGAAACTTACGTTATTGAAAGGGCCAGTGTAACAATTATAAAGTGCACAGCTCGAGGCATTCGTCTGTTTATACACTGAGAAGGGTGCAATAATGTAAAAAGTAACATAGTTACTTCATTGCATTGCTGATGCATTTGGCACTACAAGTTTATTATTTTCTATAATAGGATACAAAATCTAAGCTAAAAACAAAATGTAAAATATGTGCGTGCAGCGAACTTACTGTGGTAGCCAAAAGATTGCTGTACAAGAGAGTTTTTGGAGCACACTGTTCAGGGTAATTCCAGGAACGCAGTCTTCCAGAATGTCACTAATACAGCAACACCAATCCTTTAAAAGGTTGGCTATTATGATGATTGTGTACAACCAAAGATTTCATTATAATTAAAAACATAGGAGCAAAAAAGTGCAAGCATATGTGGGGCAAAAGCAAACCACATCGTTTTTTTGACGGGGGTGAAAAAAAAATCAGAGAACATGTAAGAATGCTTCAGTCAGTGGAAAAGCTTAGCTGTGGAAAGTCATAAAGAAGCCTAAGAAGGACCTGAAGCATTTTCACAAAAGGAGGTTGTTTTTTAGTGGGGAACTCACTGGATTTAGTCTGACAAAAAGCTGCAGTGCCTTTACATCTGGAGTTACTTTAAATTAATTGAAAAAACAAACTTGATGCCATTTCAGTTAATAGAGTACTGCCTGATGTGAATTTGCTTTACAATTCCATAAAAATAGAGTTTTTACTTCATAGTTTGCTAACAGAAAAAGCTTTGATTCAAAATACAGACATCTAAAAATTGTAATATTTCTTTGAAAAGAGTTGACAATCTGAACGAATGTGAGAAATCGATGTTACTTCAGTCTTATGCTGCTGGAAGGTAGTCTGCCATGTCTCTGTGAAGTACAGTTCACACTGTAGACAAAAATAAACCTTCTACCCTCATGGTAGCAGTATTTATCCGAAGCAGACTATTAAGAGATGTTTTGGTTTGAAGAGATGTAAAAGTCATTACTAAACAGAAGCAGTTGGTTAAGATATGCGCAATAAGTCCACCATTATAAGAATGGGTGAAGACGCAGTGACAAAAGATTACTGCTAAGCAAGGTCAAAACTTTGAGCAAATTCAAATCCGAGCAGCCTCGTCAGCCTGGACTGAAGAAATAATGAGTGGCTAAAGCTTGGGAAAAAAAGCTCAGATTTAAAATGGGAGTATTTGCATTATTCAGGCCAGGAATTTTGAAAGTTATTTTTTTTTAATTGTCATGAATGGAGAAACAGTTATTTTAGCAGAGCAGTCTTGGTGAATAATTTAACTTGCTAAATTGAAACTAAATATGGGATTAGTGCTGAAGCAAATTATACATCAAAAAGCAAATCAAATTGGGCTGATTCAACTAAATACAGAAACATCAAAGTTTCAACATATTTACATGATTTAAACATGAACTGCCTTTCCCTGTTAAAAAATATCACTGTGCATATAATGACCCCACATTGTGTCAGCTGTGGCTCAGTGGGTAGCACACTCGCCTCTGAGTCAGAAGGTTGTGTGGTTCAAGTCCCACTCCAGGGACTTGAGCACAGAAAGCTAGGCTGACACTCCAGTGCAGTGCTGAGGGAGTGCTGCACTGTCGGAGGTGCCGTCTTTCGGATGAGACGTTAAACCGAGGCCCCCGTCTGCTCTCTCAGGTGGATGTTAAAGATCCCATGGCACTATTTCGAAGAAGAGTAGGGGAGTTATCCCCGGTGTCCTGGCCAATATTTATCCCTCAACCAACAGAACAAAAATAGATTATCTGGTCATTATCACATTGCTGTTTGTGGGAGCTTGCTATGTGCAAATTGGCTGCCGCATTTCCCACATTACAACAGTGACTATACTTCATTGGTTGTAAAGTGCTTTAAAATGTCTGGTGGTTGTGAAAGGTGCTATATAAATGCAAGTCTTTCTTTCTTTCCTGCTGTACTTTCTCACAGCCACTCCCTCGATGACCTCCACACCAGTTATTTGGAGCATCTCCTCCTCGTGGTGTGTGAGATAGAACAACAACAACTTGCATTTATATAGCACTGTTAACATAGAAAAACATCAGAAATAAATGGACGTTGAGCCAAAGACGGAGATATTAGGCGGGGTAACTAAAAGATGTGGGTTTTAAGGAGGGCCCCAAAGGAGAGGGAGAGGGATTAGGCAGGGAATCTCAGAGCATAGGGCCGAGGTGGCTGATGACTACACCGCTAAAGGGAGGGGGGATGCACAAAAAGCCAGGGTAGGAGCAACAGAGAATTCCGGGGGCTGTAGGGCTGCAGCAGGTTACAGAGATAGGGAGGGGTGAGGTCATGAAAGGATTACAACACAAGGATGACAATTTTAAATCTGAAACATTGAGGACCAGCAGCCAGTGTAGGTTAGCAAGAACAGGGGTGATAGGTGACCAGAACTTTATGTGGGATAGGAAATATTGCAGCAGAGTTTTGGATAAGCTCAAGTCTACAGAGGATGGAGAATGGCAGGCCAGCCTGGAGAGCATTGGAATAGTTGAGGCTGGAGGTGGCAAAGGCATGGACGAAGGCATCCGCAGCAGCGGGCCTGAGGTAGGGCCAGAAATGGATGATATTACAGAGGTGAAAGTTGGCAGTCTTCGTGTTGGAGAAGATATAGGGTCAGAAGCTCAGCTTGAATAGGACACCAAGGCTGTGAACAGCCTGGTTCAGCCTCAAACAACGTGAGGGAGGAGGATGGAATTAGTGGATGGTTACCGAGTTTGTGGTAGGGGTCGAAAAGAATGGCTACAGTCTTCCCTATGTTTAACTGGAGGAAATGGTGGCTCATCCAAGACTGGATGTCAGACTAACAGTCTGAGAACACAGACAGTGGAGGGGTTGAGAGAGGCAGTGGACGGATAGAGCTGGTTGTCGTCAGCATACATGTGCAAGCTGACACCATATCTGTGGATGATGCCACCAATGGATAGCATTTAGATGATGAAGAGGAGGAAGTCAATGTTAGATTCTTGGAGGGCTACGAAGGTAATGGTGTGGGGGTGGTAAGAGAAGGCATTGCTGGAGATGCTTGGATAGGTAAGAGTGGAATCAAGTGAGGGCAATCGCACTGAGCTGGACAATGGAGGAGAGGCTTCTGCTTGGAAAAGAGAACTAAGAAATATTTTCAGCATTAGCAGGTGACACGAGGGTCCTCTCAATGAGTAGTCTACATTCCATCTTTTGTGCAAGTCATGCAAGTAGTTATAGGAGCCAAATATTGAATTATTAAGAAAAGATGCCAGAGTTGTGGGACTGTAAGGAAACCTATTCTTTTGGTAACCACCAAATTGGAGGTGCAGCTTCATAGACAGGAATTAGGAGGTGTACGAAGTAAGAGGTGGGGCCCGTGCTTTTTGGGTTGTATTGCAGATGTGGCAGCATACTCTGGGCTGAGTGCTTGATGCATACAAAGTACAGGCATCGCCTTGTTTTGAATGGGCACTCATTCCCTACTTTGGTGCTCTTCCTCAGTCTGGAGATCATTTTCCTCTGTTGTTCCCAACAGCAATGTAAAGAAGACCCAGCATTCACAATTGGTCAACTCCTACCATGCTTGCTGGTTCTACTTGGAGGATTTCTCTCTGTCTCAAAAAAAGACACTTTCCTCAGGAGCACCTCTATGAAGGCAACACTTCTGGGAGCTCCTCCAGCCATGTTGTGCAGTAAGTCCAACCAAAAACAACTGCACCACTCCCTGGTGATTCAATATTCCCTGCACACACGAATGATGCACATGGAGCTTATTTAGGTTATGCTAATGATTTTTACATCATGGAATCCAGTGCGGTTAGGCTTCCTTGCGATCGACACAAGTGTGCCCAGAGCAGAGGGCATTTTGACCCCTGAGCAGGAATCAGCCCTACTATTCCTGAAGTTCACATTGTGCTTGGTTGGCACAGTGGAGAAGACAAAAGATGGAAAGATCTGAGTAGAAATAGAAGATAGAGTTTAAGTGGGAAGTCACAGGGAGGTCAGAATTTTTCTTGTGGACAGAACTGAGATATTCAGGAAGATTATCACCAACCTCCATTTGGTCTTCCCCAAAATGGAGACTGTACCATGAACAGTGAATATTACAAGGAATTACATAGAATATACAGCACTAAAACAGGCCATTTGATCCAACCAGTCCACGCCAGTGTTTATGCTCCACTTGAGCCTCCTCCCATCCTTCCTCATCTAACTTTATCAGCATAACCCTCTTCCGAATTCCCTATTTGATTTCTTGATGGCTATCTTAAATTGATGGCCTCTAGTTTTGCTCTTCCCACAAGTGGAAACAATGGGCAGAATTTTTACCATGGCGTCAGGTCGGGTGCGTGCAGGTGTGTAGAGGGTCGGGAACGCAATGTTCTGCTCAGCGTGTTCTTCAGGGCGACTTTCGCTTAAGGGCCCCACTTAAAGCAGTCATGTGCGTTTCCTGGCCCAGTGAAATGGAGCGGGTCTGATGACGTCATCGATGACTCGTTTCCAGCGCCCATATTTAAAACAGCCTTGCACTCAACGCATTTGAAGGTTGCTAGAGGAAGGTGGAAGCTGAAATACAAAGGGCTGAGTACTGTTCTAAACTATCAATGATGGATAGTCAAAGGCAGAGGGCTGCACCACGGTTTTCAGAGGCATCCCTGCATAATCTGGTAGAGGCAGTGAGAGCACACAGGGAGGTTCTGTTTCCTGCAGATAGGCGCAGGAGACCTCCCAAAGACACCAAAAGAGCCTGGCTGGATATAGCTGAGGAGGTCAGCAGCAGGGATGTGGTCAGGAGGACCTGGGTCCAGTGCAAGAAACGATTTAATGATCTGATGAGGTCAGGAAAGGTGAGTGTAATGCCACACTCACCTTCATCCTGATGTGTCTGTCACCACATCCCCATCACTCTGCCTTCCCAAGCCTACTCCTACACATCATTCCTCACACCAACATACCTTCCAGGTCCACCCATCCCTCTCTCTCTATGTACATACTCACATCCCTATCTGACTAACCACCCTCTACAGATGTAACCCATCCATTCCTTACACTCATTCCATCTCTCTCACTCAAACTTTGCTTCTTTCCCTCCTTGCAGGAGAAAGGAGCCCGGAACACGCAGGAGAGGCAGCGAACCGGAGGTGGTCCTCCAATCTTCACCCAACTAACACTATCAGTAGAGGGGGCCCTGGAGATCTCGGGAGTTGGAGAAACGCTGGCGGTGGGAGACGGAGAGAGGGGGTCATCCCAGAAACCTGGTGACAGAATCACATCTCATACAGCCACATGGCATACAACAATCACTCATACAGTGACTGATGTCAGCAGCCAATGTGCTTAATGGTAACGTTACACACTCTTATAACACTTCTAATTCATCTCTTTACTCTCCCACAGGTCCATCAACAGTTGTTCCCCCACCCCCCTCACCCCCCACTGTCCAGCCGGAGGAGGAAGACGACTCCTCAGAGGAAACTCCAACCTCTGAGGATGCACCATCAGCAGACCGAAGCGCACCCAGCACCAGCGCAGATACACACACCTCGGTGGGTCCTGTGCGAGATAGAGTAGTGTTGTCACCTGGTGTCTCACAATTTACAAGTGAGCAAGAGCAGATGGTGTTGACAGGGACAGCAGTGGAGACTCCTCGCTGGAGGGTGCAGGATGTTCCCAGCTCTGCTGACCTGCATGCAGATGCTGAATCTCGGAGGCCATCGAGAAAGAGGGTGATCTTGGAGGGGCAGCAACAATTGCATGAGGCTCTGGCATCTTATGCAGCCGTGATGTGTGCAAATGTGTAGAGAATGGAGGAGTCCATCTCCAACATGAGTACCACCATGTCACAGGCGATGGCGACGATGTGCTGTTCCATGGAAAGGATGGTCACCTGCATGGAGCAGTAAATGCTCCAGTCACATCGGCACATGCTAGCTGTGGACAACAGATGGCAGATGCACATAGACCTCATCTCAAGGAGGGATATCAACATAGACTTGGGTCCTCATGGCCACACTGATGTGCAGCAAGGTGCTCTCCAGCTCCTTGCTGGCAGGGAAGTGCAGGTGGCCTATGGGAGGGATGATGTGAGAGGGGACATGGAAGTGGGGGCTCTTCTCAAAGCGCTCACACTTCTCCCCCATTGCTTCCCCCTCAGTCAGAGCCCCAGATGCTTCCTCAGATCGCGATGGCTGAGTCTGCCCCTGCACAGTTGCAGGAGGAGCAGTCTTTGACAGGGCCATCACAGGCTCCAAAACCCAGAGGACGTCCGCCAAAAGTGTCTAAAGAGTCGCAGCAGGGAAGTGACCAGCCTGCCTCTGCCTCTGCTGAACCCACAGGGGTTGCACCTCGTAGAGGCACTCAGAAGAGAAAAATGATACAAAAGTAGATGCACAAGGGTATGCACATGATTGTATGAAAAAATGTTAGTGTTAAGTTTTGATGACACACATGAATGTATTTATTTGTGCCATTTTCTGGTCTTGTCCATTTTTGCCTCAAACCTTGGAAGTGGCTTTGTCACTTGAACTGAATGGTGAGACAGTACTTATCCTCGAGCACTGGGGGGTGGGTGAGAGGAATGGCTTGGTCATTGTAGCGATGCTTTATGGTGTTGTTGGTGCGGTGGGGGGTGGGGGGACTTAGTACAGCACGTGGCTGCATTGGAGCAAATTAAGTAAATCTGGCCATGATGAGGCCATCCCGGGTCTCATGGGCAGCAATGTGTGCCGCTTCTGATACCATCTCCACCTCAATTTCCTCCTCCACCGAAGAGGTGATGTGCTCTGCTCTTTGCTCCTCCTGTAGCTCCAATCCTCGCTACTGCGCTATGCTGTGCAGCGCGCAGCAAACGACAATAATTCTGGAGACCCTGGCTGGTGCATACTCAAGGGCTCCTCCAGCTCTGTCAAGGCATCTGAAGCGCATCTTCAGCATGCCTATTGCTTGCTCTATGACATATCTGGTGGAGATGTGGCTCTCATTATAACACCCCTCGGCCTCAGTGCTTGGTGTCCTCAAGGGTGTCATGAGCCACGTCTTCAGTGGATAGCCCTTGTCTCCAAGCAGCCAGCCGGTAAGTCTGTTTGGAAGTGCGATGAGCTGAGGAAGGCTGGATTGGCGCAGTATGAAAGAGTCATGACAGCTGCCAGGGAATCTGGCGCACACATGCATAATCATCTTTTTATGGTTGCAGACGAGCTGCACATTGAGGGACTGGAAGCTCTTGCGGTTCACAAACAATCCTGGGTGATGTGGGGATGCCTTCATGGCCACATTTGTGCAGTCGATGATGCTCTGCACCTGTGGGAAGCCAGCCAGAGCCGCAAAGCCAAGCACACGCGCAGTAACACTGGCTTCATCAGTGGCAAAGTTAATGGGCTGGATTTTACGTCCCCCACGGGTGCGTACGAGGTGCGTACGCTCCCGCAGGGGCCGCGCAAGTGCCGGTTTCGGGCATGCGAAGCGCATGCGCTAAAACCCGGCACTAACAGTCTGTCAAAAATCCTCTTGACAGATCATCCGCCTGCCCGGGAGAAGGGCCTCCGCGAGCAGAGAGTTCCGCTTTCTGCACAACTTCCGCCCGCTGAAAACCTTTAAAAATCTTAAGCCTGGTAAAAGCAGGCATAAGGCCTGTTTTTACCAGCATAAGAGTTTTAAAAAAATAAATAAATATTTTTTTTCACTCATTTATAATTTTAAAAAACTTTAAAAATTTTAAGTTTATTTTTAGCCCCGTAAAAAACTTTAATTATTTTTTTCAAACAATTTAAATTTTGTTTAAAATATTGAATTTAATGTAATTTTAACTAATTTTAAATACGTGATTTAAAAAAAAATTATTTAATGGCCCGTATTTTCCGATCGCAGGCCTCCCGCGGGCGGAGGGCTGCGATCTGGAAAAATCTGCGCCCTTACCTGAGGGCTCCCGGGACACACACAGTTCCGATGCTGGGCCTCTCCAAACTCCAAGTGTGCAGGGCCCACGTATCCCAGGGGCGCATGTAGTTCGCAGCATCCCTGGGATCACGTGGGCCATGGGGAGCCAATCACAGAAGGGAATCTCCCTTCATACATTTGACAGGAAGACCTGTCAAATATATGAATGGAGATCACCCCAAAAACACTGTAAAACTTTAAATACATTTTTTTTTAAAGTCACATTTTTAAAATGACTTGAAATTACAATAAATTAAGTATTTTAAACAAAAATTTAATTTTTGAAAAAAATAATTAAAGTTTTTTACGGGGCTAAAAATCAACTTACCTTTTTTTAACGTATTTTCAACTCTTATCCTGGTAAAAACAGGCCTTACACCTGCTTTTACCAGGCATAAGAATTGTAAGGGTTTTCTGCGGGTGGAGGGTCTCCAAAAAGCGGAACTATCCGCCCGCAGAGGCCCTTCTCCAGGGCAGCTGGAGGATCTGTCAAGACCATTCTTGACAGATCGGAAATGCCGGTTTTCAGCGCATGCACTGTGCATGCCTGAAACCGGCATTTCCGATGTTCCTACGGGTGGGTACACAGCGCGTACCCACCCGTAGGGATCGGAATATCCGGGCCAATGTTTAACTGTGTTTTTAAATGTGATCCCCATTCATACTTTTGACAGATCTGAGTGTAGAGACCTGTCAAAAGTTTGAAGGGGGATTCCCTTCTTTGATTGGTTCCCCATGGCCCACGTGATCCCAGGGGCGCTTGCGAACCACATGCGCCCCTGGGATACCTGAGCCTCTGTGCATTTCGTAGTGGCGAGGCCCAGGATCGCAAGTCCCGGGACCTACGGAGCCAGCAGGTAAGTGCGTAGATTTTTTCCGATTAGAGGCATCCACCTGTAGGAAGCCTTCGATTGGAAATTCAGGGCCAATATATTTGGCTGACTTGTGAAACATGGCATCGTTCACCTGGGTGGCCGAATTCAAGATGCTGCAAATGTCTGATGCAGATCCCTGGAAGGAGCCTGAGGTGAAGAAGTTGAGGGCGGTGGTGACTTTGACAGCCACTGGTAAGGAGTGTCCACCAGGACCCCTGGGCAGCAGGTCTTGTTCCAGCAAGCTACAAATGCCTGTGACGACCTGGCACGATAGCCTGAGCCTCCTGAAGCACTGCTGCTCAGTCATGTTGATGAAACTCATTCTTTGCCTGTATACCCTGTGTTGGGGGTATCGCCTCCAGCGCGCTGCAGCCCTGTGGTGCCCTCCTCTCTCCTGTGGAGCATCAGGTCATTGAGGAGAAGGTTGCTGTTGTGTTTGCTGGTGTTGTTGGTTTGACTGATATTGTTATTGATGGTGCTCATTTGGTCCGATTCTGAGGATCAAGGTGAGACAGTATAAGCGGCGCCCATGCTGATGTACTAGATGGCAGGAAAAGTGGAGATCAGAGGGCCAATCCATCAATGTTGTGATAGTGAGTAGCAATGTGGTGAGAGTAGCTTCCGAGGTTCAAAAATGACCTGCAAGCTGCAGACACCCAAATCTGTGGACAAAATGGAGAGAGCAAGAGTCTTTCCATGAGGCAAGTAATGAGCTGTAATGTTGCAGTGTTTATGTGCTTTTCCCAGCTCTCAATGAAAGGACTCACCAATGGCCACTGAGCTTCCGCCTCCCCTTCACAGGCGATGTACCCGACCTCCATGAATCCCGTGCTCCTGCAGTTAAAGTCAAAGGCTGGCGTTAAAATCACTCTGAAGGGTCTCTCAACAAGCACTTAATGATTTCAATGAGGTCGCCCGCCTCTTCCGATCGGGTCCGTGTCGTGCCTTCCAAGCCGCCCGAGTTAAATGCGCGAGGCGGCGGGATGACGGCGGGTTCCCGACACCCTCGCTATTTCCGGGAGTTTTACGGCCAATCCTGCACACTCGGCAACAGGAAAATTCCGGCCATTCTCTCTGTGTCTACTCTTTCTAAACCTTTCATAATATTAAAGATCTCTATTAGATGGTATGCTAGATTGGAGGAAGTGCATGTAAATCACAGAAACTTGCATCTGCCAGTCTTCCCCATTCACATTTTGTCTTTCTCCATTCTCTTTTGGAGCTGCTTTACTCAGCTTTTGTCTTCTTAACACTTTTTCACTACCAGACTGAGGTGAACTCTGTGTATCGTCCAACACTTTACACTGCGTTCTAAATGTTAACCCCATCAGCTACTGTTCCGCACTTCAAAGCTCAACTTCTCCAGTTTGTCATCACTGGCTTCCTGGGCCTCACTCTACACAAACTCTAACTCATCAAAAACTATGCTGCATGTATCCTTTCTCAAACTAACTTCCACTCATCGATCACCCCTCTCCTTGCCTATCTCCACTGGCTCCCCATCCCCCAGTGCATTAATTTAGAAATCCTCATCCCTCTCTATAAGTAGCTCCATAGACTTGTTGCACCCCACTGCTGCAATATACACATTCCTGCACCCCAGTATGCATCCCGGTCCAACCAACTTGAGCCAACTGTACATCTCTCTGCTCCACCATCAAAATCAGAAGACTTAAGCATTCACAGCCCTAGAATAGAATCATAGAATCATAGAAAGTTACAGCACGGAAGGAGGCCATTTCAGCCCATCGTGTCCGTGCGGGCCAACAAAGAGCTATCTAGCCTAATCCCACTTCCCAGCTCTTGGTCCGTAGCCCTGCAGGTTACAGTATCCCAAGTGCACATCCAAGTACTTTTTAAATGTGGTTAGAGTTTCTGCCTCTACCACCCTTTCAGGCAGTGAGTTCCAGACCCTCACAACCCTCTGGGTGAAGAAATTTCCCCTCAAATCCCCTCTAAACCTTCCACCAATTACTTTAAATCTGTGCCCCCTAGTTTTTGACCCCTCTGCTAAGGGAAATAGGTCCATTCTATCCACTTTATCTAGGCCCCTCCTAATTTTATACACCTCAATAAGGTCTCCCCTCAGCCTCCTCTGTTCCAAGGAAAACAAACCCAGCCTATCCAGTCTTTCCTCATAGCTAAGATTCTCTACTCTCGGCAACATCCTTGTAAATCTCCTCTGTACCCTCTCTAGTGCAATCACATCTTTCCTGTAATGTGGTGACCAGAACTGCACGCAGTACTCTAGCTGAGGTCTAACTAGTGTTTTATACAGTTGAAGCATAACCCCCCTGCTCTTATATTCTATGCCTCGGCTAATAAAGGCAAGCATTCTGTATGCCTTCTTTACCACCTTATTTACTTGGCCTGCTACCTTCAGGGATCTGTGGACATGCACTCCAAGGTCCCTTTGTTCCTCTACACTACTCAGTGTCCTACCATTTAATGTGTATTCCCTTTCCTTGTTAGCCCTCCCCAAATGCATTACCTCACACTTCTCCGGATTGAATTCCATTTGCCACTGTTCTGCTCACCTGACCAATTTATTAATATCTTCCTGCAGTCTACAGCTTCCTTCTTCAGTATCATCTGCAAACTTCTTAGTCATACCCCCTATATTCAAGTCTAGATCATTGATATTTACCACAAAAAGCAAGGGACCTAGCACTGAGCCCTGCAGAACCCCACTGGAAACAGCCTTCCAGTCACACAAACACCCATCAACCATTACCCTCTGCTTCCTGCCTCCGAGCCAGTTTTGAATCCAACTTGACACTTTGCCCTGGATCCCATGGGCTTTTAACTTCGTGACCAGTCTGCCATGTGGAACCTAATCAAAAGTCTTGCTAAAGTCCATATACACTACATCAAACACACTACCCTCATCTACCCTCCTTGGTACCTCCTCAAAAAATTCAATCAAGTTTGTCAGACACAACCTTCCCTTAACAAATCCGTGCTGACTATCCTTGATTAATCTGTGTCTTTCTAAATGAAGATTTATCCTGTCCTTCAGAATTCTTTCCAATAATTTTCCCACCACCGAGGTTAGGCTGACTGGCCTGTAATTACTCGGTCTATCCCTTTCTCCCTTTTTAAACAAGGGTACCACATTAGCAGTCCTCCAGTCCTTCGGCACCATACCTGAAGCCAGAGAGGATTGGAAAATGATGGTCAGGGCCTCTGCTATTTCCTCTTTTGCTTCGCTTAACAGCCTGGGATACATTTCATCCGGGCCTGGGGATTTATTCACTTTTAAAGCTGCTAAACCCCTTAATACTTCCTCTCTCACTATATTTACATTCCTAAATTCTTTTTGTAAACCCCTACAGCTCTCCTCACTGACAAAAGCTTCCTCAAAATGTTTCTTTTCATCCAAGCCTTTGGTCACCTTTCCTCTTCTTTTAGCTCTGTAATGAGCTCATTTCCCTCTTTTGTGAAGAACCTTGGGATGTTTCACTATGTTAACAGCACTATATAGGTCTATAGCTTCTGTGCGGTTTTTTTCTGCCTCCCTCCAATGCCCCGTGCTGTTCTTTCAGTGCCTCTGCCAGGTCGTCCACTTGACGACATACTTAAAAACTGCCACAAAAACTCAATAAACCATCTAATACACATAACTGACAGTAACTTCAGTCTGGCAAAATGCTCACTACTTACCTACTGCTCCCTTAGTCTGCTGTTACAATCTTCAGCCAGTTTAGGTTTGTTAAGGGCGTACACCTGTGTTACTTAGTAGTTGTGCTCAGTCAATTCCAGCGCACATTCAAATGATCTGACCCTGTGATTTAAAATGGGATCAGTGCTGGGGATGATTGTTCGGCAGAAGTGCCACCTCTAGGCTGCAACACCAACATAAATGGTCCTGTGAATTTTTGGGGCCCTTATCTAGAAAATAAAAGTGATACATGAGTTACATGGTTCATGATTGCGTCTTATCCCCTTCCCCAATCATGCCCCAGTTCCTGTCTTCCCAAAAGGCTGAGTACCCTAATGGCTCAATGCCTAAAATGGATTTCATATGGTGTCCACTTGCTTTATCCAGGTACACTACACGGGTTGTCTGCGTCCAGGCAACTGAGCAGGCCGGCCCCATCGTCTTTTTGCTGACAACACCAGTCTGTAACCAGTCAGCCTCTTCTGCACAGCTTCACAACGTTGCCTAAGTAGCCTCCTAGAGGATATAACGGAACTTATACATTCGACTGATGAAATGACAGGAAAATGATACTACATCAAATAAATTACGGTTATGAGTGATTAACCAGTCAGTAATTTAATCAAGGGGCCAAATGTCATGGATAAACTGTAAGAGTGTGGCCTGAGTTGTGTGCAGATGCAAACTGGATCGGAAGATTAAGTTTCTACCTTGTACTAACTCTCCACCATCTGTTAACTTTTATAATATATTGTAGCCTCTTACCATTACTTTCTAGAATTTCATAGCCTTATTGCTGGAGTGTAGCAGCACATCTGTATGTTTTAGAATTACTTGTACCATTTCCACTATCATTGCATTATGATATGTAACAGCCGCACAGAAATTCCAGTCATTGAACATTCTGGATATTGTGATGACGAGTAACTGTATAGTAACCACATACCTAGATTATTACACAAGTATAGTAGGCCTGATAACTCAGTAGTTACAAGTCAGGCAAACAGAGGAAAATCGGGCAGTAAGGTCGAATATCAGATCCCCACCACAAGACTATACAGGCAAGATCTCCCTCCAGTCCCGCTGGGGGTGGACATCATCCGCTGTAGTATTCTCGCCCCACCGCAGGTGTAGCCAGGGTTTCATGGAGGGTGAAGACCTTCTTGTGGCCACTGGTGAGAAAGGAACATTTCAGGGAGAGAGGCACCTGCTCCTATTTTTGGTGGGCTCCATTGTTCGAGGCTAGAACAGATCCTGAGTAGCCTGAAAGGAAGTCTTTAAATTTTATAACTTAAAGTTTTCATGGCTATATTTACATTTTTAAAGCTTTTTTTTTTAAGATTTTATAATTTTTTCCGTTTCCTTATTCTTTTTTAAAGTTTATTTTTTTAAAAGGTCTGTAGGTATGTCAAATATATATTTAAACATTTTCTAAATATTTTTAATTTACTTTTTTTTAACTGTAATTTTAAATTTAATTTTGTAAACCAATGCTGTCTCCCTCAGGTCTTTTCGCCTGTTCATGTCCTATGAGGAGGAAGAAGACAATCAGAAGGATCACTTCGGAGATGCCAGGCTGAATAAAACCCATGCCCGCTGGTGCCCGCACCTTCCCCTCTGTTGATCCGGGCATGCTACCTCCCAATGACCCTCAGCAATGCTTGAGAAGGCTGTGCTTCCCTCACACAGCAATAACTGAGCTGCCAGACAGGAAGACCTTGAGCCGACTAAGGCCTGAGCCCATTGCCAAATGAGTCCTACCAGCACCATCCTCGTTTGGCAACAAACTCACCTCATCACTTGCTAACAGTAAGTTCACTCCACAATGACCAGGGCTCCCACTGAAGATAATTTTGCTACTCCTTCACATTGGTATGCCCCTCGCTTGTCCCAAAGCAATCTGCACATATCACATTAGTGACAAAAACATCTCACTGACAATAAATCTGACAACCTTCCTACTGTTTAAGGCTACTGTGGCTCCCCTTGGCGCCTACTCATGTGCCCTTTCAATTGTAGCTTCCTGCTTCTACTATAGTAGCGGGAGGTTCTAAGGTGACGAATTGATGATTTGCCACAGGAGACTTGGGGTGGTGGGGGGCAGGGTTAATATGGTGCTTCTTTGTCTTGTATGTGGTTCACTTCCCTTTACGAACTAGAGATAGTGAAGGCACTCTTCAAGTCATTATATAGAATGCAACTTAGTTTTCTAAAAGCAATCCTTAACTGGGGCAGAAAGAAGGAAAAATCACCAAGGGCCTGGGTCCCATCCCACCACCACCACTATTTACATGTGGTGGGCAGGGAAGAAGTGGCCAGTAGTGGTTAGGTGGGGGCAGGAGAAGGGAAAGCTCAGTCGGGATAGTGAGCCAGCGATAGGCCTCATCGCCTGAGTTTTCCTACGTTTTCCGCCTTGATACTGGCCAATTTAGGCCGGAATCGCAGGGAAAAATTCCCCCCTTGGTGTCTACGCTCACACATGAAGACTGACTACTTGGGTGAGTTGACATCCATGGAACTCCACTCAACCAAAAGTCAGCGTGTTCAGGTGAGAAAGGAACAAAATTAAGAACAAATAAAGGTAAATGCTGCTTTGTATTTTTGTATACAAAATGCTAAAGCAATATCACTGGTACAATAGTCGTCCTGTATAACACAAGCAAACCAAAGATAAAACAGGCATCACAATATTGTTCAGTGTTAATTTAGGAGTGCAGCCAGTCAATAGTCCTGAGGTAGTTTCATGCAAGGGAGGATGGGTGGCTGTTACTCCAGAGAGATCCAGAAAAAGAAAACTAATAGGGGCGAAATTGGGCTCGGTAGCGTCCTTTGTTTGGGTGCTATGAGGCCCCTAAGGTTCCAAATTGGCATTCGTGGTGCACGCGCATACTTCCAACACAAAGTGTAAAGGGGTTAGCGCCAATGTTCCCTTTAAGCTGCACAGCCGTGCAGCGCTCTGGAGCTCCCGCGCAGCCAGCTCACCGGCTTTTAAATGGAACAAAACGCGCATGCGCGGTATTTTGAATGGGCTGCGCAACCCTTTAAAGGCCCCCCCAAAAATTAAAGGAAACATTGGTTAGTGTGCGCACCTAACATCCGCTGGCAGCGTGCAGAGCAGGCAGATCATAGCGTCAATCAGCGTGCAACGCTGCTTTGACGTGGGCGCTGCCATTTTGGAGCTCCACGCTCCAGCCTATGCCCTCTCTTAACCTCAGGCAGCTGAACAGCATGAAGGAACCCCCCACCAGTGCTATTTAAAGGAATCATCAACTACTTACAGGTTAGTTGCTAGTTTATTTCTTCTGGCTGTTGCTGCAATTCTATAAGTTTTGGGTGCTTTCTATAGTTGGTTAAAGTTTCAATAGTGTACAGGGAGTGGTGTGGCAGGTGCTGAAGTACTTTTTTGCTGACTTAAAGGCTTTTGCACAAACCAGTTGCTCCCAGACATGGGTGCACTAGTAGGCCTTCCTCTTGGCATTGAACATGACTGGGAGAATGAAGAGAGGCTACGCAGAGCAGGACACGCTGCTAGAAGAGGGAGGAGGAGGAGAGGCAGAAGGGCACTCAGCAGGAGGCCATATCCGCAGAGGATGTTTAGGGAGTAATTCTCCTATCTAAACTTCAGCGACGACCAATGCTTGAGATGTCTGCGCTTTACAAAAGAGGTCATCACTGAAATCTGCTATCTGGTGCAGTCACATCTCCAACCTCAGAGCAGGGCAAGGACCAATGCGGCTGTGGCTGTCAAGGTGACCGTGGCTCTGAACTTCTATGCATCTGGCTCCTTCCAAGCTGCTGCTGGAGATATAAGCAACATCTCTTAGTTTGCAGTTCATTGCTGCGTAAAGGAGGTCACTGAGGCTCTCTATGCAAAGTGAGACAACTTCATCTCATTCCCTTTTTCCAGAGAGAAGCAGGCGGAGTGAGCACAAGGGTTTGCTCGGATTGTAGGCTTCCCCATGGTGCAGGGTGCCATTGACTGCACGCGCATTGCTTTGCATGTGCCTCATGTCAACTCTGCCATGTAACTGAACCAAAAGGGATTCCACCCCCTCAACATGCAACTAGTATGTGACCACAGGCAGAGCATAGAAACATAGAAACATAGAAGATAGGAGCAGGAGTAGGCCATTCAGCCCCTCGAGCCTGCTCCACCATTCGATGAGATCATGGCTGATCATCTAAACTCAGTACCCTGTACCTGCCTTCTCCCCATATCCCTTGATACCTTTAGCTTTAAGAAATATATCTAACTCATCCTTGAATATATTTAATGACTTCGCCTCAACTACCTTCTGTGGTAGAGAATTCCACAGGTTCACCACTCTCTGGGTGAAGAAATTCTTCCTCATTTCTGTCCTAAATGGTTTACCCGTTATCCGTAGATTATGACCCCTGGTTCTGGACTCTCCGACCATCGGGAACATTCTTCCTGCATCTAGTTTGTCCAGACCTGTCAGAATTTTATATGTTTCGATAAGATCCCCTGTCATTCTTCTATACTCCAGTGAGTATAAGCCCAATCGACCCAATCTCTCCTCATATGTCATTCCTGCCATCCCAGGTATCAGCCTTGTGAATCTTCGCTGAACTCCTTCCATGGCAAGAACATCCTTCCTCAGATAAGGCGACCAAAACTGCACACAGTACTCAAGGTGTGGTCTCACCAAGGCCCTGTACAACTGCAGCAGGACATCCCTGTTCCTATACTCAAACCCTTTCGCTATGAAGGCCAACATACCATTTGCCTTCTTCACCGCCTGCTGCACCTGCATGCTTACTTTCAGCGACTGGTGCACAAGGACACCCAGGTCTCGTTGCACTTCCCCTTCTCCCAATCTATTGCCATTCAGATAATAGTCTGCCTTTCTGTTTTTGACACCAAAGTGGATAACCTCGCACTTATCCACGTTATATTGCATCTGCCACGCTGCTGCCCACTCACCAAACCTGTCCAGATCATCCTGGAGTTTCTCGCTATCCTCCTCGGTGCACACACTCCCACCCAGCTTTGTGTCATCTGCAAACTTGGAGATATTACATTTAATTCCCTTATCTAGATCATTAATGTATATTGTGAATAGCTGGGGTCCAAGGACCGATCCCTGCGGTACCCCACTAGTCACTGCTTGCCACTCGGAAAAAGACCCATTAATTCCTACTCTCTGCTTTCTGTCCGCCAACCAGTTCTCTATCCAAGTCAATACCTTGCCCCCAATCCCATGTGCATCATACAGGTCAATGCCCGGTGTCCTAGCAGAACTTACGATGTATTCATTCTGCGGCAGTCCTCTGTGCCACCTGTATTTCAACCAACACGGCAAACCAAAGGGTGGCTACTGGGCAACAAGGGCTATCTACTGACAACATGGCTCATGACTCCGGTGCGCAACCCACGCACACGTGCACAGCGGGCATACAACAAGAGCTATGCTGCCACAAGAAATCTGATAATGCAGACCATTGGCATCCTGAAGCAATGATTCCACTGCCTGGATGGCTCTGGAGGAGCCCTGCAGTACTCGGCTTAACGGGTCTCATGATTTATGCCCGCTGTGCACGTGTGCGTGGGTTGCGCACCGGAGTCATGAGCCATGTTGTCAGTAGATAGCCCATGCTGCACAATCTGGTCATCATGATGGAACAGCCCTTGCCACCACCTATCAGACGAGAAGCTAAGGTGCAGGAGGAGGAGGCGTAGGAGGAGGAGGAGGAGGCGGAGGAGGAGGAGGCAGAGGAGGAGGAGGTGTAGGCGGAGGAGGAGGAGGTGTAGGAGGAGGAGGAGGAGGCATAGGAGGAGGAGGCAGAGGAGGTGGAGGCGGAGAAGGAGGAGGCGGAGAGGTGGAGGCGGAGGAGGAGGCGTAGGAGGAGGAGGCGGAGAGGTGGAGGCGGAGGAGGAGGAGGCGTAGGAGGAGGAGGCGGAGAGGTGGAGGCATAGGAGGAGGAGGAGGAGGAGGCGGAGGAGGAGGAGGAGGCGGAGGAAGAGGCGGTGGAAGAGGAGGAAGAGGAAAGGAGGCTGCAACCTAGACAGCCTCTTTCTGCCCAGGCTCTACATGAATAATTAATGAGCAATAGCAGTAACCTCAACCCCGATCCTCCATTCACCAACAGTCCCAGACTCCTCCCCTTCCCTCTATCACTGACCATCACATCGTCCTCTTTCTCACAATGCAAAAATAAAAGCCAACACAAAATACACATTCCAATCCAAATTTATGAATTAAATCTTGCCATAGTGCATAGAAAAATAATCACCCTTGTGCATTCCCTTAGTGTCTCTTCCATGTCCTAGTGCTCCTACGAGGTGCTTCCCCAGTGGCTACAGCATGGATGGTGGAAGGTTGTTGACTTTCAGTGGAGAGGACTGCAGATTGCCTTGGAGGGTGATCTCGAGCAGCTCTGGGGCTAGAAGGCATGGCTGCAGACTGCACCATCTCAGCACGGGCTGCAGCAGTCTGCAACAGCAAAGGCACTGGTAGAGTGGCAGGGGTGGGAGCACAAATCCTGTTATCCGGAGAAAGGACACCAGATTTGTACTGCATGGAGCCACTGCTACTCTCCCTGGGCGGTTCCTCAGCAATCCTACTACTCTGTTGGAAGTCAGATTGCTGGAGTGCTGTGATGCCCTAGAATCCCCTTTGAACACTGGTTTCCAGAGCCATGGTGACAGCAGTCTGAACTTGCATGACACCAGTCTGAGCTTCCACTGCAGCTCTCAGACATTGGGTGGATGCTGTTTGTGCTGCAATGGAAGCTGAGACATTGGCCATCATAGTTGTTTCCACAGGTGTGCTGATGGAGGTAGAATGGGCCAAGTTGGTGACGGACTGCTCCATGCTCCTTGACATTAAACGCAGGCTTTCCGGCAGTGCACCAAGCATTTGGGTGTGTAGACCCATCAGCCTTCTTCTGTAGTCCGGCCCATCGAAGGCCTCATCTGAGTCCTTCACCCTCTGGCGAGGTGGCACCTGCGCTATCCTTTCCGCCCACCCTGGCTGCAGGGCACTTGTGCCCGGGGTCTCACCACGTGCATTATAATGAGCAGGCAGCACGAAGTTGCCATGCTGCCTGCATTCCATCAACAGGCACTGATTAATTATGCATCGTGATCCCTATGCCCGTTTTCACCCCCCCCCCACATATCTTAGTCAACCAAGACTCATTGTGCTCTGCCTCGTGTCCAGTTTGTTTAACTCCGGTCCCTCACACACCTCATTACTTTCCAGCTGGGAGTCCAAGATTCTCACAATGTGTGAAACCCAACATCATTGCCAACATCAATTAAGTCAAATCTTTCAACATTTCTGACTTTAATAACCAGAACACAGCATTACTTTACAGTGCTGAAATGTTGATATTTCTACATAATTGGATACTACCATTTTAAAAGGAAATCTGGTGACAGTTGGAATCACATCGTAGCTATTTTCAGTCAGTTTGTATGAAAGAGTATCCATTCGGATGGGAGTTCAAACTTATTATAGTTTCGGGTTTTGATTCAGCAGCCTTGGTTATTTGTGAAGCTGAAATCTAACAGTCACACAAGCCTTCCAAAGATATATCTCCCACTGCCACAAGAGGAGTCAGGTGCTGACTCCCAACCACATACACCATCATGGAGAAACGCGGGCATCAATATCTATCTCTCGACGACAAGGACACAGAAAAAAATATCCAAAGGAACTAGATCCCCGCCTCCGCCAGCATACAAATACAAACTAAACACAGCCACCAGCAATTGGAAGAGCTAATGAAACAAAAGAATACGAGTTGTTGAGCACGGGCTCACAACTGAGTTTTCCCTCACATTAAATTCCCTTTGACACCTGTCAGGGGCAACATCAAGGGGAGGCTGCTTTTGTGCACCTCCTCCCAGCTGACTCAAGAGCAGGATAGATTTTTTTTGACTTCATCTTTGTTTAAGTCCCAATGGCCCAATTACTTGGGACTGGTAATTGACCCATTGAGACCTTAAGAAAAATGAAATCAAGTAAGTTTTAAATGTGAAGTAAAAAAAGAACTAGTTCCAGAAATTAATAAAAATGAAGTGCTGTTGTTGCTGTGACCTTTGCCACAAACAGCTGCTTACACACCAGGATGGCAGGAAACACACAAATGGGTTCGGAATACAGAGGGGCATGTGTACCCAAAGAACACTTATTAATATATGGCAGTCTGGTGGGATGCCCAATTCTTAGCGGTCTAATAGAGGTGGGGTTTATTATTTGAGTTACTTTGGTCAGATAAGGACTTGTATTGTGACTGTATGTTCCTTTTGAATTTACACTGGAGCACCTACAGTAGAATAACATTAATATTATCAGTGATTGCCAAGCACAATGTACACTGAGGCCGGAATTTTCCCCTTGCCGTGTGGCGGGTTTGGAGGCAGGTCGGCTGTAAAAATAGCGAAAATTTGCAGCACACCGGAACCCGCCGTCATCCCGCCTCCCCGCGCCTGTAACTCGGGCGCGTTTCCCAGTGCGCCACGGACCCGATCGGCAGAGGCGGGCGACCTAATTAATTGTCAATGGCAGCAGACCATCTTTCATTCATAGATTTGACAGGAAGACCTGTCAAATCTATGAATTGAAATCGGCCCCAAAAGAACAGCTAAACTGCAAATAAATTTAAAAAAAACATCACATTTATAAAATAACTATAAGTTAAATAAATTAACTACATTAAACAAAAATGTAAATTTTTGAAAAAATTAAAATACTTTTTAACAGTGCTAAAAATAAACTTACCTTTATTTAAAGTATCTAAAAAAGATAAACCTGTTGAAAAAATTTTTAAATTATAATTAATTAACCACTTACCTTGTTGAAAACGGGTCCTGTGCCTCCTTTTTAAAAGCGCAGGTTCTTCAATACTTACCCTCCCGGAGAAACCTGAAAAAAAAACCTAAGTTTGCTGCGTGCGCGCAGCCTCTACCGCGCACGCGGTTCACCTAGGAACCGCTCCCTTCACCAGACCGGAAGTTCCGGTTTCCCGCGCATGCGCAGTGCATGCAGAAAACCGGCACTTCAGGAGGCCTTGCGGGTGAGTACACAGTGCGTACTCACCCGGCAAGTGCCGAAGTTTTGGCCCAATAAATCCTTGTTATCAGAACCTTAACAGGCTTTTTAACTGCAGCTTCTGAATTTTAATGGCATGAGCACGGGAAGCACGCAGCTCGGGAACCTCGCCTGTAAAGGGGAGGCGGAAACTCAGTGGCCATTGTGCGAGGGCAGTAATTGACAGCTGGGAATAGCAGATACATAGACACACCTCACGCCTCATTAGCTGTCTTAGGGGATGGCTGTTGATGACTCCATTCTATACACAGATTTAGGTTTCTGGAGTTTGCTGGTCATTTCTGCAACCTCTCACCACATTGCTACTCAGTATTAGAACATTAAGGGACTGTCCCTCTGGTCACTACTTCACCTGCCATCGACGACATCAGCATGGGTGCCGCTTATACTGTCTCACCTTGGTCCTCCGAATCGGACCAGGATGAGCACCAGCACCAACAACACCAGCCACACCAGCAAACACAACAGCAGCCTTCTCCTCAACGACCTGATGCTCCACAGGAGAGAGGGGGGTGCCACAGGGCTGCAGCGCGCCGGAGGCGATACCCCCAACACAGGGTGTACAGGCAGAGGATGAGCTTCCTCAACATGACTGGGCAGGAGGCTCAGGCTATCGCGCCAGGTCAACACAGAAACTTGTAGCTTGCTGGAACAAGACCTGCTGCAGAGAGGACCTGGTGGGCACTCCTTACCTGTGGCTGTCAAATTCACCACCGCCCTCAACTAATTCACCTCAGGCTCCTTCCAGGGATCTGCAGCAGACATTTGCAGGATCTCACAGTCGGCCGTCCACAGATGCCTCACCCAGGTGACCGATGCCATGTTTGACATGTCAGCCACTGACGAGGCCAGTGTTACTGAGCGGGCACTCTCCTTTGCATCTCTGGCTGACTTCCCACAAGTGCAGTGCGTCATTGACTGCACAAATGAGGTCATCAAGCAGCCCCACATCACCCAGGAGTGTTTGTGAACCGCAAGGGCTTCCACTCCCTCAATGTGAAGCTCGTTTGCAACCATAAAAAGATGATCATGCATGTGTGCGCCGGATTCCCTGGCAGCTGCCATGACTCTTTCGTGCTGTGCCAGCCCACCCTCCCTCAGCTCTTCGCACCTCCAAACAGACTTACCGGCTGGCTGCTTGGAGACAAGGGCTATCCACTGAAGACGTGGCTCATGACACCCCTGAGGAGGCCAAGTACTGAGGCCAAAGAGCGTTATAATGAGAGCCACATCTCCACCAGATGTGTCATAGAGCAAGCAATAGGCATGCTGAAGATGCGCTTCAGATGCCTTGACAGGTCTGGAGGAGCCCTTCAGTATGGGCCAGCCAGGGTTTCCAGAATCATTGTCGTTTGCTGCGTGCTGCACAACATAACGCAGCAACGAGGATTGGAGCTGCAGGAGGAGCAAGGCGCACAGCACACAGCCTTTTCAGAGGAGAAGGAGGAGGAGCAGGTGGAAGATGAGGAAGAGAAGGAGGAGGAAGCTGAGATGCAGATTGCACCAGTAGCGGCGCATATTGCTGCCCGGGAGGCCAGGGATGGCCTCATCCTGGCCAGATTTACTTAACTTGGTCCAATGCAGCCACATGCCTGCCATGTGCTGTACTAACATCTCCACCCCCACCCCCGCCACCCCCAACAACACCATAAAGCATCTCTACAATGACCAAGCCATTGCTCTCACCCAAAGGCCCAATGCTTGAGGTTAAATAATTTGTCACCGTTTACTCCAAGTGACAAAGCTACTTCCAAGGTTTCAGGCACAAATGGACAAGACCCAAAAGTGGTGCTTTGAAAAACATTTATGAGTCCAATCAAAACAACTGAAGCTTAGCACTAAAATTTGTTGATACACTTACCCGTGTGCATCTACTTTGTGTCATTTTTCGTTTGCGAGTGCTTCTACGAGGTGCAAAGCCTGTGGCTTCAGCAGAGGTAGATGCAGCCTGCCCACTTCCCTGCTGTGACTTTTGGTGGATGTTCTCTGGGTTTTAGAGCCTGTGATGGCCCGGCCAATCTATGCTCCTCCTGCGACTGTGCAGGGGCAGACTTGGCCACCGGGATCCAAGGAAGCATGTGGGGCTCTGACTGAGAGGGTGTCAATGGGGGAGAAGTGGGGGCACTTTGAGAAGAGCCCCCACTTGCATGTCCCCTCTCAGCATCATTCCTCTCATGGGCCACCCGCACTTCCCTGCTAGCAAGGAGCTGGAGAACACCTTGCTGCACAGCAGTGGGGCGATGAAGGCCCAAGTCTACGCTTATATCCCTCCTTGAGATGAGGTCTATGAGTGTCTGTCATCTGTTGTCCACAGCCAGCATGTGCCCATGTGACTGGCGCATTTGCTGCTCCATGCAGGTGGCCATCCTTTCCATGGAACAGCACATCATCGCCATCGCCTGCGACATGGTGGTGCTCAATGTGGAGATGGACTCCATTCACTACACATTTGCAGACATCGCAGCTGCAAAAGATGCCAGAGCCTCATGCAATTGTTGCTTCCCCTCCACGATCACCCTCTTTCTCAATGGCCCCTGGGGCTCAGCGGCTGCATGCAGCTGAGAAGAGCTTGGAGTGTCCTGCGCCCTCTGGCGAGGAGTCTCCACTGCTGTCCTTGTCAATGCCATCTGCTCTTGTGAATTGTGAGACACCAGGTGACAACTGTACTCTATGGCGCAAAGGACCCACCGAGGTGTGCGTATCTGCGCTGGTGTTGGCTGCGCTTGGGGCTGCTGACGGTGCACCCTCAGAGGCTGAAGGTTCCTCTGAGAAGTCATCTTCCTCCTCCAGCTGGACAGTGAGAGGGGCAGTTGATGGACCTGTGGGAGAGCAAAGAGATGAATTAGAATTGTTATAATAAGAATGGGTAACGTTACCATTATACACATGATGACATTTCACTGGCTGCTGACATGGCACGTGGCTTTATGAAATGTGATTCTGTCGCCAGGTTGCTGGGATGTCCCCCTCTCTCCGTCTCCCATCACCAGCATCTCTCGAGCTCCTGAAATTTCCAGAGCCGCCTCCTCTGCTGCTGTGAGGTGTGCAATCACTGGAGGGCCGCCTCCAGTTTGCTCCCTCTCCCTCTTATTGTGGGCTCTCTTCTCCTGCAAGGAGGGAAAGAAGAGAAGTTTGAGTGAGAGTGATGGAATGAGTGTAAGGAATGGATGGGTTATATTTGTAGAAGGAGACTATGAGGGAGTGGGGTGCCAATGCCAAATGGCCTCCTTCTGTGGTGTTACTTGCTATGATTGCATTAGGATGAGGGTGATTGTGAGGGGTGGTTAGTCAGATGGGAATGTGAGTATTTACATAGAGAGAGAGGGATGGGTGGACGTGCAAGGTATGTTGGTGTAAGGAATGATGTACAGGGATAGGCTTGGGAAGACAGAGTGATGGGGATGTGTTGACAGGCACTTCAGGATGAGTGTGAGTGTGGGATTGCAATCACCTTTCCTGACCTCATGAGGTCATTGAAGCGCTTCCTGCACTGTATCCAGGTCCTCTTGACCACATCCCTGCTGCTGACCTCCTCAGCTATATCCAGCCAGGCTCTCTTTGTTTCTTGTGGAGGTCTACTTTGCCTGTCAGCAGGGAAGAGGACCTCCCTGCGTGCTCTGACAGCCTCCACAAGAGTATGCAAGGAAGAATCAGAGAACCAGGGTGCAGCCCTCTGCCTTTGGCTATCCATGTTTCAAAAGTTTTATCTCTCCTGTGGCCTTTCTTTCACACCTTCCACCCTCCTCTGGAAACCTTCAAGTGAGTTGAGTGCAAGGCTGCTTTAAATATGGGCGCTGGAAACGAGTCATCGATGAAGTCATCAGATCCACACCATTTAATAGGGCCGGGAAACACACATGACTCTTTCAATTGGAGCCATTAAGTGAAAGTCGCTCTGAGCAGCACGTTGCTGAAAACATCGCATTTTGGACCCGCTACGCACCCAACTCAACGCGAAGGTGAAGATTCCGGCCTTAGTGATTATTTAATGATTCAGTTCCCTTTCCTAATAGTGGTACATTTGAAAATATCACATCCAGTGTCACAGGATTTAAGGAACTTCCGTAGAATTGGGCTGCCATTGGTATTAATATGATAGGGTGACATGAAGTAAGGTGGGAGGAGGCTCGTGTGGAGCATAAACACTGGCATAGACCTGTTGGGCCGAATGGCCTGTTTCTGTGCTTTCTGTCTTTCAAAAATATTTCCAAAATTTCATCCTGTATATATGGCACGTCAGACAGCTTTAACATCTTTAAATACCCTAATCCACCCTGAGAGTTTTTGTATTTAGAGTGATGTGCAGCTGTTTGCTTCAATATGGAGTAACTAACCTAAAAAGATGCAGCCAGAACCGATTGAAGTTAAGACTGGTGTCTCGTAAAAAATTTCCCAGTGGTTACTGGAAGCCCAGAAAGACTCTGAGAAATGATACTGACACACCAATGACACATTTCCCAGTTCCTGCACCTGGCTGTAATGAAGTGCCCTGGCACAGCGCATAAAGGAAAACCTAGTGGGCTCCTTTACCAGCGTGTGATCCTCTTTGCCCAATTTTTCTCTGTACATCATGCGCAGGTGATCCAATGTACCCAAGCACAGGAACAGGAAAACCTGCTCCCAGATTTCCCATAGCCGAATGCATTCCCCATAAGCCATGGGTTTAGCAAGTGACAGGTAACCCTACATTTAAGCTTCCGCACACAGAGAATTTCAGCTAATGGCACCATCTGAGAGACAGCAAGGCAGAAAGATCAATGCATGAAGCATTCTGTATTCTTTACTAAAATCAGAAAATGCTGGAAATACTCCACAGGTCAGGCAGCATCTGCGGAGAGAGAAACAGAGTTAACGTTTCAGGTCGATGACCTTTCGTCAGAACTGGCAAAAGTTAGAGATATAAAAGTTATAAGCAAGTACTGAGGCAGGGAAAGTGGGTGAGGGGAGGAAAGAACAAAAGGGAAGGTCTGTGATAGCGTGGAAGTGAAAAGTGATTAAAAAAATTAAATGACAAAAAGGAATGATTGTGCAAGGCAAAAGGGGCTGGTAATGGGACAAGTGTTCTGTACAGTGATTTTGGATTATTAAGCATTCAGATGCAGTTACAACACCTCTTCCATTATCCTATCATAAACATGGAGATCTGACTTGAGAACTGGCAACTGCAGAAGAAGAATTTCCAGTTGTAGAGAACTAGCAGCCCAAGCTCAACTCTCTGCTGTTGCAGCAGGTGGACTTTGGCATGGAGTAAACTATCCTCATCCAGCCCACTATATAGCTGTGTATTGCAATGATTCTGGAAGCAAGAGATGCGTTCACTCTGCAACCTGCTAAACAGAGCTCCCACACTTAGATGTAGGCTTTCTAAAGGACTGAAGTTGCCTTCATTAACAAGCAGGGCCAACTTTTCTTGGATCTCATTCTTCTACCAAACTTTCCAGCTATTTTGAACATTAGTCTGCCCCTTTGTAAATCAGGTGTAATTATTAAGCCATGGAGCTGATGTTTGTCCATAAAGTGCCTTCCTTGTTACTAGGATGCCCACCATGATGGGACATATGTTAAAACATTAATTGTCTTAATGGGACCTTGAATCTTTGGAAGACATAATGAAAGAAAAAGAAATACTTGCATTTATATAGCACCTTTCACGACCACTGGACGTCCCAAAGCGCTTTACAGCCAATGAAGTACTTTTTTTTAAGTGTAGTCACTGTTGTAATGCAGGAATTGCTGAGATGTGCTAGGCTAAGAATTTTCCCCAAAGTCTTTAATCTTTCATAATAATGAATATTTCAACAAGCAATGACAATCCCATTGTAAATAGAATAAAGTCCCTTTTTTATCTATCATAATATTCATAGACACCTTTGTGTATCATATTATTAAGTCAAGATGACCATTTAGACTGTTTGTAAACCCTCAAATTTGGATAATTTCAAAGCTAAAAACTGATCATGATAATAGCTAATGGGGAAGGCTCCATAGATCACTATGGAATAATGATACACACATACCACATAGCACAACCAGGAATTAATGCAGACACATCACGAGATTAGCAAAGATTGGGCACATATCCATTAGTATTTGTCAGCTGTGGCTCAGTGGGTAGCACCCTCGCCTCTGAGTCAGAAGGTTGTGGGTTCAAGTCCCACTCCAGAGATTTGAGCACATAAAGCTAGGCTGACACTCCAGTGCAGTGCTGAGGGAGTGCTGCACTGTCGGAGGTGCCGTCTTTCAGATGAGATGTTAAACCGAGGCCCCGTCTGCTCTCTCAGGTGGATGTAAAAGATCCCATGGCACTATTTCGAGGAAGATCAGGGGAGTTATCCCTGGTGTCCAGGCCAATATTTATCCCTCAACCAACATCACAAAAACAGATTATCTGGTCATTATCACATTGCTGTTTGTGGGACCTTGCTGTGCGCAAATTGGCTGCCGCGTTTCCCACATTACAACAGTGACTCCACTTCAAAAGTACTTCATTGGCTGTAAAGCACTTTGAGACATCCGGTAGTCATGAAAGGCGCTATATAAATGCAAGTCTTTCTTTCTTTCTAGACCAGCAAGGAACATATATTCATCCAAAAGACCACCAAGGATCAGATTACTGTCACAAGATAGATCTGCATCAGATATTAAACTGTGGCAGAATTAGCAGAAAAGAAGGGAAAACCCATGTTCGGAAAGTCTAAAAAAGTAAAAACGCTTTCCTTTTTGGGCCTCTTCTAGCCCCGACTCCTTTGCCTGCAAGGTCAGCCTGTTGGGAAAGCCACAACCACTTCTTGCTCAAACCCACAGTTAAAATAACCGTCGGGCCCTGATGTTGTCATTGGAGCCCAATCTGAATATTTAAAGAAGGGCCCTGTCGGGTTCTGGCAGGTTTCCCTCCCGCCTGCTCAGATGAGCAGGTTAAAATTGGAGCCTGCGGGATCAGTGGGGGGCATCGGTGAGTGAGTCCCACAGGCACTTTTAACTACCTGCCCGCCCAGTTTCCGCTGAGTGGGCAGGGTTAAAATGGCCCTTACACTAACCAGTTCAGATCACAAGAGGGTCTTCTTGTTACCCCCTGGGTTATGCTATCATGTACTTAAATATTGGTACAGGCAAGATGGGAATGACTGTACATAAGAGAATATCTAAGACAGACCCTAAACTTGTAACAAGCCTCACACTTTGACCAATTAAGGTGATATTCCAAATTAATTCCAAATTTTGCAGCAATACTTAGAAAGTTCCATATCAATTTCAGTGTGTTTAATAAAAACAACAGCAGGATATCATTGTCATACAAGGTCACCTTGTGTAATTACCACTTGACTTTGGAATCATGCCTAATTTTAACTGCCTGGAGCTCTGGACCTGGTATGAATAATAGTGGGGAGGCGAAGTGATCCTACACAGCAATAACAGTTCTGAGACTTGTACCGACTGCAACATTTGAAGCCAAGTAAAGGCACCAAGTCCAGATGAGGAATATAAATCTGACCATGGAACAGCATCAGGTTAGAATGTGGTTCAATAATAAGCTGCCACAATAAGGGAGTCAAATTTAATAGTGAAAACCTGTGGAGCGAGCTCACAGACACAGTCCTCCCAGAATCCAAGCTCAACAAGCACCAGCATATCAGTGGCTAGAAATGAAGACTGAGGTTCAGGCGTAAACACAGGTAGTTCAGTTCGGCACAATGAACTTAACTCTCTCTGTACTGTATATACACGATGGCTATTGCAAAACAGATCCACTTACTTTATGCAATAACTGGATGAGTTACAAAGAGAGGGATGGTTACAGTATAAAATAAATAGCCAAGCCTGTTTTTCCCACTCAATGTTTCACTCTTTGTTTCTGTAATTTGCTTCTGCTGTGCTCCAACAAATATCTAGGCACAAGTAAGGAGTGCGATGGAATACTCTCCACTTGCCTGGATGAGTGCAGCTCCAACAACACTCAAGAAGCTCGACACCATCCAGGACAAGGCAGCCCACTTGATTGGCACCCCATCTACCACCTTAAACATTCACTCCCTCCACCACTGGTGTACCGTGGCTGCAGTGTGCACCATCTACAAGATGCACTGCAGCAACTCGCCAAGGCTTCTTTGGCAGCACCTCCCAAACCCGCGACCTCTTCCACCTAGAAGGACAAGGGCAGCAGGCGCATGGGAACACCACCACCTCCAAGTTCCCCTCCAAGTCACACACCGTCCTGACTTGGAAATATATTGCCGATCCTTCATCATCACTGGGTCAAAATCCTGGAACTCCCTCCCTAACAGCACTGTGGGAGTACCTTCACCACACGGACTGCAGCGGTTCAAGAAGGCAGCTCACCACCACCTTCTCAAGGGCAACTAGGGATGGGCAATAAATGCTGGCCTTGCCAGCGACGCCCACATCCCATAAAACAGAATTTTTAAGAAGTGCAGTACCTTCCCAAAGCTTTTGCGGTGGGATGATTGCATAAGAGACACAAAATGGTGAATTCTTCACAATGTTTGCAGAGTAGATGGCAATAGAGCAGAGCAGAATTTTCCCCCACTGCAATTGTGCACATCTGGCACTGCCACATTTTCTAGGATGAAGGCTATTTAAATAATCATAGCAAATTCTTGCATGGTGAGCACCCATTATTGACACAAAGAATAAAATACTGCAGACCAGGAAATCTGAAATAAAAACAGAAAATGCTGTAAACACTCAGAAGGTCAGGCAGCATCTGTGGAGATAGGAAGGTAGGGTTAATGGTTCAGGTTGATGACCTTTCATCAGAACCCATTATAAGGAGTTCACTGTTTGAGGCAGAATATCTCCAATGGTGCAAGGATTTGAAGACACGCAGCAACAGTTTAATGGGGAGGTCATTTCTGGTGAATGAAAGTTCTCTGCAATTGGAGAAAATGGAGCAGAGGCGTATCAGAACAGCAAGGCTCACTGGGGCCTGCTGGCAGCTGAAGTGTGGCAGAGGAGGGGTTCTGTTTGGCATCAAAGGGTACTGTCTACATAGGTACATGGGAGGAAGAAGCACTGCACATTATTGCTGTGTCACTCACCAGAGGACATTACTGCAATTAAGAAAGTTCAGAGACCTCATCAGATCAACTAAGGTAAGAGTCTGCACCATTACCTTATCAGAGGTAGCTGAACACACTCTGCATATAAAGTGCTTCCTCCCCCTCACACTATTGAACAGTCTTTTCAAAGCTACCATACATGTTCATTCTGTAGTAGGGCAAACTTTACAGCAGTCACATACACCTAAAACTCTTTCCACACTCACATTCTTTCTTAAAGGGCTTCACTCAAAAAATCCATCCATCTGAATCTTGCTGTATGATATTTGCATATGTATTCACTCCCACAATGCAGGATGGCCACTGGGTCTTACTATATGGGCTCCTGACACCCAACTCTGCTTCTCTGCTAACAGAACACAATAGAAGAGAGCAGGGTCCCCAAAGTCTAAAGCCCTGAGGTACATTCAGAAAGGCCACCTTCCTGACTATTGGCTCAGAGGGAAAAAAGGGAATGGGAGAGGATGAAGTCAGAAGTCATGTTTAGTACTAATGCTCCCTTTGATTCGTTATTTAGGTGCATGGCCCCTTTTATGGGCTGCGCGGCCCAATCAAATTCCTGCGCATACGTGGTTTTTCCTATTGTAAAGCCGGCAAGCAGCCTGCACGGGAGCTCCAGACAGACAGTTCAAAGGGAGCATTGGTTCGTACTATCCTTATATTGAGTTACATTGAGTCTGCAGCACAGAAACCTGATGGCCTACATCCTAGGGTTTTAAAAGAGATGGCTACAGAGATAGTGGATGCATTGGTTGCGATCTTCCAGAATTCCGGAGATTCTAGAACGGTCCCCGTGGATTGGAAGGTAGCAAATGTAACCCCGCTATTCAAGAAAGGAGAGAGAGAGAAAACAGGAAACTATAGGCCAGTTAGCCTGACATCAGTAGTAGGGAAAATGCTAGAATCTGTTATTAGGAACGTGGTAACAGGGCACTTAGAAAATCAGAATCTGATTGGGCAGAGTCAACACAGATTTATGAAAGAGAAGTCCTGTTTAACAAAACAAATAGAGTTTTTTGACATTGTAACTAACAAGGTAGATAAGGGGGAAGCAGTGGATGTAGTGTATTTGGATTTTCAAAAAGCACAAGAGGTTATTACACAAAATTAGGGCTCATGGGATTGGGGGGTAATATATTAGCATGGATTGAGGATTGGTTAACGGACAGAAAACAGAGAGTAGGAATAAACAGGTCATTTTCAGGTTGGTAGGGTGTTACTAGTGGGGTACCGCAAGGATCAGTGCTTGAGATCATCTATTTACAATCTATATTAATGACTTTGATAAGGGTAATGTATCCAAGTTTGCTGATGATACAAAGTTAGGTGAGAAAGGAGGACGCAAAGAGGCTTCAAGGGGATATAGACAGGCTAAGTGAGTGGGCAAGAACATGGCAGATGGAGTATAATGTGGAGACATGTGAAGTTATCCATTTTGGTAGGAAAAATAGAAAAGCAGAGTATTCTTTAAATGGTGAGAGATTGGGAAATGTTGGTGTTCAACCTGGGTGTCCTTGTACATGAATCACAGAAAGTTAACATGCAGGTACAGCAAGCAATTAGGAAAGCAAATGGTATGTTAGCCTTTATTACAAAAGGATTGGAGTCTAGGAGTAAAGAAGTCTTGCTACAATTATATAGGGCTTTGGTGAGACCACTCCTAGAGTACTGTGTACAGTTTTGGTCTCCTTACCTAAAGAAGGATATACTTGCCTTAGAGGGAGTTCAACGAAGGTTCACTAGACTGATTCCTGGGATGACAGAATTGTCCTATAAGGAGAGATTGAGTAAACTAGGCCTATATTCCCTGGAGTTTAGAAGAATGAGAGATGATATAATTGAAACATATAAAATTCTTAAAGGGCTTGACAGGGTAGATGCTGGGAGGATGTTTTCCCTGGCTGGGGAGTTTAGAACTAGGTGTCACAGTGTCAGAATAAGGGGTCGGCCATTTAGGACTGTGATGAGGAGAATTTCTACACTCAATGTGTTGTGACTCGTTGGAATTCTCTACCCCAGAGAGCTGTGGATGCTTAGTCATTGAGTATATTCAAGACAAAGATCTTGTGGTTTTTGGATACTGAGGGAATCAAGGGATATGTGGATAGTGCAGGAAGGTGGAGTTGAGGTAAAAGATCAGCCATGATCTTATTGAATGGCGGAGCAGTCTCGAAGGGACAAATGGCCTACTCCTGCTCCTATTTCTTATGTCCTTATGTTCTGACGTAGAAACAGATCATTCGGCCCAACTGGTCTATGCCGTCATGTAGGCTCCACATGAGCCTCCTCCCACCCGTCTTCATCTAACCCTAACAGCATAACTTTCTATTCCTTTCTCCCTCATGTGCTTATCTAGCTTCCTCTTAAATGCATCTATGTTATTCACCTCAACTACTCCTTGTAGTAGCAGGTTCCACATTCCCACCACTCTTTCGGTAAAGAAGTTTCTCCTGAATTCCCTACTGGATTTATAAGTGACTTTTTTATATTTATGGCCCCTAGTTTTGATCTCCCTCACAAGTGGAAACATTTCTCCATGTCTACCCTATCATACCTTTTCATTATCTTAAAGACGTCTATCAGGTCACCCCTCACCCTTCTCTTTTCTAGAGAAAAGAGCCCCAGCCTGTTCAGTCTTTCCTGGTAGTTATAACCTCTCAGTTTTGGTATCATTCTTGCGAATCTCTTTTGCAACTTCTCCAATGCCTCCCTGCTTTTCAATTCTATCCCTCTAGAATTGAACCCCAGTGCTTGGTTTGCATTTTTATGGCATTATTAGACTGTGTCACTACTTTTAGTGATTTGTGTATCTGTACCCCTAGATCCCTTTGCTCCTCTACCCCTTTAGACTCTTATTATCCAAGCAGTATGTGACCTCCATATTCTTCCGACCAAAATGCACCACCTCACGATTATATATATATATATTCATTTGCCAATTAAAGGCCCATTCTGCAAGTTTATTACTGTCTTCTTGTATTTTGTCTTCTTACTTTGTATTAACTACACCCCTCACTTTTGTACTTCTGATTCCTGAGTCCTAATCGTTAATGTAAATTGTAAACAACAGGAGTCCCAGCACCGATCCATGTGGAACACCACTTGTCACCTTTTGCCAGTCTGAGTAGCTGCCCTTAACCCCTACTCTCTGTTTCCTGTTTTGTAGCCAGCTTGCTATCCATTCTTCTACCTGTCCCGTGACTCCATATGCTCTGACCTTAGTCAGAGTTTACTATGCCTGTACCGAATCAAAGGCTACTACATTATCCTTTACTCTTTTATGTTCTTGCTTCTCCCTGTTCTTTTCACTCATTGCCTTCTAGGCATACACACCAGCACAATGCCATGTGGCACAACATGAATTGCTTATTTCATGTAAGCAATATTTGAAGGGGTATCATACAGCCAGTATTGTAATATGCGTTCCTCTTCTCTTTCTATAGATGTGCCACTGGAACCACACCACATCCCAGTGACTTAAAAGAAGCTAGCATTTCACAGCCTCATTCCTATTGGTGCAAACACCAACACAGGTGCATCCACCCTAATGGATTTAAATAGTGAGGTAGAGAAGGATGCATGGGGATTCACAGAGCACATGTGAGCAGCAGTACATGGTAGAGGCAAAAGAGGAGCAAGAACCTGCTGACTGGAGGGCCAGCTCACGTCCTTCTCATCTGCAGATCCCAGGCAATCCAACCTCACAGGTATCACATTTGAAAGAAGGATGTTAGATAAGCACCAATGTTTTCTGGGGTTATTAGAGGGTATGCAAATAAACCTGCTACCTCTGAGATCAAGCATGGAGGAGTAAACTAACTGTTGTTAATTCCCAGAATGCAGCAATAGATGAGTTCAATATATAGATGGAGAGAGCCATTATGCTCTCATTGCTGCCTAGTGTTCTCTATTTTGAGTAGAGTGATTCGTTTTTTAAGATTACTTTTTGGCTTTCTCCAGCCTGCTTTCTGAGGAAACCTATTTCTTGCCCAGGGAGCTTCTCTTATCTGTACTCGCCGTTCACTACGCTGCCCATAGAGTTTTGCAGGCTTTTGAGTGGAGACTTGCTGTCATCAGGCGTCTGATCCAGCGCACACCCTCGACAGGGGATCTGTGGCATATATGAGCAGCACAAGCAACAGCATGGCTCTTCAACCAATCAGATTGAAGAATCCTCACAGAGACACGCAGGCTCTAAACCAGGTCGTATAAATTAGATTTAAATCATGTACAGAAAACAAAATAAAGAGAGGGAAAGAAAGATGGGATTAGGAGAGCGAGATAAAAGAAAAAGGAAAAGTAAAAAAACAGAATTATTTAATGTTTTAAAAATCTCCAACACTAATTAAAGTCTGAAGGACTGAGATTCCACACTTGAAAAATTAAATTTTCAGTGCTAGAGAGGTTATTTGGCAGTAAATATGATTGATCATGCCGTTATAAATTCACTTATACCTAAATGCACCAGCCCTAACTTTTTATGGCCTGTTTAGTGGTTAACTAGTGGGTAAGTGCAGTAAGTTCATGCCCTTACATGGATTTCAATGCCGAGTCTATCAGCGGGGTACTATTATAGCGTAGCCTGTGGAGGAGCAGGGCAACTCGGACTGCAACTTCCGGATTTCCACATTTAACTGAGCATGTGCGTACTCCGGAAGTTGTTGTCCAATTTACTCCATTAAAAAAGTGAGCGTTGTTAACCTCACCGTTATTCTCAACGCAAAATCCGGGCCATTATCAGCTAAGTACTTGCCTTCAATGCAATACTTAAAATGGAATTTAATGAAATCTAATAAATTCCCATTAGCAAAATATATCAGCCCCATAACAAATCTGTCCTTTGCCCCAAGTTAATTCATCTACTATAATCTCCTTCTATTGAAGTAAATTAACAGTCACCTTGAACAAAAGTTACCCCTGAAATAATTTTACCCTAACTTAAAACCCAATCCCAACTTTAACTCTAACCCTAAACCCAATGCCAGCCCCAAATCCAACCCTAAACCTACCCCAACCCTAAACTCAACCCTAAATCTAACACTTAACCTTAAACCCAAGTTCCCCAACCTTAATCAAGAAAGATTTTGTTACAAAGGCAGATCTGAAGGGCATGAATTTCCTGATGTTCATGGCAAGGAGAGTGGGGTCAGTAACAGCACAACTTGCAGTAAACCTGGCAGGGCAGCTTCTAGACTGGCAGGAGCAGCAAATAATTACAGCAGGGAATCTACAAGGTAGGAAAAACTAATGGCAGCTAAAGGACAGGAGAATTGGACAGTGGTATGATGGTGGGAAGGTTAGGCAGGGATGACCAGAAAGAGAGATAAAGTTATCTGGATTTTTAATGGGAAATCACGGAACCATACCACATCCAGCAGTAAGTCTAAGAAACCAGGATTGAACGAGCCCGCAAAGGTCTTTTCCTAACCTTGCGAAACTGAACAGCCAGTAAAATAAGGCCAAGTTTGGGTTACTCATGAAATAATTAAGATAAACACTGGAATAGCATGCTGAACTGTTTGAACTAGTGCTGCAATAAATTGTACTTTGTTCATATAATCCAGACTGGACTTTTAAAGAATACCTTCTGATCACCTACAATTGTCCTTTGAGAACTTTGCCTCTGTCTGATTAAGCTCATCAAAAGAACAACTCTAAGGCTTGGTGGCTCAAAGTCACGTTCAAAAGAGGGTAGCATCAGAAATTCACACAATGTAAATTCTCTCTGAAAGGCACTGAGTGACCAACAATCCCCAACCAGCCCCACCATCAAGTCAAATAATCAGAATTACTAGAGAGCCCATTCCTTAAGGCTGGCATCTCACAACTATTAGATTTTCTGCTGGACCATCACTCTGGCTATCATCATATGGGGAGCCATTTCCTTTGATAATCATTGTTCTTAAAGCCAATAAGAGGCAGAAAGCTCATTACCCCACTGCACTGGGCCCCATTTCACCATTTAAGAGATCTAGCACGTACATTGCATGAGTTTCCTCCAAGCTCATTTTAGGAGAATGAACAAGCTTCAGTATTTCAAAGATTTCATTTTTCCTACTGTAACAAAAGTTTCGGAATTTTAGCTAGGCTCCTATACATAGTGCTACTGTAAAACCTTCCACGACTCTTCTTCCCTTGTGGTCTGTTGGATGTAATCTGTGGTTTCAAGATAGTAAGTGGCCACTAATAAGAAATGCCTGTTAATCGGTAACAGAGAATGATTGTAGCTGTCAACATTGCTGCATCATTTGGGGGTGTCCATATGGCTGCATGGCGAGATGCCAGGGACCACTGTCACTTGCAGCTGAAGAAGGCTTGAGAAACTGTCAATGAGTGTAGGATGGGTGTAATGGCACATTTGTGTCCGTAATGCAGAGATTGAGTAAAAGCAAAATAATATGGTGAGTCAAAGAATTGTTCTTCCTTTGTCTTTTATCAAATCAAACAGGATTAATCAATAGACCTTAGTGACAAAATACAGATAGAAATCATCGCCAAGCACAGTGTAACTTCTACCAACATATGTGCACCACATTTGTAAATGCCCTAGTTTGGAAGAACCTTTAAGTGAAAGTTAGATTACTTTATAAGATAGAAGAAAAAGGTCAAAGAAAGTAATTATATGGATATTGTTTTCATTGGCTAATGCATCCAGCTGAAAGCTTCAATGACTTCATACCAAATTTACTATGATAACATTCCATATTTTGCCACCCTGAATGAGCATCTATGTAGGGTGAGGGTGTGCAAAGCAACTCATTGTCACATAAAATTACCTACCAAAGCAATTAACAGTTCACTCACTCTGACTGGATGCATATGCATTTCACAAATGGCTGGGTGTTGCTGGAATAAGAGTTTTCTTTTTTAATTCATACTTAACAGAAACAGAAGTAATTTACAGTAATATTTTACCAGCTTGGAATTGCACCTACACATATTGTGCAAATGCCATAGGATAACATGGTTCTGATCTCTCACAATTTTCTGTCAAAGCAACTGATTGAATACGTGCTAGCTCTCTCCCAGTGCATGTATATTGCTTTTGCCCTCAGAGGAAGTGAAAGGTTCGCAGAATAACAGGAAATAGCTAATAGAAGACCCATTACCTGGGTAAAAATGGCTTGGCCTTGACTGTGAGAACAGTTGGAACTTGCATTAGACTCACCAAGCAGAATGTGAGGGTCACCTTCTGGGCCATGAAGAAAAATTTAAGCAAACTTTCATTCAGCTTTGAGGGTTAGTTCTAAACAGTGCTGAATGGTTTTGATCAGTTTGAAATTCCAAATATGAAACAGAGGAGTGACATATTGGCCCGGATATTCCGATCCCTACGGGTGGGTACGCGCTGTGTACCCACCCGTAGGGACATCGGAAATGCCGGTTTCAGGCATGCACAGCGCATGCGCTGAAAACCGGCATTTCCGATCTGTCAAGAATGGTCTTGACAGATCCTCCGGCTGCCCTGGAGAAGGGCCTCTGCGGGCGGATAGTTCCGCTTTTTGGAGACCCTCCACCCGCAGAAAACCCTTACAATTCTTATGCCTGGTAAAAGCAGGTGTAAGGCCTGCTTTTACCAGGATAAGAGTACAAAAAATGTTTTAAAAAATAAAAAAAATTTCACTGATTTATCATTTAAAAATACTTTAAAAAAGGTAAGTTTATTTTTAGCCCCGTAAAAAACTTTAATTATTTTTTTTTAAAAATTAAATTTTTGTTTAAAATACTTAATTTATTGTAATTTCAAGTCATTTTAAAAATGAGATTTTTTTTTTAAAATGTATTTAAAGTTTTACTATGTTTTTTCATTGATCTCCATTCATATATTTGACAGGTCTTCCTGTCAAATGTATGAAGGGAGATTCCCTTCTGTGATTGGCTCCCATGACTCACGTGATCCCAGGGACGCTGCGAACTACATGCGCCCCTGGGATACGTGGGCCCTGCACACTTCAAGTTTGGTGAGGCCCAGGATCGGAACTGTGTGCGTCCCGGGAGCCCTCAGGTAAGGGCGCAGATTTTTCCAGATCGCAGGCCTCCGCCCGTGGGAGGCCTGCGATCAGAAAATACGGGCCATTGTGTTCATTTTGTGTTTAATTGACTTTCAACTGCAAACATTGTGACATAGATTAAGGCAATCATAAGATGAGTTTTGATGAAGAAGGCACCGTAGCCCACTGATTTTATCCTTCCAAACTACTAACACTACCATCTTTCCCATTACAGTATCTAGCTTTTTTTTAAATGAGTCCAGTATCCTGATCTCCAACCATTCCAACTGTTGTTCGCCTTTTGTGTAAAGAAATAATTCTGAGCATATTTCCTCATCTTGAACCAATGACCTCCTACCCTGGTATATCTGAGATTACAATACAGCTTCAGCATGACCTCTGATGATTTAAGTTCAACTAATTTAGTGACCTTCCCTTGACCTTCAGTAGCACCACCATCATCGAGTCTGCCATCATCAACATTTTTGAGATCACCAATGCCTAGAAACTTAACTGGCCAAATCAACATTGTGGCTACAAGAACAGGGCACATTCTAGGTATTCTGTGGTGAATGACTCACCTCCTGACCCCTCAAAGCCTATCCATCATCTACATGGTTCAAGTCAGGCGTGTGAGGTAATAGTCAACACTCATCTGGATGGGTGCAGCCACAACACTGATCAAGAAGCTCACCACTATCCAACTTGCATTTATATAGTGCCTTTAACTTAGTAAAATGTCCCAAGGTGCTTAACAGGAGCGTAATCAGACAAAAATTCAAACCGAGTCAACGAAGGAGACATTAGAACAGGTGGCCAAACGCTTGGTCAAAGAGCTAGGTTTTAAATAGTATCTTAAAGGAGGAGAGAGGTGGCAAGGCGAAGAGGTTTAGGGAGAAATTTCAGAGCATAGGGCCTCGACAGCTGAAGGCACAGCCGCCAACGGTGAGGCAAAGAAAGTAGGGATGCACAAGAGGCCAAAGTTGGAGCAATGCAGAATTCTCAGAGGATTGAAGAGCTGGAGGATAGAAGTTCTCTTGATTGATGCCGATGTCTGGCTACAGTGTGTACAATCTACAGGATACGCTGCAGCAACTCACCAAGGTCACTTCAAATGTATCTCCCTCCCCTGTGAACTCTACCATCGAGAATCAATAATAGAAGCAACATCATGGGAACACCATCACTTCAAAGTGCCTCCAAGTCACAGACCATCCTAACTTGGACATATATCACTAATTCTTCATTGTCACTGCGCCATTATCCCATATTTTCCTACCTACCACCATTGTGGGAACACCATCACCACAAGAACTGCAATGGTTCAAGGAGAAGGCCCACCGCCTTCTCAGGGCAACTAGTGATGGGCAAAAAATGCACCCTTTCAAGTGCCGCCCACATCCTGGAACAAGAATAAGCTATACCTATACTTCCTGTTTGCTTTGTGCATTGCTGTCTCACAGTGTTTGGTCATGGTGAGTGACAGGTCATCCAACACCTCTAGGTCTCTTCTAACATCTCCCTTGACAGGTTCTGCCCACCGATGGAGTATATATGCCACTTATTTTTATTTCCAATATGCTGCATTTTGTCACTGAACTTTTGCCACTGATCGCCCCACGTACAAGTAGATTTAGCGCACCATTGTCACATTCACAAAGGGTGTAATTTGCGATTTTGATTGGGGCCTAATCTCTCCTCACCTTTCTTGACCTCTCTGCAGCCTTTGACATGGTCGAACACACCAGCTTCCTTTAATGGTTCTCCTGCACTGTCCAGATGAGTGGGATTGCCTTCATTTGATTTCACACTTACCTATCCATTAGTACCTAGAGCAGCTCTTCCCGCCCTTGTACCATTAACTCTGAAGTCAATGCAAATACAAATCGGGAGAGATGTAAAACGGGCCGCCGGCTCGCTAGCATCCGTTTTACTCTATCACACACAGTCACGATATACCCCAAAAACCTTTTCAGGTTCTATAGCTTCCTCCTATCAATTTGGAATGTCACCTCCACAAAACATTTATGAGGTTGGCAGGCAAGTTCTACCCTTTAAGAAGCTGTGTTCGCTCTTATTTATTAGCTTATTTTTCTGATTTGGCAGATTCTCAGTTGCAGATTTGGATGAATAAGTATAGTTGAACTGTGTAGGAACTAGTTAAATATTTATTTGCAACTGAAAAGAAATCAAATTTAAACATTGTGACAATCTTCTATTTTGCTCCTGATTCCATAATATATGGAAAGGGGCACATAACTTATGGGCTTGGGTTTCAATAAACAAATACAGTGCAGTTGGAAGCAAAATGTAAACTCAAATAATAGATTTATTGGTACTCTACATTATGAATCTTGCTCATTTGCAACAAGGGTATGTGATAGAAAGAGACCACACTGACCGACATAAAAAAATATTTTTCTTTAAAAATATTGGCCTAGAAATTCGATCCACTATTGCCCGTTTTATGCCCCGCTGAAGTGAAAAATTCTACCAATAGTCTCTTGGATTCAGTGTCACTGGTCAGTCCTATAAGCAGACCTCACATCCCCTATGATTCGGAGTACACCTTTATTCTCCAGTATCTAGTTAAACCATAGCACGACCCAAAGGTTGTAACACAGAACCCCCCTTGTTGCACATACTGGCTGTAATAACTCATGGCCAGCACGTCCATTCGGTTTTTACAGGAGGCTGACTGAAAAACATTTTAGTGAGTCAAGGCACAATTGTAAAACAACAAGCTGGTTTATTTTACACAGAATATATGAATGAACAGAATGCAGTTTTCACAGTGTGATTCATCTATTTCCTACTGCTCCTCATACATTTAAACTAATAAAACACAAATCTGCTTTGTCTCAACACAAACTCAATTTCAAGCTAGCTAATCTCCAGCTAAATGGTTCTAATTTCCCATGTTACAGGCTATATCAATTTATATACCAGCCTAGAGTCTCTGTCCAAAATATTTCCTTATTTAATTCACCTTCAATGGGTGTTACACCCATATTGACTGTAAACAAAGGAGACCATCTATACTGATGCTCGAAGGCATTTCCGCAATGATATGACCATTTGCTGATTGAACACTGTAGTTCTTCCCATTGTTTAGAAACGACAGTAACATTCAAAACCAAACAGTCTGATGGCACCCACCTATCCCACCTTTCACTTACTAAAGCACTTTACAGCCAATGAAGTACTTTTGAAGTGCAGTCACTGTTGTAATATAGGAAAATGTGGCAGCCAATTTGGACACAGCAAAGTCCCACAAACAGATAAATGGCCAGAGAATCTGTTTTAGTGATATTGGTTGAGGGATAAATGTTAGCAAGATACCAAGGAGAACTCCCCTGCTCTTCTTTGAAAAGAGGCAGACAGTTTAACATCTCATCTGAAAGATGACACATCCAACAGTGCAGCACTACCTCGGTACTGCACTGAAGTGTCAGCCTACATTATGTGCTCAAGTCACTGGAGTGGGGCTTGAGTCCATGACCTTCTGACTCAGAGGCAAAAGTGCTACCCACTGAGCCATGGCTGACACTTTCCTACTGCTTTTGACCACCATGCTTCCTTTTGGGATCTGCAATTGTGTAGCTTTCAGTTCTAATTTACCTCTCCTCAGTACTCCCTCAGTAGCAGCAGGGTATAAATTGGACTGGAGGTGCTTTCCTCTCGGAACCTTTGGAGACTGCAGTGGCCTTCATTTCAGGACAGTGAGGTTATATTTAATCTGCTGCTACATGGGCAGCAAGTCCCTGGCTACTTTCTGTTACATGTCCAGGCATCCGAGGAGACTGAGAGGCACACACAAAATTTTGTTCTGAGATTCAGCAGCGTGGGAGTGCATACCTGCCAACCACTAGTATAGATCAACGCTGGAGCACTCAAAGACCCTGCTGAGAAAGCCCTATTCAGCCTGCGCCTCACAAACAACCTGACGACTCCCAGTGATGCAGAGTCACAGAGTGCCCACAGCGCCTGGTCTGCACTCAAGGCCTCCATAATCAGCACCTGTGAAGAGACGCTCGGTCACCCGACCAGGAAACACCAAGACTGGTTCGACGAGAATGACCAGGAGATCCAGGAGCTAATAAGCCGCAAGCGCAAGGCATTCCTGATCTGGAAACAGCAACAGAACTCGAGAGCAAGAAAGCAGCTCTACAGACGCCTGAAGGCCGAGGTCCAACAACAAACTCGCGACCTAAAGAACAGATGGTGGGTGGAGAAAGCGCAGGAGATCCAGCAGCTAGCCGACAACCATGATGTGCGTGGATTCTTTAGCGCAGTCAAGACCATCTACGGCCCAAGCACCCAAGGTCCTACCCCACTGCGGGCAAAGAACGGAGAGTTACTCATCAAGGACAGACAGGCAGTCAGTGCCCGCTGGAAGGAGCACTTCGAAGATCTCCTTAACCAAGACTCTGTCTTCGACGCGAGTGTCCTCAACTCCATCCCGCAGCATGCTACCCGCCACCATCTCAGCACAACCCCAGCCCGGCATGAGGTTGAAAAGCCATCCGACAACTGAAGAACAACAAGGCCTCAGGAGCAGATAGAATCCCCGCCGAGGCACTAAAGCATGGCGGAGAAGCACTACTGGCGTGAATTCATGAACTAATTTCTCTTATCTGGAAGGAGGGGAGCATGCCAGGGGATCTCAGAGATGCTGTAATTGTGACCATCTTCAAGAAAGGTGACAAGTCCGATTGTGGTAATTGCAGAGGAGTTTCCCTGCTGTCTGCCACAGGGAAAGTCATCGCAAGAATCCTCCTCAATCGCCTTCTCCCAGTGGCCGAAGAGCTCCTCCCAGAGTCGCAATGCGGATTCCGCCCACTAAGGGGCACAATGGACGTGATCTTCACCGCACGTCAATTACAAGAGAAATGCAGGGAACAGCACCAACCACTGTACATGGCTTTCTTTAATCTCACAAAGGCCTTCGACACTATCAACCGTGAGGGATTATGGAGTGTCCTCCTCAAATTCGGCTGCCCTCTAAAGTTTGTCACCATCCTCTGCCTGCTTCATGACGACATGCAAGCCGTGATCCTGACCAACGGTTCCACCACAGACCCAATTCACGTACGAACCGGGGTCAAGCAAGGCTGTGTCATCGCACCAACGCTCTTCTCGATCTTCCTTGCTGCAATGCTCCATCTCACCCTCAGTAAGCTCCCCGCTGGAGTGGAGCTAATTTACAGAACAAACGGGAAATTGTTCAACCTTGTAAGCTCGCAAAATTCCCCAGAAACTCGTATAGAACCCTAAAAGGGGTGATTTTTGGATTTTTCCTACGAATTTGGGATGATGGGACATAAGTGAAGTGATTTGAGGTAAAAACCTCAGTTTTGGACATTTTAAAGATCAGGGAAGAAAAACCCTGAGGAAAAATGACTTTTGAAAATGACTATGGGAAAAAAAACACCTTTGCGAAGGGGTGTGGCGAGGCAGTGGACAGCTTTTGAAGTCAAGCTGTCTGGAATTTGTTTGCACTGCAATCCAGGCAGGAGGAAGAACCTCACCCAATACCTCACAACACATCCAAAATTGAATAATTCAAGACACCTTTTGAATATCCCCAGGCCCAAACAGGATGCCAGAAGCCTGTAAACAATAAAACATCTAGTACAGCCATTACTTCATCAAAAACCAATCAGCCAGGTATCTATAGGGACAAGATTTGGCACGTAGATAAAGGCCCTGCCTAAATGGGAGACATCGGAAGCCATCAGGACAATTTAACACCAAGTTAAACCCATCAAAACTTAACAAGCCCGCAAAACTAAGACAATGGAATGAACAGGCCTCAACTGAAACCTAAATCACTTCAACAAGAAACTGATTTAGTAAGGAGTTTTGGCGCGAAAAAGACAAAGGGTCTGAACAGTATAATTGAGGGCCTAATCCCCAAGAAAGTCTCTGTCAGCTCTGTTCCAGTTGCAGCAAGTTCCAGCAAGACACTACCAGCCACACAACACGAGCAGGAGGAGGAGAGAAGCAGCAAGGCCACGAGGCAGACCCGGGGCGAGATTGGAGGCAAGGACAGACTAGGTCAGGCAAGGGCTAGAGCTGAGGCCACTGGGAGCGAGTCGGCATCGCTCAGCACACGGTCTAGCACTAGCAGCTACTAGCCAAGGTCACTGGAGGCTGGGAGCGAGTCGGCATCGCTCAACCCACGGTCCAGCCCCAGAAGGTACCGCCCCGACAAGCCTCCAACGCAACAAAACTCGACGACCAGACCACCATCGCAGATTTCACAGACCTGGTACCATGTGGGGACGGCAGGCCCCAAAGGACAAAAAGAGAGTACCTCAAAATCGCAATCAACTTACCTGGCTGGATTTTGCACTGTCAAAACCCCTGTTTGGTGAGCATTATCCCTGATCTCCTAAAACCAAAACCTAGCTAGATAGTGGGATTTTTGGGAGGGATAAGGGTTTTTGTATAGTGTCATTCTCCCTCGCCTGTACCGTGTGTTCCCCAACCTGTTTAAGTGTTAAGTGTGTTTTAAGTTTGTCACGTTTTCTTTTAATAAAAGTCAAAATTCTTTCATCGGAACCTGTTGTCTACTGCATCTTTGTTCACAACACCCAAATAAGTCCAAGGTCCAGAACCAGGGGCGTGGGAGCGATTTGAACCGCTCGCTGAGTCAGAGGTGAGGCTGACCCCCACACACCACCTGCTACAACCTCCGTCGCCTCCAGTCCAGAACCAAGGTCGTCCCATCCTCTGTCGTCGAATTACAGTATGCAGACGATGCTTGCGTCTGCGCTCACTCAGAGGTCGAACTCCAAACCATCGTCAACACCTTCACCAAAGTGTACGAGAGCATGGGTCTTACACTAAACATCCGTAAGACAAAGGTCCTCTACCAACCTGCCCCCGCCACACAGCACTGCCCCCCGATTATCAAAATCCACGTCAAGGCCTTGGACAACGTGGACCACTTTCCGTACCTCGGGAGCCTACGGTCAACAAGGGCAGACGTCGATGATGAAGTCCAACACCGCCTTCAGTGTGCCAGTGCAGCCTTCGGTCGCCTGAGGAAGAGAGTGTTTGAAGACCAGGACGTCAAACCCGGCACTAAGCTCATGGTCTACAAAGCAGCAGTGATACCCACCCTGCTGTATGCCTCAGAGACATGGACCATGTACAGCAGGCACCTCAAAGCACTGGAGAGGTACCACCAACGCTGCCTCTGCAAGATCCTGCAAATTCATTGGCAGGATAGGCGCACCAACGTCAGTGTTCTCGCTCAGGCCAATATCCCCAGCATCGAAGCTTTGACCACGCTCGATCAGCTCCGATGGACAGGTCACATTGTCAGCATGCCCGATACGAAACTACCAAAACAAGCGCTCTACTCGGAGCTCCAGCACGGCAAGACAGCCCCAGGTGGGCAGAGGAAACGCTTCAAGGACACCCTCAAAGCCTCCTTGAAAAAGTGCAGCATCCCCACTGACACCTGGGAATCCCTGGCCCAAGACTACACAAAGTGAAGGAGAAGCATCCGAGAAGGCGCCGAACACCTCGAGTCTCTTCGCCGGGAGCAAGCGGAAGCCAAGCGCAAGCAGCGCAAGGAGCGCACGTCAACCCAAGCACCCCACCCACCCGCCCCTTCAACCACCGTCTGCCCCACCTTTGACAGAGACTGTAGGTCCCGCATTGGAGTCATCAGTCACCTGAGAACTCATTTTTAGTGTGGAAGCAAGTCATCCTCGGTTCCGAGGGACTGCCCAAGAAGATAGGGCCATAGCTCCAATTGGCCACTGAACAGTGTGAAAACTGCCAGAATCAAATTGTTCAAGCCCTGAGAGATATTTGTCTGTAATCCAGCCTTAGTCTCTTAGAGGCCAGAAGAGACAGCCCACTCCACTCTATCAGCCAAGATGTCTGCACAAGTTCCATTCCAGTAGGTGTGACTGCCACTAGGTTCTCTGTTGAGGGACTTGTGCCGCAGATCATTCAGGATTTAAGACACAGTCCATTGGTGTTTGCAGTGCTGTACACGTGTAAGAAAGAAAGAAAGCACCTTTCACGACCACCGGATGTCCCAAAGCACATTACCAGATTTACTTCACTTAACACTGTACACCCTGGCTGCCACATGATGCGCCAGGTTGGCACCACCCCACACCAACACCATAAAGCATCCCTACAATGCCCAAGCCATTCCTTTCACACTCATCACCATTGCGGGGGGTACAGTTATGTCTCACCATTCACTGCAACTGACTAAGCCACTTCCAAAGGTGCACACAAATCTGTCCAAGAATGGAAAGTGTTGAAAATAAAGGTTTCAATGTTTAACACCACATTAACAGAAATGTTACATGAACATTGCATCAAACATCCAAGTGCCTACCCTTGTGTGTTGTCAGTTGGTACGATTGCACTACGATGAGGGTGAGTGTGAGGGGTGGTTAGTGAGCTAGGGAAGTGATAATGTAGATAGAGAGGGATGGGTGGAGGTGCAAGGTAAGTTGGTGTGAGTAAGGATGTGCAGGAGTAGGGTAGGGAAGGCAGAATGATGGGGATGTGATGAGAGGCACAGCAGCATGAGGTTGAGTGTGGCTTTGTACTAACGTTTCGTGATCTACTGAGAACATTGAAAGGTTTGCGGCACTGCACACAGGTCCTCCTGACCACATCCCTGCTTGTGCCCTCCTCTGCAATGTGCAACCAAATATATGGAGGGAGTCATGGGAGAGCCTGGGTGCAGCCCTGCACCTTTGTGCAGTGATTGTCAGTGCTTGCAGCACATGAAAAGAACTCCTCAGAGCACCTAACAAAGGGGAAAGGTAGATATCAAATAGGAAGTATAGAAATTTGTGGGGAAATACCTGGTCAAAGATATTCAGTGGGCATTTCCTTAGGGATTCTCCTGAACTTCCATTGTAAGTCTGGCAGAAGATTGTGGAAACCTAGGATACACACGTAAATGGGGATTTTCTGCCGAAGTTAGCGCAGTCAATCGGGAGATCCTCCCCTAAGGAAATTCCCAACTATTGATTTTTAGGTGCCTTTTGAATGCAGGGAAAGAGTAAGGCAAACTAGATTTGGAAGAGGTTCAAATGACAAGGGCATAATAGCTAAAATATCAGTTTCCAATGATGGTGTTGCAGAGCAGGGTGGGGAAACAAGCAGCAACCCCATTACAGAGAAACAAAAGGTGCAAGGTGGCACATTTGTTTGGGGAAGATCAGTCAGGTAGGGTGGCGGAAGGCCATGGGGAGTTTGAAAATGAGGACAAGGATCTTAATTTTGATTTGCTGTGGCACAACATGCCAACGAAATTGGGCAATGAAGCAAGAAATGGTATGTGGGGCTTTGTACAGAAGTGGATTCAGGTTGTGGAATTCTGGAATGTACTGACGTTTGTGAAGAGTACAGATGTGAAGCACAGATAGAATAACATTTCAGAAATTGAGTCGAGGTGACAAAGACACAGGTGAGTGTTTCAGCAGCCGAGGAAGTAAGGTAAGCGGCCAATGTTCTGGAGGTGAAAGAAGGCAGTTTTGGCAATGGACAAGTTATGGGATAGGAAACTGACACTGAGGCACACCACCTGGCTTAGCCTATCTGAGCATCCAGAGAAGTTGATGGAGTCAGCACCAATGGCATATTACAACTGGCAAGAGTGAACTACCATGAGTTCAATTTCATCAAGGTTCAACTGTAGCAACTTACACCTCAGCCAGGATTCTATGTCCAGCAGGCAGTTAGATAGCAACATAGTTGGAATCAATGGCAGTGGCAGAGAAGTAGTGTTGGGTACCGCTGAAATACACCTGAAAGCTCAGTTCTTGCCTCTACATTATGTAACCAAGAGGTACTGGGCTAGACTCTCCTCTGCAATCCTGCCCAAAATTCCAGCAGCGAGGCCTACCAATTAGCTTACCACCCTGACCTGACCTTTTCCTCCTAACCCCCTCTAGGACCGTCGCTGGTCTCTCCTTCCATGCCCATCACATGCAAATGTTGATGGGAGTGCAGGACCTAGATCTCCAGTGGATTTTCCTTGCCTCTGTCCTACTTACCACAACATCCCAGGCCGCCATGTGGAAGGTGGCAGTAAGCCCTGGGATAAAGCAATAAGGACCCTGAGATCTCTCAATGGAGGGAAAGGGTCTACCACTTTGTAGTGGTTTCCTCTCCTAATCTGTCCCTCACCTACATTCCTGTGTAGGCCTCAGTCTCTGCCATGCTTCAATAATGACCCCCACCCAGGGAAATAGGTTCAGGTTGGGGCAGATTCGGAAAGGTAGGTAGAACTCCAACCCTAAGAGGAGAAAATAGCCCAATATCTTGCTGATAAATCGGAAGAGATCATGGATGGATCCCTGGAGTGCACCAGACGTGGCCATGCAGGCATGAAAGGAGCAGCTGCTTGAGGAGATGTTTTAACTGCACTGGGAAAAGTAGGAGCAGAACCACAACAGAGCTTACCATATGGGTGTAGTGCCAACATACAGTGGAAACAAATGAATGGTCAACAGTTTCAAAGGCAGCAGAGAGGACAAGAAAGACAAAGAGGACAGCAAATCATAGTTGCAGGTGCGCAGGGCACCATGGGTGGTAGTCTTAGTGCTATGGAGATGAGAATATTCTGAAGAGTTCTGATAGCAAAATAGGGAAAGCCTATTGCCTCTGAGAAGTTAAGAGAAATTTCTTAACACAGTGCATTGTTGAAACATGGAATGCCTTGCCACGGGGAGTGGTTGAGGCCGAGACCATTGCCTCTTTTAAGGTAAAATTGGATAAATGTTTGAAGCAGAGATACAGGCTATAGGGAGAGAGCAGGGTAGTGGCATTAGTTTTTGATCACTCTGGTAAAAAGCCACAGACAAAATAGGCTGAATGATCTCCTTCTGTGCTGTAGACCTAAATGCTTCTATGGCTTAGAGGCATCTAAACAGAAAGTGGGAGGAGAGGTAAACTCGTACTTTAGTGGAAATAATGCATTGAAGCACTTTGTTAAAATTAGGGTAGCAGGTTGCAAGAATAGAGCAGCTGAGGATGTTTTTTTTTTTTAGGAAAGGTTGATGATATTGTGGGTTATTTTAAAATGGGAACAATGCCTATAGAAAGGGAGAGGCTAACCATGTTAACAAGCACGGGGCTGAGTTGGGATGTTAGGTCTTCAGGAGCGAGGTTCAAAGTGGGTCGCGGGTGCTGAGGGCGAGTTTCATGGAGGAAATGCCTCCTCAGGACTGGGATGAAGATGGAGGAGAAAATGCAGAGTGCAGGATGGAGCAGTAGGACATGGAGATCATGGAGAGGCAGGACATTGCTTGTAAAAGAGTGGACATTTTTGAGGCAATGAGGAGAGTTTGAATAGCCAGGGACTTGCTAAGGGGCTTGGAAGGGACTTCAGGGGTAGACGTGGGTAGGGAGAAGAGGTTGGAGGAAAAGGCACAGCAGATGGGGTAACCTGGAAAAGAGAATGAGGCAGTTCAAAAGGCTGTTCGGAGAAAGCCAGCAAACGGCCACAATGGGTGCAGTGGAGGGAAGCTGAGCCTGTCCATGATAGATGAGAGCCTAGGAGTGTAGTAGGAGTGTGGATGGAATAGGAGATCACAAGGGCATGTAAATCCAGGAAGAGGGAGGGTGAGCATGAATGGCAGGTACAGGGGAAAGGAGGGGGAGGCAGGAGGTAGAGGAGCAAACCCAGACAGAGAGGTGGCAGACAGAGGAACTCAGGTCCGGAAGCAACATGCACACGTGCTAATTAGTGTTAATTATATCAATCATTTCTATTCACGTATAAGGATAAAATGTTATTTTCAGGAATGTCACAAAATCTATGAACATATTAAAAAGGCACTATTTAAAACCTCACCCAGTCTGCACAGTGTTGAAAGATTGATTCCATGGAACACCCACAGTTGGAAAATTTGAAGCCCACGGAATAAGGGTTTAAAAACTAAAGGGTGTTGGCATCTAAAAATAATAATAAAAAGGACTGCTAACTAATGTTTTGGACAAGAATCATAAATCCCTCTACAGAGGTGAGAGATTAGATTCCTACACTGTAGGTCCCAATAGTGCAGAGGTACCTAAACTGTTAAAAGTTCCTTCATCAGTAAGCTACCAACATCAGTGGCTATGAGACAGGAGCTATGCCAAGTAAAATAAACCTGCCACAACTCCTGAACACAAAGAAAATTAACATTAACAGCAATGTATAAGGAGTTAGCTCTTAAAACAAAATTGGAGATTGTGGCATTATCGCTATGTAATGAAAGGAGAAATAGGCAATAATTTCACCATAAACATTTTGCTGTCATCACAGTAGGAAATTCCTTTAAAGTTCATGAAAGAACTGTTTAATAGGAATGTTTGTACACCATATACATAACTTACAAAACAAAGTTAAACAGCAAATGTTTAACAAGGGTCGTTTTATTCTATCTGTTTTGTTCTGTTTCTCACTTGGGTTCAAAATGGTCACCATCAGTGCTCAGACCAAGACTGCAGTGCTGAAATGGTTCACCAGAACAGTTACAGGGGGGCACAAACTGTAACTACACATTTTATACCAGGACGTGCAATTGGTATGCATGCGTATAAGATTTTTATATCACTAGCAGGTCTCCCATAGTGCTGCTTGTGGTAAGTCAGAGGATACGTTGTTTTATTAAGACGAGAGCAATTTTTACATGTAATGTATTGGCATAAGGATTCAAATATTAAAGGGTGTTGACATCTAAAAATAATAAAGATGACCTGCTAAGGTGAGTTGTGTGTAATCTGGTCTTATTTTTAAGGTCACAAGTTATAACTGCAGTAAATAGGTGAATCCTGAGGTCAATTAGAGCATAATTAGAATCATAGAATCATCGAATAGTATGGCACAGAAGGAGACCATTCGGCCCATCAAGTCTGTGCTGACTTTCTCTGTAGATCGACAGCTGCTTGTAAAGTCCTGGCTCCTTACCAAGATCACAGAAAGCAGCAGGAAATCAGTAGCAATATTTTTTAAGATAATTGTTATGCATCTAATCAAGTGTACGGGGGAAAAATTCGGTTGCTTTGCGCCTCCCGTTAGCGCCCTAAGAGGGTGCTAATGGGGTGCAAAGCAACTAGCGCCCGGGCACGGCGATGTTTGCGCCGCTCGCAAAATTGACCAGACATTTTGCGGTAGCTCTAAACACTACCGCCACGATCTCCTGTGCCTGCAGATCGTGATGTCAGTCGAGCGTGCAACGCCCCGGTAGCGTCCCGGACTGGATATTGAGTGGTGCCCCCTGCCTTTCTGCCTGCCTGCTAGCAACGACAGGTCGAGGTGGGACGTTTTGCAGTCGGGAAGGGACTGGGGGAGCGCTATTTAAAGGTGACCGCTTCCTGCCTTTTTTTGTCAGTGACATTTTTGCACCACGCATTCTGAGAGAGAGAGAGAGACTTCTGGAGAGATTCAATGCTATGTGAAGGAGTTTTGGGTACTGAGCACCACTTTGCAGGTTCATTTTGATTTGACCTTCCTTGCATTGATTTAGAAGAGAAAATGGGGGCTGCACTCTGAGCTCTTTCCCTGGGTCTCTCCATTGTTCTTTCCAGCAGATTTGATGTATAGGTCTCTCCAGGCCGAGATTCAAGGCTGCAATGAGCAGGGTGTGGCTGGAGAGCAAGATCGACCCTCCCCTTTAAGAACTGGCCAGCGCCAGTGTGTCTGTGTTCCATTGCTAACTGACATCACATGAGCTTCATCAGCGCTCTGAGGTAGCGCCTCGCTCTTCGGCCTTTGCACCTTAAGAGAGGTGTGTAGCGCCTGATTTAGTGCTCCAATCATCTCCATGGGCAATAGAAGCCAAGTTTGCAGTCGGAGGCGATAATTAGCGCCTGGCGCTAAACTTTGCGCCCGGCCGATAATTGCGCCCCCTGCAACTTTTGTCATGCAAGAAAAGTTGGACACAATTTCCAAGAGGGACAAGCTTCAAGAGGGAGCAACACGGTGGCATAGTGGTTAGCACTGGTGCTTCACAGCGCCAGGGATCCGGGTTCGAATCTGACCTCGGGTGACTGTCTGTGTGGAGTTTGCACATTCTCCCCGTGTCTGCGTGGGTTTCCTCCGGGTGCTCCGGTTTCCTCCCCACGGTCCAAAAATGTGCGGGTTAGGTTGATTTGGCTATGATAAATTGACCCTTAGTGTTAGGGGGGGATTAAATATGTGGGGTTATGGGGATAGGATGGGATATGTTAGGGGGAATTAAATACGTGGGGTTACGGGGATAGGGTGGGATAGGTGCAGGCTCGATGTGGGGGATTCGGTGTGAGAAAGCAGGGACAGGGTACTGGATTTGGATGATCAGCCATGATCGTATTGAATGGTGGAGCAGGCTCGACGGGCCGAATGGCCTACTCCTGCTCCTAGTTTCTATGTTTCTATGTTTCTAAGAGGAGGAACAGCAGGAGGAGGCAAAGCAAATCCTGAGAATTCAATACTGATGTGGTTGCCTGGTTGTGCCTGCTATCTGACCCTGCTGTCAGGGCTCATTGAGTGGAATTATGTGGCTTTTCCCTGAGAAGTAGCTACCATGCCTCAGCACGTCAAGGGATCTGCAGTGGGAACAAATCACTGGCCAGCACCTAGATATGTGAAGCTCTCTGTTGCAGCCAAAGGTCTCAATAGCCTCAGTCAGAGTGTTAAAGAGCCATTGTGACTGGCTTTAAACCTCTCTTGCTAAGCGCTCCGCTGACAATGTTACAGGGAATTACAGTGTGCCCTGCTGCTCAGCAATTCTGTAAAGCAGTCAGACACCACTACACGCATGTGGATAGTCCGCACCGCCAGACTTTGCAGGGGGTTTTGCACATTCTAAAATTACTACATCAAGCAATAGTGCTCAAACAAAATCCTTCCTCTATGAGATATCCCTGTGAGCGACCAATCCCTGACCTCAGCAGCTGAGGAAGGGTTCTTGCTATCAGCAGCTGAGGAAGAGCTCTCTGGACTCTCAGAATTAGAACTGATTATCTCTTCTTCTCTCCATCCTTATCCTTGGACCCTTCTCTGCCTCACTTAGATTTCAGTGATATTCATGTAGCTAGGTTTTCCCTCTGTGCCTATTTGTGTGCGTACTTGGGATGCCGCTGCAGATCTGAGCCTATTGCTCTTTTTATCCTTTCAGCCTTTCCTCGGCCCATTCTGGTCACTCCTCTACTTTGTCTCATATAGCAATCTTTCATCTCCCCCTTCATGATGATGCCTCCCCTGATCCCTCATTCCACCCATCACTACCCCACAGCCTACCTTCTCTCTTACCGTCCTGGCCTCAAATCCCTCCTGAACCATCCTCCTTTGGCATTGTTTGCCAGGTCCACCATGGGACCCTTTACTGGCTCTCCCAGAGCAGCAATCCAAATTGCCCCATCCTCTGCTCCTGGTAACTACCTCACCATAAATGCCCCTGGAGAATTAATTTCCACAACCACCTCCTCAACCTGCCCACTTCTTATCTGTCAACCTCTCAATGCAGTGATGGATCTACAATCACTGCCTCTCTCTGTATTTCTCTCTAGAATATTCACTCACTCATGAACAAGGCTTTTACCATTCACAACCTTATCACGGATGATCCTATTGATGTCCTGGCACTGACAGAAACCTGCACCTCACCCAGCAACTCATTTCAATTGGCTGGTAGAACTAAAGGTACTGAAAATCTACAATTAATCCCAGATTACCTAAGGGTGAACATTACTAAAGTGGCATAAGATTTGGAACAGGTAAATTGGATAACCCTACTGGGAGATGATGAAACTAATGCAGAATATAAATGGAAAGTTTTTAAGAAAAAAATAAAAGATGTGAAAGACATGTACGTGCTGAAAGTGTGGTTAGAAAAAGTCAAGGTGGCTAACTGGCCATGTACAAAGACAAATAAGACGTAAACAATTTTTTTTTACAAATTAAAGGCATACAATACACAACAAAACAAAGATAGATACCAGGAACAGCTAAAAAAAACACATTTTTCATATGTTTCATATGTAACTCCTTCCCCCTTACAGAAGCCTCCCACCAGGCTATACTCGGCCTCGTGCATTGTTCCACGTAAGCTCAGCGTAAGCTCGAGGAACAGCACCTCATCTTTCATTCAGGCACTTTACACCCTTCCGGACTCAATATCGAGTTCAACAATTTCAGATCATAACCCCGGCCCCTACCACATAGATATACATTTTATCCACCCTTTTGGTCCGTGCCTTTTTCCTTTTTTTTCTCTCTCTCCCCCTACGGCAGATGTCTCTCATTCTGCCAGCATTTCACACCTCACCTTTTGTTTCTTAACCTGTCCCATTACCATCTCATCTTGCCTTGAGCATCTCTTAATGTCTCTACTTACCATAGACCACCCCTTTTGTTCTTTTATTCATCCTCCAGCCTCCCCCTTGCATTTTTATCTGTTTAATTTCCTGCTCTTCTCTCAGTTCCGACGAAGGGTTTCGACCTGAAACGGTCACTCTGTTTCTCTCTCCACGGATGTTGCCTGGCCTGCTGAGTTTTTCCAGCGTTTTCTGTTGTTATTTTATACTTCTCACCACTAGCCCTGCCCAAAGCTTTATGGCAGCAACGTGACCCTTATCCCCTTAAAATCTTCTCCGCCAAACTCTTTATCCTCACTTCAAACACCAAATACAAAGAGCTCATGAACTTCTTTGTCTCCAAGACTGAGACCATTCATGCAGCTGCCTCCACCACTTTCAACCCTTCCACCTGACAACTGCCCCTACCTTACCCCCATTCTAGACCAGGACCTCCATCTTTTTGCAGTTTGTCTTCCTCCTCTCTTCTGAAAGCTGATCTCATCCATGAGACCCATCTCTTACTCCCTTGATAGCTATTCACTCAATTTCCCTTCCTGGTCACCATGCTAGCTGACAATGTTAATGGTTCTGCATCCTCGCCACAGTCCCTCTCCTGTTCAAAACCACCATCATGATCCTCTCATCAAAAACCCCAACCTTGATGTACCCATCTTCTCCAACAACCACCCCATCTTCAACTTTCCTTTTGCTCCCAAGGTTCTTGAACATGTCAACATCTCCCACTTTTCCTGAAATTCCCTCTACAAATCACTCTAGTATTTCTTCAATCCTTCTCATAGCAACAAAATGGTCTGTCAAAGTCACAGATAACATCCTCTGCGACCGTGGCCATGGTGCATTATCCTTCCTCATCTGTCTTGACACAGAGGCCTCGCTCTTACCTCCAAGACTCATTCCGTGTGGGGATGAAGTTAGGAACAGTTTCCCGAACGTCCTACAGTTTATAACTGCAGGATGTCTTTTCATGATTGACAGGGTGGTTGCCCGTCGGGAGGGAGAGCCTGCAGCACAAGGCCGCAGCCAAGCTGAGAGCAGGTAGGTCTGGTGGGGGGAGGGGGGAGAGATTGTGGAGGGGTGGGGGTTGGTGGTTGGGGTAGTGTCCGATTGCGGGGGAGGGAAGATGGCGGTCAGGGGAGCAGATGGTGGTCGTGGGGGGCTTCCGATCGTGGGGAGGAGCAGACAGATCGCAGGGAGTGGGGTGGGGGGGGGGGGGTTTACTGGTAAGCTTGTTGGGCCTGGATGAAACACTCCTGCTCCTCCTGGTCCACAAGCAGTGATGTAAAGGCACTTACCTCATGGATGCAGCCCTTCTCGCCTCCTTCCACCTGCCGGGTTTCCCGAGGCGGGTTCGACTTAGTTTGGGTTCCTGTTTCAGATTTTTAGCTTTTTAACCTCTCACCCAAACCAAACCCACCCATTTTGGGGGGGTTAAAATTACCCCCATAGTGTTGACCATACCATCCTCCTCCAATACCTCTCCTCCAATGTCCACCTCCACGGGACTGCCCTTGTATGGTTTTATTTCTACCTACCTGAATGCAGGTAGTACATCTCCAATGATAGCTTCTTCTTCCCTTATTCGCACCATCACCTCCAAGGTCCATCAAGGATCTTCCTTATTTACATGCTGCTCCTCAGAAACACTGTCTGCAGCTAATAGGTCAGCTTTCACATGTACATTGTGATACACAGCTCTACCTCTCCACCACTTCTCTCAACTCCTTGACTGGCTCCATGCTGTCAGACTGCATATTGGACAAGAAGTTTCGAATGAGTAACAACTTCCTCCAGGTCAACATTAGGAAGACTGATGCCATCATCTTTGGGCCCTGTCTCAAATTCCTGTCCCTTGCCACTGATTCCAGACCTTTTCACTGACCATTTGTAATCTTGGTGTCCTAGATCCTAACAGATGGGAAACCCCATAGCCTATCCATCACCAAGACCACTTCCTTCCACCTCCACAACATTGCCCACCTCTGTCCCTTCCTCGGCTCTTCCACTGCTGAAACGCTCCCTTCCCTACTCCCTCTACGATTTGGAGGAGAGTCTTTTCGAATTGTATCAGCGACCACTCGTTGGGAGGCTCTCCTCTGGTAAGCCTTCACTCTCGTCTGTTATGTACAGCATTTTCTTGTAGGCAGATACAAAACATGCAGATGTTGGAATTTGGAAATGCCCCCCCAGACTGCATGAAAATGCAGCATGCAAGTAGCTCATGTTGACAACATGATTTGGAGGGGAAGACAAAACTTGCAAGAGTTTTGTGCAACATTAAAACCATATTTCAGGGCCACCAACTAGTTCTGCCCTCAACATATGGAACATGTGTGAAGGGAAAGAGCTGAAAGATTGTCTGAGTGCTTTGAACGCTGCCTCAGTGAAATTGCACCAAGTTGAGAGTAAACTCATTTTGGCACGTGTCCGATGCCCGTATCCTTTAAGTAGGCACAGTCTAGATAGTACAATAGCAAAATACTGCGGATGCTGGAAATCCGAAATAACAACAGAAAACGCTGGAAAAACTCAGCAGGCCAGGCAGCATCCATGGAGAGAGAAACAGAGTTAACGTTTCAGGTCGAAGACCTTTCGTCAGAACTGGAAAAAAGCAGGAAATGGAATAGATTTTAAAGCAAGTTTAGGGGCTGGGGAAAGGGGGAGGGGATGAAAGAACAAAAGGGAAGGTCAGTGATAGGATAGAAAGCAGGAGAGATTAAGAGATATTGAGAGACATTAAGAGATATTCAAGGCAAGAGGAGGTGGTAATGGGACAGGTTAAGGAACAAAGGATGGCTCTAGATAAAGTGTGAATTGCGCTGGCAGAATGAAGGACAGCTGCCATGTGGGAGGGAAGAAAAAAAGGCCAAACAAAAAGTGTGGATAAAAAAATATATATATATATATGTGATAGGGGTCGAGGTTATGATCTGAAATTGTTGAACTTTATTTGAGTCCAGAGGGCTGCAAAGTGCCTAATCGAAAGATGAGGTGCTGTTCCTCGAGCTTACGCTGAGCTTCCGTGGAGCAATGCAAGAGGCCGCGGACGGTGAGGTCTGAGTGGGAGTGAAGCGGTGAATTAAAGTGACAGGCCACCGGGAGCTCGGGGTCCCCCTTACGGACTGAACGGAGGTGTTCCGCAAAGCGGTCAACCAATCTGTGTTTGGTCTAGATAGCATTACCTTGGCAATCTTCCTGAGTCTTGAAAACTTTCTCCTCATTTACTCCGATCACCTAGACATGGGAGACTACAATGATTTGCAAGGCCAACTCCACCTCGCCCTTTAAGTACATAAGAACATAAGAAATAGGAGCAGGAGTAGGCCATTCGGCTCTTCGAACCTGCTCCACCATTCAATGAGATCATGGCTGATCTTCTGCCTCAATTCCATTCACTGGCCCTATCGACATATCCCTTGATGCCCTTACTAGTCAAAAATCTATCGACTTCTGTTTTGAATATACCCAATGACTGAGCTTCCACAGCCCTCTGGGGTAGAGATTTCTAAAGATTCACCACCCTCTGTGTGAAGAAATTTCTTCTCATCTCAGTCCTGAATGGCCTACCCTTTATCCTGAGGCTGTGGCCCCTGGTTCTAGACTCCCCAGCCAAGGGAAACATTCTCCCAGCATCCACCCTATCAAGCCCTGTAATAATTTTGTATGCTTTAATGAGATATACTTTGATATACTTCCTGTAGCAGCACCTCAGGGGCAGCGTCCTGAAATGGGGCAGTCTTGCTTCTATCTTTTTCCTTCCATTGCTCACAAGGCACATTTCTAATTTACTGTGCATCAATGCAGCTTGCCTGTACGTGTGGTGCAACTCTCTTCGAGCTGCTGCTACTGCGGATATCTCCCCCCTCCCCGATCAATGAGCTTCCTGCGCCTGGGGAAATTTCACAGTAAGCAGACTCAAACTTTGCTAATGGGCCACAATTTGCTGTAAGAAAGAAAGACTTGCATTTATATAGCGCCTTTCACGACCACCAGACGTTTCAAAGTGCTTTACAGCCAATGAAGTACTTTTGGAGTGTAGTCACTGTTGTAATGTGGGAACTAATGGCATATGCTGGTAGTTAGACTTGCCCCTGCACCCTTCAGCTTAAAAACTTTTTGCCTACAAAGTTGTTGAAAGTGTGAGCTGATAACGGCGCAGTGAGGAAAACAGGGCATCTGGGACCTGAACGAACAGGGCAACCAACAGGGCAACCTTAACCAGTGCGATTTACGGATTGGGAAATACACAGGAAAGATTGAGAAGGAGGGTGAATTTTCAGGCATGAATTCCATGTCACATCAAGTACAGAAAGAGAAATAAAGCGAGGGAATGAAAGATTGGATTAAGAGAGAAAGAAAAAAGAGACAGAAAAGGAAACAGAATGACACTGACACTATAGATTATAGTACTGCTAATTACAAATGTGCATTTAAAACCAAGGAATGTGGAATGCGTTAATCTTTGGCGCATTGGCTGAGTATGAGAAAATCGTGTCTGAACTTTGAAGGATTGTTGAGGGATAGTGTGTTTCTTCAAAAATAAATTTAAGTGTCCAACTGGCCAATAAAGTTATTTTTTTTAAATTGAAATTCTTACAGTTCAGACATACGATAATGAGTGCACTGGACAACAATCCCCAGAATCCAGTGTGCACTGATTTAGAACATTTCCTGCTGCAACATATTGCGGGTGGGCTCACAGCCACAAGCGAATACTAAAAGCAATCCAACCCCCCGGCAGGAAGTCACTTCAAAGTCTAAGACAGACATGGAAACAGAAGCTAGACATGAATATTAATGGCACTCTCTGGGAAATAAATCTAGGCAAATAGACCATTAATGGAGAAGGAATCAAGAGTCAGGTTGATGGCAGTTGATGGTCATACATGGGGTACATTGACCTCTTCACACCTCTTTAAAGCAGGATTGATGGAAACGGATTCTTGCTGGAGGTGTGGAGTGGCCACAGGCACTCAAACATATTCTGTGGGAATAACACAAGACCGACCCTCTTGACAAAGAATTTGGGATTCCTTGATAGATGTCTTTGATGCTTAATAATGCTAAACACTGTGGCTAACAAGGGATTCAGCCTCCTCCTACTACTATTAATAAAAGCAAATCAGATTGCTACTGACATTATTAAATGCACAATACTTGGAGATTACCAGACTTTCCTTCCCCGAGATGTTAGAATAATGAAGAGAGCAGTTTAGGATTCAGCAAAGGAGGACAAAAGGATTAATTAAGAGGGGGAAAATAGAATATGAGAGTAAGCTTGCAGGGAACATAAAAACTGACTGTAAAAGCTTCTATAGATATGTGAAGAGAAAAAGATTGGTGAAGTCAAGCGTAGGTCCCTTGCAGTCAGAATCAGGGGAAATTATAATGGGGAACAAAGAAATGGCAAACCAATTAAATACATACTTTGGTTCTGTCTTCACAAAGGAGGACACAAATAAGCTCCCAGAGATGTCGGGGAACATAGGGTCTAATGAGAGGGCGGAATTGAATGAAATCAGTATTTGTAGGGAAATGGTGTTAGGGAAATTGACGGGATTGAAGGCCGATAAATCCCCAGGGCCTGATAATCTACATCCTAGGGTACTTAAGGAAGTGGCTCTAGAAATAGTAGATGCATTGCTGGTCATCTTTCAAAATTCTATAGACTCTGGAACAGTTCCCATGGATTGGAGGGTAGCTAATGTAACCCCACTATTTAAAAAAGGTGGTAGAGAAAAAATGGATAATTATAGACTGGTAAGCCTGACATCGGTAGTGGGCAAAATGCTAGAGTCCATTGTAAAAGATGTAATAGCAGAGCACTTGGAAAACAGTGACAGGATCGGACAAAGTCAACATGGATTTACAAAAGGTAAATCACGCCTGACTAATCTACTGGAATTTTTTGAGGATGTAACTGGTAGAATAGATAAGGGAGAACCAGTGGATGTGGTGTATTTGGACTTTCAGAAGGCTTTCGATAAGGTCCCGCATAAGAGATTAGCATGCAAAGTTAAAGCACATGGGATTGGGTGCAAGGTACTGATTTGGATAGAGAACTGGTTGGCAGACAGGAAGCAAAGAGTTGGAATAAACGGGTCTTTTTCCGAGTGGCAGGCAGTGACTAGTGGGGTACCGCAGGGATCGGTGCTAGGACCCCAGCTATTCACAATATATATTAATGATCTAGACGAGGGAACTAGATGTAATATCTCCAAGTTTGCAGACAACACAAAGCTGGGTGGGCGTGTGTGCTGTGAGGAGGATGCAGCGAAACTCCAGTATGGTTTGGACAGGTTGGGTGATTGGGCAGATGCATGGCAGATGCAGTATAATGTGGATAAATGTGAGGTTATCCACTTTGGTGGCAAAAACAGGAAGACAGATTATTATCTGAACGGCAATAGATTGGGAAAAGGGGAAGTGCAACGAGATCTGGGAGTCCTTGTGCACCAGTCGCTGAAGGTAAGCATGCAGGTGCAGCAGGCGGTTAAGAAGGCAAATGGTATGTTGGCCTTCATAGCGAGAGGATTCGAGTACAGGAGCAAGGATGTCTTGCTGCAGTTGTACAGGCCTTGGTGAGACCACACCTTGAGTATTGTGTGCAGTTTTCGTCGCCTTATGAGGAAGGATGTTCTTGCCATGGAGGGAGTGCAGCGAAGATTTACCAGACTGATACCTGGGATGGCAGGAATGACGTACGAAGAGAGATTGGGTCGATTAGGCTTATATTCGCTAGAGTTTAGAAGAATGAGAGGGGATCTCATTGAAACTTATAAAATTCTAACAGGACTAGACAGACTAGATGCAGGAAGGATGTTCCCGATGGCGGGGGAGTCCAGAACCAGAGGTCACAGTCTAAGGATAAAGGGTAAGCCATTTAGGACTGAGATGAGGAGGAATTTCTTCACCCAGAGAGAGGTGAAGCTGTGGAATTCTCTACCACAGAAGGCAGTTGAGGCCAATTCATTAAATATATTCAAGAAGGAGATAGATATATTTCTTAAGGCTAAAGGGATCAAGGGATATGGGGAGAAAGCAGGGACAGGGTACTGTATTTGGATGATCAGACATGATCTCATTAAATGGCGGAGCAGGCTAGAGGGGCCGAATGGACTACTCCTGCTCCTATCTTCTATGCTTCTATGCTTCTATGCTAAGAGCACTGGTCCGAGAAGCTAATACCTATGAGAAAGCAAGAAACAGAAAAATGTTTTAATCCAATGTATAGCCTGTATAATCACTTTCTGATCTGATTACAGTAGTGGGTCCTTATTAGCCTGGGGAGATGTTGGGTAAATGGTCACTTCCTCCATGATCCCCCTGCCCCTAGAAAGAAAGAAGAAAAAATGAACTTGCATTTATATAGCGCCCTTCACATCTTCAGGACATCCCAACAATGCATTGGGTGGAGGAGAGGGATTGGCCAGAAGTATAGGATTACTTGGAGTGAATAATGAGCATCTGAATCCAATTTTTAATCTATTGCGTGTTTACTTGAAATTTTAATAGACTGCAAATATGTATGGGCATAAACTGAATAAAACTTAAGTAATAAAAAAGAAAACATGGCCCCTAATTTCAGCATGATGAGCTACACCACATTTGTGCCAATGCGAGCACCCGCCGATGGTCTGCAGAATAGTTTGCACCAGAAATTTGTCAGTCAGCTCATTTGCATATCCATTGGAGGAGGCATTGGCACAAATCCCATGTAAAATGACAGTAATGTGCTGGCAGTACATTAGAGTGCAGCATTTAAAAAGCCAGTTCTGCCTGAAGATTGCAGCAGCAGCCTAGGAAGCAGCAAATCAGTCGTAAACTGCTAGGCTCAGTGAGTTAACTGTTCGGTAGTTTGTCTGAATATCTCATGAGTGTTTTTGTGCCACTTTTCAAGAATAGTTACCCTCGGAATAGTTAGCAGAGGTAACCAAAAAAAGGGACATGGATATGGCACACTGGCAGAGAAGAAGATACCATCATTTAATGGATGAGGCAAATCTGCAAATCCTCCTGGATGAAATTGAGCTCAGGAGTCATAGACCGCTGGGTATCCATGCCTGCCAAAAATGTCACTCATGCCATGTGAAGGGAGGTGACACTGGCACCAAGTGCTAACTCTTAAACTCCCCCAGGACTGCAGACTAGGGCTGTTCAATGACATGACCAGAGCAGGCAAGGTAACACATTGGATTCTCCTTATTGTGTTCCTTGATCACCATAATATTGTTCACCCTCTAAAAGCAACAGCTGCAGAAACGACCCTTCATAATGCACTCTACTTAATGGAGTTACTAAGTTTCAAATTATGGAGCCATCGCAACAACTTCTAGCATATCTCATGTTGAAGTGCAGGATTCTTTGCATGTTGGTCCACTCAATCTGTACATTCAGGAAGTGGAGGCCCTTCCTGTTGAGGAGATTGTCTATAGGAGCTTGCAAGGCACCATGGGTGCCATCTATTGCATCCTGAACTGTGCGAAAGCCAGCAACCCTGTCCAACTGAATTTCCTTACCTCACTACGGCCTTGCTGTGATTTTAAACTGAATGAATTCCCCAGCTCTCCTGTAAAGTTACCTGATGAATGCATTCCTCTACTGCACCCTGGCTGATATGAGAGATTCCCCCGTGGCTACCTGAAATGACCGTGTGCCATAAAAGGTGAGTGTGGTCATCACCTTTATAGCTACGGTCAGAGCACTGTGTGCAAGTGACCAAGGCTCCAAGTCCTCATGTAGTAAGTGGCACAGCTTCCCTGTTGTGGCTCTAGTGAAGAGCCATCTTCTAATACACAGCTCCACACTGTGTCTCCGTACTGATCAGCTCATCCTGGCAACAGTGGTACCTTATATTTTTCATTCTAACTTACCCAAAATGCATTGCAGGTGTAAAACTAAAACATTCGAGGCTATAGCGCTGTTGGCCCTCATTAAATTAACACTTTAGGGATCAATTTTGGGGCAGAAAACCAATGGAAACGTCTACCGCCATATTTTGCTGGAGGAGGGAGTAAGATTTCTACACTCAAATTTCACTGGAAAAGGCAAGGAAATTCAGGGCCCATATATTTTTTGAAATTCAAAGGGATTCGGGTAGAGCGCTGTCATTTTATCTTTGGAGTCTGGGCTTCATTCCAACCCAGACTGATACAATAAAAGTCTTCTCTTTGCCAGCTGTAAAGAGAATGTATTAAATGCATTTGGTCAGCTTTACTCCAGATCCTAGTGGGCATGGGTCCACAACATAAAACTTCCCATTACATGATATAAATTGGCACTAAACTGGCAATCTCACTCAGAGAGGCCACAAGGACAGCTGGTGAATGAAATGGAAAAACTCAAAACTGGACTGATTTTTTTTTTTTCTGCATCTATACAAAAAGTACTAAAGATTAGGTCATTCTTCAAAATACAACATAATTTGTTTTTTTTTAAATTGTGTCTTGTACATAGTTTTTGAAACCAACAAAAGTTTCCCATCCAGCGGTGGACTGGCAGATTTGAATACCGCATTATATGTTTATCCTGCTTCTGCCGGTTCACAGCCTCCAGCTGAGCAGAAAGCCTTTCAGTTCTACGAACATTTCTTTAGAATCTGTAAAATGGCTGTTTTACGTGATGGTGCTACAATTCTGGGATTAGCTTGCTCCTTTATCATTTTATCTGCATTTGTGAAAGAAATAAAGTGTGTTACTCCCCATCTATCCTGGTGAGTTTAACTGGAAGGACTCGTACCCCGGATTTGTTCAGTAATGTCTCCATCAGCTGCAACACCAACTTCTGCAATTCAAAAAAGTGCGGTGTTCAGTCGCTGTTTTTATTGCACTTTTATTTCAATAGCCGCGTGGTACATGTGTGAACTTGTTCAGCCGCTGCCACACGAAAACTTAAACATCCAGTTATTCTAAGGCCGGAGTTTTCTCCAGGGAGCCCGGGTTTCCCACAAGCCCTGCTGACTTTAACGCCAGGGCCTGATTTGCATGTGAGGCCTGGGATTCCCGCCGGCAGCCAGCCAGATTGAGAGGCTGGCTGGCTGCGGGCGGGCAGGCCTGCAGACGTGAGGGGTCAGTCCGGGGGAGGGATCGCTGGGGGGGATGGTGGGGGCCAGGGGTCGGGGATCGGCAGTCGGAGATCGGGGATCGCGGGGGAGGGTGGGTTGGGAACCGGCAGTCTGGGACCGGGGATCGCGGGAGAGGGGTCGACTGCGGGGGGGTGGGTCGGCAGGAGCATCGGTGAGGGGTGGGGGTTTGGAGGATCGGCAGAGGAGGGGGGGCGGGCGCCGGCCAGGGATCAGGGGTCGGGGATCATGGGGGGTCGACAGAGGATCGGTGGAGGGGCGAGAGGATCGGGGCCAGCAGCCGGAGGATTGTGGCCGGCCTCAGCATCATCGGTGGAGTGTGTGGGGGGGGGAGGCCTCATAGTGGGGATCGGAGGCCTGGGGTGGGGATCGGAGGCCTTGTGATAGTGTCTCCATTCACGGGGGATTGATATGGTAGGGGCCCTGTATCCAGGAGGTCGGTATAAAGCCACTTACCTCCTGGATGCAGCAGTCCCCGCCTCAGTTAAACTGTCGGGTTTCACGAATTGTGTAAAACCCGTCCACATGCAGTTAAGTTCAAAATTAAGGTTAAAGAAGAGGCTTCCAGCCTCATTATAATATTTAAATTGACGTACCGTCCCCTGGGAGCAGGTTGGTCACCCGCCCCCCATCCCGCCGGAAGTGGGCAGGTTGGAGGCGGGATCAGGTCGGGAATCCCATTTTTAACAATTTAACTGTCCTCATGCTCCAAACCCATCCAGTTTTTTAGCAGAAAATTCTGGCCAAAGTGTCTAAACTAAAAACTGCAGGAATTTCTACTGTCAACAATTTTCAGATACTTTTCAGGCAGCCAGTAGTTGAACGTCTCCCCCAATCTTTTTGTTTGTTTAGGCACGGATCTGATCAATTGATGCAGCTCCAGGTAATTTGTCGCATTGCTTTTCCTCTTTGGTATTATTTGTTCTTCATCGATGTTCTTTCGTACTGCCTGCAGACAATACAACATAAAATAAAATCAAAGTCATTCACTGGAGTATTTAAAATCTGATTTTTTTCCGAAATATTCATTTATCAAGAGTCATAAGTGGTTTTGGGCGTAACTCACCTGCGTTTTAAAGGCGACGATCTTTTGCGCTGGTTCGGCTGACTGCGCTGGAATCTGGCCACAAAACTAGCGAAAACAAATGGAAACTTCATCCCGTAATGAAGATACATATACAGTCCTATTATACGGATTCATTTTGTGAATCAGAATGGGCTTGAAAATACTTGGGATGCAATCCCAGCTGGAATTAATGGCTCAATAGGAAGGCACCTCATTTGCAAGAGACAAGCAGGCACAAGCCCAACTTTGAGCGCATCTCTGCCACCTATCCACCCCATGTTAGCAGTAACTATGGTGCCCATAGAGGGAGTGAGGGGTTCCCAGACACCCCTCAACTCAGGCACTGGTCCAATCAGTCCCCTGAGGAAGGGGACACTTCAGGGGTCCAGGCCAGTGGCTTGGCGCAGTTTATAATCCAATCCTAGTCCTGCTCTCTTGGCAGTTTTCAGTAACAACATTGCAAGTTGGTCAGTAATGCCTCCCTGAACGTCTACACCTGGATCTCCAGACTGCTCCATTGCAATCAATCCAGTCCCACCCTCTCATTAAAATATCAATAGCATATTAATGTTAGTTACCTCTAGACTTGACTATTCCAATGCACTCCTGGCTGGCCTCCCACATTCTACCCTACATAAACTTGAGGTGATCCAAAACTCAGCTGCCCATGTCCTAACTTGCACCAAGTCCCGTTCACCCATCACCCCTGTGCACGCTGACCTACATTGGCTCCCGGTTAAGCGAAGCCTCAATTTCAAAATTCTCATTCTTGTTTTCAAATCCATCCATGGCCTCGCCCCTCCCTATCTCTGTAATCTCCTTCAGCCCCACAACCCCCCGAGATATCTGCGCTCCTCTAATTCTGCCCTCTTGAGCATCCCTGATTATAATCGCTCAACCATTGGTGGCCGTGCCTTCTGTTGCCTCGACCCTAAGCTCTGGAATTCCCTGCCTAAACCTCTCCGCCTCTCTACCTCTCTTTCCTCCTTTAAGATGCTCCTTAAAACCTACCTCTTTGACCAAGCTTTTGGTCACCTGCCCTAACTTCTCCTTATGTGGCTTGGTGTCAAATGTTTTGTCTTATAATACTCCTGTGAAGTGCCTTGGGATGTTTTACTACGTTAAAGGCGCTATATAAATACAAGTTGTTGTTGTTGTAGTTTCATAAGCATATAGTTGAATATACTAATTGTTACGGGGGCAGGTTCAAGGATTATGCAGGCCGAGGAGGTGAATTTTCCTTAACAAATTTCACTTTAACTGCTGCTTTCAATTTGTTGTGTGTTGACATAGGATCGTTTAATGTTATGAGAGAAGGAATACTTTTACTGGGAACCTCACAACATTAAAAATTATCCATGCATTTGATACTGAATGCAGTGTCGGGACAGTCAACAATATAACATAAGAACATAAGAAATAGGAAATAAAAACAGAAAATGCTGGAAATACTCAGCGGGTCAGGCAACATCTGTGGAGAGAGAAACAGAGTTAATGTTTCAGGTCGATGACCCTTCATCAGAACCTGAAACGTTAACTCTGTTTCTCTCTCCACAGATGCTGCCGGACCTGCTGAGTATTTCCAACATTTTCTGTTTTTATTTCAATTTCCAGCATCCGCAGTATTTTGCTTTTGTATAAGAAATAGGAGCAGGAGTAGGCCATTTGGCCCTTTGAGCCTGCTCCGCCATTCAATAAGATCATGGATGATCTTCTACCTCAACTCCACCTTCCCGCACTATCCCCAAATCCCTTAGTTCCCTTAGTTCCCAAAAATGTATCTACCTCTGTCTTGAATTTACTCAACGACTGAGTATCCACAGCCCTCTGGGGTAGAGAATTCCAAAGATTCACAACACTTTGAGTGAAGAAATTTCTCCTCCTCTCAGTCCTAAATGGCCTACCCCTTATTCTGTGACTGTGATCCCATGTTCTAGATTCCCCAGCCAGGGGAAACATTTTCTCGGCATTAACCCTGTCAAGCCCCTTAAGAATTTTATATGTTCTCATTCTTCTAAACTTTAGGGAATATATGTCATGATGTGGAGATGCCGGCGTTGGACTGGGGTGGACAAAAATGAGAAGTCGCACAACACCAGGTTATAGTCCAACAGATTTATTTAATTTTACAAGCTTTCGAAGCTGTTCGCTCCTTCGTCAGGTAAGTTAGCAATGAGAGAATCTCCCAGAATTCTGGGAGATTCTCTCATTGCTAACTTACCTGACGAAGGAGCGAACTGCTTCGAAAGCTTGTAAAATTAAATAAATCTGTTGGACTATAACCTGGTGTTGTGCGACTTCTCATTTTAGGGAATATAGGCATAGTCTACTCAATCTCTCCTCATAGGGCAATTCCCTCATCCCATGAACCAGTCTAGTGAACCTTCATATGTCTTTCCTTAGGTAAGGAGACCAACACTGTACACAGTACCTCAGGTGTGGCCTCACCAATGCCCTGTATAATTGTAGTAAGACTTCGTTACTCTTATACTCTAATCCCTTTGTAACAATAGCTAACATACCATTTGCTTTCCTAATTGTTTGCTGTACCTGCATGTTAACTTTCTGTGATTCATGTATAAGGACACCCAGGTGCCTCTGAATGCAAACATTTCCCAGTCTCTCACCATTCAAAAAATAGTCTGCTTTTTTTTCTTACCAAACTGGATAACTTCACACTTCCCCACATTATATGACTTGGGTCTACTGATTGAACATTGCATTACACAGATATGCTCCCGTACTGGTATGTTTATTGTATTAGCAGTCTTCAGAAAGATGCTTATATTCTAGGGATGATGCTTATTTTAGATTGATTGATACATTATGCATCATAGATCAAAATAATTGTGACTGTGATTGTTAAAAAAGTACCAAAGCCTACTGGAAGCATGTTTCATTTGTATGGTACATCTTATTTTTGCTTCTAAGAGGAACCACTGTGTGGTACCAGTGTGCTAAATTGTAATTCAAAACCACACAAGATGAGGTAAAGAGAGAACTATTATCTTATTTGGAAGCAGTATTGCCAAATTATTTGAACTGTTTTGAAATTCTAGGTGTCTGGCCGATGATAATTTTGAAATACATAAACCACATTTTGGCTGGTGATGTCATCTGAAAAATAACTTCAATGAAGGACTAGCTGGAAAAGTAAGAAGAAACCGATGCAAAGATAGCTAGACTGAAAAGGAGTAGGTTGTAAAAATAAACACACATAGGTAGAGATAAACATTATTTCCTGTACTGAAAAGAAAGAAAAACAAAAAAGAAAAGGTTTTAGAATTATTTTCATCATTAGGCCACGTCTTTCAAACATCTGAAAATGTGATTTTCCACGTGTCTTCAATTTAGTTCTCACAAAAAAGAACACCTTTGACTAAAAGCTGTGCAAAAAAAAATGTATAACAGGGTGTTGGTATTGGCACAGAATAATGTAAGAAAATGTGTTACCTCCGCAACCTGGAAATAGCACAGAGGTCAGTGTGCATTTGTGGTCATATTGAGGGTATGAGTTAAAATCCACAGAACAGATAGCAACCTGAAACTCGGATTTGTTAGAAACCACTGCAATCTTATTACTATCTTAATCATTTCAGCGTGATCCTTGCTAGATCACCAGCCACTTATATATACAAAAAAAAGTCTTGCAGCTAGCACGCTTCTATTACAGCTCAAGTGCATGTGTGACAAAGTATGGTTCATACTTGCACCCAACTGGCTCAAGTACCATTCATCTTCTTCTCGTGTGAAGTAGTGGAAAGATTCTCAGGCTGATTAACAGTCTGACTGGCCACGTTAATGCTCTTTCCATGGTCATAGCCATCTTTATACCATCCAATAGGGTGGTTAGTCTATATAGGCTCCCATAACCCATATGATGAGGGGGGGGGGGGGGCGGGATCAGCCCACACCAGACACAAGTATCCTGCTGGATGTCAACCCAGAATTCAAAGCCAGAGTTCCGAATCCACTTGTCGGGACTATCTGGAGTGGAGTTCGAACGCTGCACCTTCTGGCCCAGAAGCAGGAATGCTACCACTACGCCAAAGGCTCACTCATGAAACAGCACTAAATCACAATGGAGAACTTGGCAATGATCAAGTAGCAGGCAGATGCAAAAGTTCCAAATCAAGAATCAGCAGTCAGAAAATTATTACCAATAACACAAAGTAGGAAAGAGGAACCAATTAAGTCACTTAACATATTTTTAAAAATCAGTTTTGCGTCCATCATTTTCTATCAGTAAGCCAAGCATAGATTACACTAAAAATAAGGTTTGTAATAGAAACACGTTAAAAAACAATGACATAATCCACAGCAAAATCATTAAACTTAGCCATACACTCGCAATTTCTGTGTTGTAAATCTCTCCAACATTTTCCTCTGGAGGCCTGCCCTTCGTCCAGGTGTCTGGATCTTGAGTTTGTGGAGCTTCCCACAGTTATCATTGTGTCAGCCATCTGGTGCCTTTAATGAAGAGGCCCAACCAGGTGGCAAACTACAACTCCAAAAATCACCCTGTTCAAGCAATCGGCAGACTAAAGCTCCCAGAATGCAGTCCAGACTGTCTTCCTTTTGAGTGCAATCAGCACTGCCATATTTTGGAGCGGGGCAAGGCACATCGCACACCAGGAGTTTTAGTATGATTGACAGCGTGACAATACATTCGTACAGCATGCCAGGGCTTGCTGTTTGTAAGCCTCACCTACCATCCGCATCTGACAATGAAAAACACCCAACAGCAGCAAAACCCAGAAAACCCATTACTAGCACCAGTGAATCCTTCGAAGGTAGCGGCAATTTTTTTTACATAAAAATAAAAGAGTAAGAATGAATTTTGTCAATTCTATATAAGGTAGCTTTGACAATAAAAACACCGTGGCCCTGAATTTCATCGGGATTCTCCTGATCTTCTGTAATAACGTTGCGGGATACATGGAACCAGCAAGTTTCGGCTCAATAAATAATAGTGCAAACATGTTATACAGAATCAACCTAGGTGCTCTCACCAGCCTCAGCCCGAGGAATGTCTCGACTTCCAATTGCAAATAACAGGAAACTGACCTCAAATCGATCCCTACTTCAACTCCACCCGCTTATCCTACCTGACAGCTCTACTACACTGGCCATGCTCCACTCCCCACCTAATTGATCCATGCAATGGTTCGTGTCCAATAAGCAATGCCACGGGACATTTACTGATGATATTTGATTTAAACTTTTGAATTATATTTTTTTCTAAAAAACACTTACTTTTGTTATTGTGGCCCCAACCATCAACCCCTCAACTTAATGATGGTAGGGGAACTTATGGTGAGGTAGGAGTAATGGCACACATGCACAGAGGGACATTTTGCATCTTCGCATTTGGGTACTGCCATTTGTTTAGTAAAAAAATAAAAGGGCCAGTCTACTTCAAACGAAAAAATTTGGATATTTGCATTTTAACCCAAAAATGGTCCAGTTCGGTTCTGAATCCATTTCATATCTCAATTAAGCTGCTCAATGGGCAAGGTGCCACAGGGGAGATTTTTTGCTACAATGTGGAGTTGGTGCATGTGCGTGTTGGATGTGGGTGGGACAGTGGAAAATTCAGGGCAGAGTGTGAGAGTCTGAAATGTACCTAAAGTGTGCAAACCCGTATTTTCTGACTGAGCAGCTTTGAGGGATCAGGAGGCTTGGGCTGCTGAAAGTCTAAAAAGTACATAAATACAGGTGGGACTTCCCTCCTCCACATTTTCTAATGGTTGATCTGAAACACAATGTCATACCTGTAGGCCTGTATAAAATTTGTGCACTTGCAACCCAAGTTCCTGGCCAAGAGAACTTGACCTCTCAAAGTTGTATGTCACTGGTTTTTCAAGAAGAGTAGACCTGTAGTTCTTTTGCCATTTTGGCTTTCTTTTTGAAGTGTAAGGTTACATTTTGCTCTTTTTTTGTTTTCACTACCTACCACTGAAAGGAGTTGCACTGTGATTTGCACCCACCATACTATTATGATATGCATTTCACTGGGAAGTCCTCCTGCTCTCAGGGAACTAAAGGATGAGGAGGAGTTGCATTGGAGTGATCAGAAAGAGGTCTGCCTTCATCTGAGGAAACGAAAATCGGAGAAATATAATGGCTGCTGAATCGATATCACCCATTTTACACTATCACCCAAAGTCAAAATTATCCCTGATAAGTCATTATGCATTATGCAACCAAGACTTTAGGTGTGATGCTCTTGGAAATTGTGACAATGGCAAGGCTTTCAATTTTACATTGAATCTTGCACATTATAGCATGCAATCTTGGGCTGTCTACCCAATACATCATACTTGTGGATAATCTTACCTTGCCAGATTCCTCAAAGTGTGCCATCTCCTTATACATCTGTTGCCTGGTTCTGCAGATCGTGTACACAGCATGGAGCCTGGTCAGCACCTGTTGCCATAAATGATGCACTGCTTCTCTGGGGAGGGTGCCCCGAAGTGTCAAATAGGACAACCTTCCTTAAACCCACTTCATGTATCTGCACGTCCAGTTTGCCAATTATACGCGTTCATCTTTATTCAGTGGTAGCACTCTCACCTCTGAGTCAGAAGGTTGTGGGTTCAAGCCCCACTCCAAGACATAACCTCGGCTAACAATTCAGTGCAGTAATGAGAGAGTATTGCATCTTTCTGATGCAGCATTATACTCAAGTCCCATTAGATGGCTGTAACGATTCCAGTGCACTACTTGAGGAAGAGTAGGGGAGTTCTCCTGGTCTCCTTGCCAACACGCCCACAACCACCACCACCAAACTACACTGACTGCTGCATTTGTCTACATAACAGTGACTGCACTTCAAAAGTAATTAATTGGCTGTAAAGTGCTTTATGACATCCCGAGGATATGAAGGGCACTGTATAAATTCAAGTTCTTTCCTTCTTATCAAACAGGGGCCGGAATTTTCCCCTAAAATAATGGGTTGGTTTGGAGCGTGGGGGCAGTTAAATTGTTAAAAATGGGAATCCCGATCTGATCCCACCTCCAACCCACCCACTTCCGGTTTTAACGGAGGCAGGATGGGGGCGGGATGATGGGCGGGCAACCAACCCATTCTCAGGGGGCGGTACGTCAATTTAAATATTATTATGAGGCTGGAAGCTTCTTTTTTAAGCTCCATTTTGAATTTAACTGCATGTGGATGGGTTTCACACAATTCGTGAAACCTGGCAGGTAAAGCAAGGTGGGGACTGCTGTATCCAGGAGGTAAGTGGCTTCATACCTACCTACTGGATCCAGGGTCCATCCCTAACCCACCCCCCGCGATCAGAAACCCCCCCACAAGGCCTCTGATCGCTTTCCCAGGCCTCCCCCCCACCCCACCGATGATGCTGACGCTGGCCACAATCCTCCGGTGGTTGGCCCCGATCCTGTCTCCCTCCCCACCGACCCCCCACCGATGCTCCAGCTGACCACCCCCACCCCCCGCCCACCCCTGTCAAGCCCACAATCCTCCAAACCCCCGATCCCCGGCTGACCCCACCTGCCAATTCCAAACCCACCCTCATCCCTGACCTCCCCTGCCGAACCCCGACCTCCCCTGCCGAACCCCGACCTTCCCTGCAGATCCCCGACCTCCCCTGCCGGTCCCCGACCTCCCCTGCCAGTCCCCGACCTCCCCTGCCGGTCCCCGACCTCCCCTGCCGAACCCCGACCTCCCCTGCCGAACCCCGACCTCCCCTGCCGAACCCCGACCTCCCCTGCCGAACCCCGACCTCCCCTGCCGAACCCCGACCTCCCCTGCCGATCCCCGACCTCCCCTGCCGATCTCCGACCTCCCCTGCTGAACCCCGACCTCCCCTGCCGAACCCCGACCTCCCCTGCCGGTCCCCGACCTCCCCTGCCTGTCCCCGACCTCCCCTGCCGATCCCCGACCTCCCCTGCCGATCCCCGACCTCCCCTGCCGAACCCCGACCTCCCCTGCCGGTCCCCGACCTCCCCTGCCGAACCCGGACCTCCCCTGCCGAACCCGGACCTCCCCTGCCGAACCCCGACCTCCCCTGCCGGTCCCCGACCTCCCCTGCCAGTCCCCGACCTCCCCCCACCACCCACGCGATCCCTCCAACGGACTGACCCCCCTCACTCCCTCTCCACATCTGCAGGCCTACCCGCCCGCAGCCAGCCAGCCTCTCAATCTGGCTGGCTGCGGGCGGGAATCCGAGGCTGTTAAAGTCAGCAGGGCCTGCGGGAAACCCGGCCTCCTGGGTTTCCCGCCCACCTCGGAGGACCCCGCCTCCAACCCACATACCTGGAGAAAATTTCATCCAGGGAGTCTGATGCTGTGCTTCTCTATCACTTGCCCACCGAAACAATTCCATGTCTCCGCATTGGGCATTTTTCACTTCATTTTTGCCTAGAATGTCCTCTTCCCCTCCACCCCACCCCTTCCCCAGCCTTGACCAAGGCTGGCAAAAAAATGAAAATTTACTTTTAAGCTTTTGAAAGGCTGAAACAATATTTGTCTCCATATGCAGCCGCTTACACTTAGATACATACATCCCTTTAAATTTGATCTACGGATCAGATTATCCATATCTACCATTAGACTGGCTCCCTGTACAAGGCCAAAGTTGCATTGGCGGCTAAGAATAATTATTCCAATGAACAGATCACTGAATATTGGGGGCTGACAGCCCACAGTGCTACTGGTTAGCTTCACACCAGCATTCAGACAGAAATAACCTAAACTTAACCTGGAGCTGAAAAACATTTCATTTTTTTTTTACTGTGGTGAACAGTGCAAATTGCAGACATTTGGTCTGAATGAGATCATGTCACTAACTTAATCTTCAGGCTCCATCATAGCAAGCTTCAGTTTAATCTACTCTCAGTACCACAGCAGCTGGAGACATGCGGCCTTTATGTGACTTCCCCAGAGAGCCTTTTTAAACCTATGAGTTTTGAAAACAAAAGGTCAGCCTTAAATAAATATAAAGCTGACAGAACAGCTCAGCCATCTCCATTGACCTCACATAAACCCCTCAATCACTACTGTTGAGCCATGCTCTGGAAATGCGAAATCTGTTTTATTTCCTTGCAAACATTGTGGCAGTAATGAGTTTGAAATTATGACCTTCACACACATTTTGAACCTGTATCAGTCAAAGTTAACAATAGCTACCAGCCACATATCTACAAACAGATACTAAAAGAACAGCTAATCATGAATAGAAAAAACTAAATGTGGAAAAGAAAATGGTATAGCAACATTATCATAAAACAAAATGAGAGACACATATGATAACAACGTGAGGTTTTGGCCAACTAAGTACCTATTAATACCAGTGTTTTTATGTTTGTGATCATGATACAGCATTCATTACACCAGCCATCATGTCTAGATTTTTAAACTTTAAATAGTCCTTCCAAGACATCAAAGCCCTGAAATTCTGCAAGGGTCTCCCAGTCATCCTCCGTAACTCTGGAGTTACCGTGGGCAAGTGGATGAATTCCTCGGAATTTCAGGGCTCAAGTCACAAACACCGATATTCTTATATTAAGGATGAATGGGAAATTTCATTTTGAACAAAAAGTGACTCAAAGGAGGTCAATTAGGCCAGGCGATACATGAAGGCCACTCTTAATTATTGTCATTATTATATCTCTTCTTCTCTTTCTCTACGTATGCCAGATGAAACCAACCTAGACCCCAGTGACACTGTACCTGCTATCACCTCATACCACACACCATCAGTCACTCTGTCCTTTCCAAGCAGCAACTCAAATACATACACTTCAGGTGATTTAGATAGCAAGGTAAGGGAAGTGCACTGGGCAAGACACAGAGCACAAGTGAGCATAAGTAGCTGATGGTAACAGAGGAGAAGCAAAGCAGAGGGCAAGCTTGTGTCACTCCTCTGCCAGTGAATCTCAGGATAAGAGCCTGCTTTCAAAAAAGGAGCTTTCTGAGCATTGTACATTGGTCCAGTCATTATGAACTGCCCCAAGCATCATGCCGGAGAAGATGGCTCACGTGGAGGGATCCTCGAGCTGCTTTTCATGGCAGCTATTTAACAATGCAGTCTGCCATGGAGTGCATCCATGGATATCTACATTTGAGTCCCCCTTGTCAAAGGCGCTAAGGCCAGTTGATGATTCTCCTGACAGCTGCCCTAAATGCCTGAGGGTCCAGGATAGAACAGATTGGGGTAGAAATTAGGTCGCGCCCCATTTGGGGCGCAAATATCGTCTGGACGCAAATATTAGCGCCTGGCGCTAATTATCGGCACTGACTGGAAACTTCACTTTTACCGCCCCGGGAGGTGAGTGGAGCGCTAAAGCAGGCGCTGCACACCTGTCTTAAGGCGCAAAGGCCAAGGAGTGAGGCGCTAACTCAGAGCGCTGGCGAAGCTCATGTAATGTCAGTCAGCAATGGAACACACACACAATGGCACGGGCCAGTTCTTAAAGGGGATGGTTAATCTTGCTTTCCATCCACATCCTGTTCATTGCAGCCTTGAATCTCGGCCTGGAGAGACTTGCACATCAAATGTGCTGGAAAGAACAATGGAGAGTACCAGGCAAAGAGCTCAGAGTGCAGCTCCCACAGTCTCTGCTAAATCGATACAAGGAATGGCAAATCAAAATGAACCTGCAAAGTGCTGCTCAGTACCCAAAACTCCTTCACACAACGTTGAATCTCTCCAGAAGTCTCTCCCTCTCGCTCTCAGAATGCGTAGTTCAAAAATGCCACCAACAATAAAAGACAGGAAGAGGCCCCCTTTAAATAGCGCCCCCCCCAGCCCCACAGCGATTGATAGTGTTCCAGTCTTCTGGTCGTTGGATGCGCCAGGCGGTAAGGCAGGGGGCGCCACTCAATTTCCGCTCCGGGGCGCCACAAGGGCGTTGCACCATGGAATGACGTCACAATCTGCGCGCGCAGGTGGTCGCAGCGATAAGTTTTAGCGCCGCCGCACAATGTCAAGTTAAGTTCCCGAGCGGCTCAAACATCGCTGCGCCCGGGCGTTAGCGGCTTTGCGCCCCATTAGCGCCCTCTTAAGGCGCTAACGGGAGGCGCAACCAACTGAATTTTTACCCCATTAACTTTTCTAGCTTCAACAGGCTTGAGTATTGGCTAGACAGAAACATGAAGCATGGCTTCAATTTTTTTCTTGGTCCCTTAAGTTGATCATTCATTTTAGAATATTTAATTAAAGACAAGAGTGGTGAAATTGGTCTTCCCCAGTAGCACGAAATGTGCTCATAGCGAATCTGCAGCCCATTTTACACATTGATTTCAATGGAGAAGAAAATTGGACGTGGTTTAAATGGGCTGCTGATTTCTTTTGAGCCCATTTTGTGCTACTGGTGAAGACTAATTTCACCCACAAAATTACTAAATAATTTGATAAAGGGAAAGCAATTAGAAGCAGCCAACACAGATTTCAGAAATGGAGATCATGCTTGACAAACCTGATGAAGTTCTTTGAGGAGGTGACAGATATGGGGGATGGGGGAAATGCAGTGGATGTGGTGTACCTGGACCAGGAACTTTGACAAAGTTACAGCAGCAGAGCAGGAGCAGCTACAAAGAAATTACCAGCAATGGACTTTCTGAAAACCTTTGACAGGAGACTATTGGAGAAGATTAAGGGATATGGAATTAGATTAGAGGGTAGCAAATTGGATTAAAAACTGATTAAAGGGAAGAACAGAGTTGAGGTCTGCTTCTCAGAGTTGATGGAAGTGGGTAGCAGTGTCTCACAGGGTTCTGTTCTTCAATCACTTCTGTTCACTGTGTACATCAATAATATGAAAATCAGGCTAGAGGAAGTGATGTCCAAATTTGCAGATGATACTAAAATAGGAGGCATAGTAAATAATTGTGAGGACCAAGGGAGCAGCAAGGACATATTGATAAGATGCTGGAATGGGCAAAAATGTGTCAGTCGGAATTCAGTAACAGTAAATGTGAGGTACTACATTTTGGTAAAAAAAACAAGTAATAATTATACTTTGAAAGGGCAAAGCTAGATGAAGTGAAAGAGCAGAGGGATTTGGGCATTCAGGTTCAGAAGACATTAAAAGAAGCACCTCAAGTGGATTACGCCATAAAAATAAGCAAATGGAACATTGGGTTTTCTGGCAAGAGGTGTAGAATATAGAAGTCGAGATGCTATGGTGAATCTATATAAAACCTTAGTAAGACCACAGTTAGAGTACTATGTGCAATTTTGGGCTCCATACTAAAGGAAGGATGTTAAGGCAACAGAGAGAGTACAGCGCAGATTCTCCAGGAAACTGCCTGGAAATACAAATACAAAGAAAGCCTTTAAAATTGGGGCTTCTTTCATTAGAACAGAGAGATTACAGGGTGATTTGATAAAGATGTTTAAAATTATGAAGGAGTGGGACAGGGTAGATAGAAACATAGGGGGGAATTTTTCGGGGGGTCAGTGGGTGCATTTGGTGGCGGGTCAGCTGGGAATATTTTTTTTTGACAGCGGGTAGGGAATCCACTGTCAACCCGCCTCCACACGAGTCTCCCAGATGTCGGGTCTGTCATCGCAGAACAGACCCGACACCAAACGGTGGGGGAGACAATTTACATCATTAGAGAGATTGTTAAGAGGCAATTAAATAACATTTTAAGGTCAACTTTAGATTTTTAGAGTTCGCCAACGGCTTCCCCGCTACTCGGGGATCCCGTCAGGTAAGGAGGTCGGGTATTGTGTCAGCATGGGATGATTTCTTTAGTTGACAGCTGCAAATGGTCTATAAAAGCTCCCATTTGATAGGTGTTCACTTTCCAAGGTTAGAAGCTGTTGCTTACTGCAATTGGAAGGCAGATTGAGCTTTATGCAGCTAGCAAGTATTTGGAGCTAACTCTCTATCCAGTGTCACCTCATTGGAACAACCTCTCTCACCATTGACAGATCACTTCTGTCATCTCAACCTCTCCTGCTAACTATTCTATCAGCATGGGTGCCCTTGAAAATATCTCACCTTGGTCCTCAGAATCCCACCACGATCAGCCCCAACACCAGCAGCACCAGGCATACCAGCAGCACCAACAACAACACCAACCTTCTCTGCAATCAGCTGGTGCTGCACAGGACACAGGGCATCAGCACCCGACCACATTGCTGCCCAGGACGCCAGGGATGGTCTCACCATGGCCAGATTTACTTCATTTGACGCTGTACACCCTGGCTGCCACATAATGCGCCAGGTTGGCACCACCCCACACCAACACCATAAAGCATCCCTACAATGCCCAAGCCATTCCTTTTACACTCATCACCAATGTAGGGGGTACTGTATGTCTCACTATTCACTGCAACTCACTAAGCCACTTCCAAAGGTGCACACGAATCTGTCCAAGTGTTGAAAATAAAGATTTCAATGTTTGACAGCACATTAACAGAAACTTCACATGAACATTGGCTAAAACAGCCAAGTGCCTACCCTTATGTGTTGCTAGTTGGTATGATTGCACTAGGATGAGGGTGAGTGTGAGGGGTGGCTAGTGAGATGGGCAAGTGATAATGTAGATAGAGAGGGATGGGTGGAGGTGCAAGGTAAGCAGGGGGGGAATTTTGCCAGCCCTGGGGAGGCGGGTATGGAGGCGGGACTGCCTGAAAATGGCAGAAACTGGAAGCGGTTACCGAACCCGTTCCCAACCCACCTCCGTGCCATCTTCCCGGGAGGCAGGTCCCGTCTCCTCGAGGCGGGAAGGGAATTACAGCCACTTAACTGCCTGTTAACAGGTAGTTAACAGGCAGTTAAGAGGATTATCCCCATTTTACCCACACAAGTGCGGGCTTCCCGATGGCTGCGAACCCCGCCAGGGTCAGCGAGGCGAGCAGTGGGTCTGCGGGGGTCGGAGGAGTCGAAAAGTGCGCTGTGGAGGTGAGTGATGGGTGCAAGTGTGGAGAGGTAAGTATGAGAGGTGAGTGTAAAGTGTTAGAAAAAGTTTCCTTACCTTTGCTTCTTCCTGCAGGCTTCAACCCTTGGGGATCCGGAGGCTCCTCATCTCAACGGCAGAGATAACAGAATGGCTGCTGCATTCTCCGATGCAGCAGCCATCTGATTTCTGCTAAGGAGAGTGGTTTGGTGAGTCTTCAGTCCAGGGGCTTACCTTAGAACAGAGATTGTCAGTGTTTGACAGCTTCTCAAAGCTGTCAAATGCTGACAATTCATCTGTCAAAAATTTTTGACAGATGAAACGTCATACGCTGACGTCCTCTGTCACCGGCTTTCCCTTAATTGGCCGGTTAAGCCCGCAGGGCGGGCTTAACAAGGTCAATCAAGGGAAAATAGTGTGGGTTGGCCGGACGTCATTGGGGGCGGGACTGAAACCCGACAACCAGCAGTCCCGCCCCCAACGCGCCACCATTGAGAAAATCCAGCCCTTGGTGTGAGTAAGGATGTGCAGAAGTAGGGTAGGCAAGGCAGAGTGATGGGGATGTGATGAGTGGCACAGCAGGATGAGGTTGAGTGTGGCTTTGCAGTAACATTTTGTGATCTACTGAGATCATTGAAAGGTTTGCGCCACTGCAGCCTGGTCCTCCTGATGACATCCCTGCTTGTGCCCTCCTGTGCAATGTGCAACCAGGCTGCGTTGATCTCCTGGGGAGGTCTCTTCTGCCCATGGGAAGGGAAGAGGACCTCCCTGCGTGCTGTGACACTCCATAAGCATATGGAGGGAGTCATGGGAGAGCCTGGGTGCAGCCGTGCACCTCTGTGCAGTGCTTGTCAGTGTTTGTAGCACCTCAATGCTGTAGAACACTGACAACACAACTGTCAAAATCAATTTGCGCGTGGTCCCTTTAAGGAAGCCGGCTAATGACACGTCATCAAATAACGTCATCAGACCGCTTCCTTCAATTGGCTGGCAAACGTGCTGGGCGGGCTTAACAAGCCCAATCAGCGTAAAATTCTTTTCACAGAGCGGGATGGAGCCAGCAGTGGGGTCGCACCCCGCCACCGACCCCGGTCGCAGCGAACCCGCCTTGGTAGGTGAAATCGCGGCCATACTATTTCCAGTCATTTAGGGATCTCGAACGAGGGAACATAGGTATCAGATTAAGAGGAAAAGATTTAGACAGAGAGCGGGAAAAATAATTTTGTACAGATGATTGTGAGTCTGTGGAATGCACTCTCGGAGTTGGTGATTGAAGCAGAAATCAAGTCAACATTTATGATTAGGTGGTTGATGGAAAGGACGATAAAGGTATATGGGAATAGGGCGGGTACATGGAATTAGGACTACTACTCATGTGGAGGATAAACACCAACATGGACTTGTTGGGCCGAATGGCCTGTTTCCATGGTGTTATTTTGTGGTAACATACCCAAAATGAATGAGGAATTGTGGGGTCCCCTGTATATCCCACCATTACACAGTTAAAGCACCAGCTGACTGTGTTACTGTGCTACGGTGCTACCACAGAGTTTTAATAACCACAGGATCAAAGTCAGAATTATTTATGAATATTATCTGAACTGTAAGAATGCATAAAAGCCCTGAACACACTCCCAGACATTAACACTTTATGGTGTTGTTGCCTGAAGATTTGCGCTAATAAGATTTCCTCTTCAATTTTTACCACTTGAATTAATCTCTTCGTTTATTGCTGCCAGTTTTTCCCCTATCAGTATGAGCTACCACCATTTTGTTTGCTAAATTTTACGAGACTGAGTTACATTGTGTGACAGGAAGAGGGGAGATCTACAAGATTACACTAGTCCAAGGCTGTCTTCATACCGCCTGACACAAAGAAAGTGTTTAACTGAAAAATATTAACATGCATAAATTATTTTAAAATGAAAATGCAGGATAAAAATAAAGCATATGAAATTTAAGACAAGACATCAGTGTCAGCACATAAACCAAAAAGACAAGTAATAGTTAAATAAAAAGTGAAAAACGCCCAAAATAATCTTTGTTTCAATATTCCAAACTTGAGTTAAAAGCGACAATAGCTGTGCTTTTTAATTCAGTAGAATACTAGCCCCATAAACTTCACCTTTTCAACTGAACCTGTGAGACAATCTGCATGATCCAATATTTAAATTTATTTTTCAAACAGTCTAGTCAGGCAATTAAAAACGGATGTGGTCAGGTCAAATATGAAATTTGCTGAAGGATTTTCAATCATTAGCGGATTGTGGCCTGAAAGGCGAACAATATTGAGCCCTGTATAAGATTTGTACAGGTACATAAAGCAGCCATTGATTGCCTAATGTAGAGCTTGTATAGACTAGATGGAAGAACAGATAAGGGTCCCACTCGGTTCAGTAACGGAATCTTTAAAACAATCACAAATATTACTCAGTAGCCGTTCTGTCAGCGCTCATGCCAAAAACAGCCATTTTATAGTAAATGCGACATTTTTAGTATTTGCGTCAGTCAAACATCATCTGACCTCTTAGTCATCTAGGGCTCAAGTATCTGGAATACATTTGGGAATAGTCACCCACAATCCTTTCAAAATCTCAACCAATGAGTTTAACTTCTTTGATCTGACTTAAGCTCACAAAAGTGCTACAATCTTCCCCTGTGCCCAGGACTATCATGGGTACCATCTCTTCAGGAAATGTATCACAAACATTAGCAATGACTACGCCACTTTAAGCATGGCCCTGGCTACCTTTATCCTATCGGCTAGTTTAAAGAATGCAGTTTGCCAAAAAAAAATTAAAATGAAGCTAGTGACTAGAGCACCCATGTTTGGGAAAAGATTTGAACTGGTATTACATATCTCTCTCATAAATTGTATCAGATTCAATATAACAGAAGGACATATGGTCACTGTTATTATTAACATATAAAAGAATAAATCTACTTTGATATTAGCTTGTGATTTGCCTATAGAAAAGCAACTGCAATACTGAAAACTCTGCAACACGTTCATCTTCTGATGTTTCTTTATCCCCCACAGATAATTCAGATAGATGGGTCTGACAACAAACTGCTGCCTGAGCATTAGTGAATGCTTTGAAGGAGGTATTTCATAATTAATAAACCATCTATTCCCACCATTCCACTTCTCCCAGTAAAATTAGCAATTATTATGCTTTTATATAGGGGGAAGCCTTTACTAAAACCTTACAATTATTTATGGATAAGATGAGACAGGTCTTCATTGTATCTAAAAGTTACAAGTACAGTTCTTCTAAATTATCAAGCAGAAAGGGTAATGAAATAGTAAATAGTATAATTTGCATGCAGACAAATTTTTATCCTGTTGGTTAGTTTTTCAGACAACCCAACGGATATAGGGTGCCAAGCATGCAGATCTGTTTTTAGTGAACAGGATATTTGACCCCATCAAAAATCTCTTCAATTAGAAATTCCATTGCTTAAAAAGTAAAAATTAATGGCCAATCAGCATCCAATACAAAAGTTACCAATCAAATGCCTGAAAAAAATGTAACGGTCCTTTAAGTGGCCTTGCTGGTTCGATGCTCACCTCCAAAACATGTGTTCTCTGATTAACTGGTGACCCAACATAAATATGCTTAGCCTCTCCCTGTAGCTACCCTGCACACTAATCCCACTAAGCACTTTGTGAAGCATGCAATACATAAACACACATTATGCTAATTGTGCTGAATTTGGGAGCAATTTTAATACTGATAATAAACAGCCTGTTCATATTTATAAGCGGACTGACATCTTTAATTATGTTGACAGGTTATTCCCCATTTACAATCTATTCCTTTCCAGTGTTCCCCCTCATCTCCTGAATGACCAGTCCTCGCTGAATACGGCTGTAAAGGTGCTGGTTACCCTTTGGTACCTTTACCAAGTGGCCATTATTTATATGCGAGTTAGCTATTCTCAGAGGTAAGGAAGGCATCACAGCTGAGCCATGTTCTCACCTGACATCTAAACATAAACAATGCCAGTGGGGTCGCTGGATAGCAATCAGAGGCAGGAATTCATGTCACTTTCCCCACCTTAGCCCAGGGCCTCTGAGGCACGCCTACCACTCGCCTGCCTAAGTTCATCAAACTCAGCATAGATCCGAATCTTCCTGGTCTGCATGGCTCAGCTGCTCAGGATAAACTCGCTGAATCATCACAGGCTTCAATTTACAATCTCACATCAGTGGCTTACCAACCACTGCAACAACACCCTTTCATTTTTATAGCGCCCCTGACACACCGAAAGACGATTTAGAGAACTTTACAGGTGGAGGAAAGAAAAGTAAACACTGAACAAGAAAGACAAAGGGATACAGAAAGATGGATGAGTAGATATGAATCATGAATAAAAAGAAGGATTTTTAGAAAACTTTGGAAAGTAGGGAGCAAGGTAGTAAGGCTCTTGCAGCTCCAAGAGAACATGGCTGAAAGAGTGGCTGCCAACAGTACAGCAAAGTGTGTGGAGAATAAGGAATAAATCATAGTCAGAGGAACGGAGGGTATATATGGGGATGTACGGTTAGCAGCGATCACTGAATTAGGGCAGGCAAGGACTTGGAATAATTCAGATGTGAGGAGGAGGTTCTTGAAATCAATTGGCTAGGACAACAGGAAGCAGTGGAGTTTAATAAGGACAGGAGTATTGGGAGTGCTGGAATTTGATCATGTGAGGATACCCCAGAACTAGCCGTGCCTCTAGCCAAGCTGTTGCAGTACAGCTACAACAATGTGGAAAACTGTCCAGGTATGTCCTGTCCACAAAAAGTAGGACAAATAAAATCTGGCCAATTACTGCCCCATCAGTCTACTCTCAATCGTCAGCAAAGTGATGGAAGGTGTTGTCGGCAGTGCTATCAAGCAGCACTTACTCACCAATAACCTGCTCACCGATGCTCAGTTTGAGCTCCAGACCTCATTACAACCTTGGTCCAAACATGGACAAAAGAGCTGAATTCCAGAGGTGAGGTGAGAGTGACTGCCCTTGACATCAAGGCAGCATTTCACCGAGTGTGGCATCAAGGAGCCCGAGTAAAACTGAAGTCAATGGGAATCAGGGGGAAAACTCTCCATTGACTGGAGTCATACCTAGCACAAAGAAAGATGGTAGTGGTTGTTGGAGGCCAATCATCTCAGCCCTAGGACATCGCAGCAGGAGTTCCTCAGGGCAGTGTCCTAGGCCCAACGATCTTCAGCTGCTTCATCAATGCCCTTCCCTCCATCATATGGTCAGAAGTGGGGATGTTCGCTGATGATTGCACAGTGTTCAGTTCCATTCGCAACTCCTCAGATAATGAAGCAGTCTATGCCCACATGCAGCAAGACCTGGATGACATTCAGGCTTGGGCTGATAAATGGCAAGTAACAGTCGCCACACAAGTGCCGCGCAATGACTATCTCCAACAAGAGAGCATCTAACCACCGACCCTCGACATTCAACAGTATTACCATAGCCGAATCCCCCAACATCCACATCCTGGGGGTCACCAATGACCAGAAACTTAACTGAACCAGCCACATAAATACTGTGGCAACAAGAGCAGGTCAGAGGCTGGGTATTCTGCAGCGAGTGTCTCACCTCCTGACTCACCTCCTGACTCTCCAAAGCCTTTCCACCATCTACAAGGCACAAGTCAGGAGTGTGATGGAATACTCTCCACTTGCCTGGATGAGTGCAGCTCCAACAACATTCAAGAAGCTCGACACCATCCAGGACAAAGCAGCCGCTTGATTGGCACCTCATCCACCACCTTAAGTATTCACTCCGTCCACCACCAGAGCACCGTGGCTGCAGTGTGTACCATCTACAAGATGCACTGCAGCAATTCGCCACAGCTTCTTCAACAGCACCTCCCAAACCCGCGGCCTTTACCACCTAGAAGGACAAGGGCAGCAGGCGCATGGGAACAACATCACCTCCAAATTCCCCTCCAAGCCACGCACCATCCTGACTTGGAATTATATCGTCATTCCTTCACCGTCGCTGGGTCAAAATCCTGGAACTCCCTCCCCAACAGCACTGTGGGAGTACCTTCACTACACGGACTGCAACGGTTCAAGAAAGCAGCTCACCACCACCTTCTCAAGGGCAATTAGGGATGGGCAATAAATTCTGGCCTTGCCAGCGACGCCCACATCCCAGGAACGAATAAAAAAAAATACAGGCCAGCATCTTTCTGAATAAGCTGAAGTTTGTGGAGATTGAAGGGAAAGCATCAGAGAAGTCGAGTTTCTGGCTAATAGAGGCATTGATTAGCTTTTTGTCAGCAGTGGGGAGGTTTATAGGATGCACAGGGATAATATTGTGGATGTGAAACAATTCAGCCTTCGTAACAGATTGGCTGTGGGGAAGGAAGCAGAGCTCAGTCTTGAATGATAGGCAAATGTTCTGCATTTCAGGACTTGGCCAGAAATGACAATCTGGAGGCTAACAGCGTTAAGCCTGCAGGATGTATTTGCTGGCAGAAGCCAAAGAGATGGCTTCAGTTTTGGTGACATTACGGCTCATCTAGTTCTTACTGTTGAACAGGAAGTTGGAGAATGCAGCACAGCTTTTGTAGTGATTAAAGAGGTAGAAAGGGAGAACTCAGTATTGTTGGTGTATACACTGACACTCCAGTGCAGTGCTGAGGGAGTGCTGCACTGTCGGAGGTGCCGTCTTTCGGATGAGACGTTAAACCGAGGCCCCGTCTGCTCTCTCAGGTGGACGTAAAAGATCCCATGGCACTATTTCGAAGAAGAGCAGGAGAGTTATCCCCGGTATCCTGGCCAATATTTATCCCTCAATCAACATAACAAAAATGTATTATCTGGTCATTATCACACTGCTGTTTGTGGGAGCTTGCTGTGCACAAATTGGCTATCGCGTTTCCCACATTACAACAGTGACTACACTCCAAAACTACTTCATTGACTGTAAAGCGCTTTGAGACATCTGGTGGTCGTGAAAGGCACTATATAAATGCAAGTCTTTCTTTCTTTCTATATGTGGAGGCAGACCCATGGGGCTGGATTTTCCAAGCCCCGAGGAGGCGGGCATGGAGGCAGGACAGCCGGTAAACTCGGAGAAAGTGGGGGCGGATGGCAAACCCGCCCCCATCCCGTCTCCGTGCCCTTTTGCCAGGAGGCGGGAAGATGTGCAGCTTCGGGTCCCGTTTCCTGGAGGCAGGAAAGGCTTTTAATCCTTTTAACTGCCTGTTAACAGGTAGTTAACAGGCAGAAAAAAGGATTAGTGCCATTTTACCTTCACAGGTGAAGGCTTCCCGACCTCGGAGATCCCTGTCGGGTTGGAGAAGACGTGGAGGAGGTCTGCGGCGGTCGGAGGCACCTGGAAGTAAGATGTAAAGGTGAGTGATAAGTTTAAAAAAGTGTTCACTTACCTTGTTTTCTTTCTACAGCCTTTAGCCGCGGTGGATCGGGAGAGCCAACATCCTGCTTGTCAATTTCACAGACTGGCACTTGGAACCTCCGTTCCAACAGCCATGTGAAATTTACAAATTTGAACGGTTTGATGAGTCCTGAACACAAGAACTCATCAAACTAAAGCGAATGTCAGTGTTTGACAGCTTCACAGAGCTGCCAAACGTTGTCATTTCTTCTTTGAAGAAGTCTTGACAGATAGCACATCTGACATTGACGTGATCTGTCAGTGACTTCCTCCCTAATTGACCTGCTGAGCCCGCAGGGCGGGCTTAACAAGGTCAATCAGGGGGAAATCCCTCTGGTTGGTCAGGCGAGGATGGAGGCGGGACATTGACACGACAAGCAGCTGCCCCTGCCTCCAACTCGCCTCCATTCACAAAATCCAGCCCATGTTTTCTGAATGATGTTACCAAGGAGTAGCATGTAATTGATGAGGTGGAGGAGCCAAGGATGGAGCCTTGGGGTACACCAGAAATGGCCATGCAGATATGGAAGAAGAAACTGTTGGAGGAGATGTTGTGCTAAATTTACACCCATTCATAGTCAGTGGGCAGAAAATCTAGCCACTAGTATTTATGATACTGCATGTAACCATGAGCAGTACCTCTGCCCCCACTTACGTCCACCTGAGAGGACAGATGGGTCCTTAGTTTATCGTCTTATCCAAAAGGCAATGCTACCTTAATACTGCACTGTAGTGCCAGCCTAGATTATGTACTCAAGTCTCTGGGGTGGAGCTTGAACCTCACAACCTGCTGATTCAGAGGTGAGCGTATGACCACTGCGCTGGCAGATCTGTGATAGAAGAAAGTGAGTCAGACACCCCTGATGTATCAGCGGGTAAATGCACTGTGTGATGTGGTATTGAATTATACGAAGATTCCAATATTGATCCATGTTCTGTGCTGAGTTAGCTAAGTTCAGCTGGGGTACCTGTAAGGATGTTATAGTCGAGTTCAGCAATCCTGGGTTAAGAAAGAGAAATACAAAGCCTCGATTATCCAATGACCCCTGATAGAAATGTATATGTATCTGAACATGGGCCGGATTGAGCTCAGCTGTGGTTCGCCCCATGACCAAGTAGTCTTACACGCTCCATCGATGCTCGGACATGAAGAAAGGCCACTTGAGCAAGGTGCCAGAGAGCTGAGGGTGTCCACGGAACTGTCTTCCAGTTACAGTCTGCGCCTTCACAACAGGAAGCAAAACATTGGAAACCCAAAAAAAGGAAGCAAGTCGTGTAAAATCTGCTAATGGCACGTGTTTCTGCATTATTATTTTGCTTGTCCAACTAACTTCATTATCCGGTTAGACCAATGTATCAAGTCGCGCAGTGTCAGCTGGTCATAATTCAGCAATTTCACTCATTCTTTCTTTTTTCTATTGAAGTTGGTGTGTAATCTGAAAATATTCAAGAAACATTCAGATAACTTAGCCAGAAGATTTTAAACCGAAAGGCTTTCTGGATAAAAACATAAACCATATAATTGAGGAAATATGTTGATGGTCCAATATTTTCTCAACATGGGATTTTTCAACAGCTTTGCTGATGTATGGCATGTATAACGCCACAGTTTTAGAGAGAATGAACCTTTTGTCCGCAGGTTATTACCAGAGTTGTCGCCAGTAGCAATTTGCAGAATCCAACCATTCTCTGATTTAATCTGTCCCTTTAACAAATGCTTCTGCTGAGCCACCGCTTGATATCTATATACCGTTTATCATGTCTGAGGCACATATCCAGGCTTTTCACACGTTATGATGTCACTAATCCTACTTGGTGGAGTAAGTGCCTGGAAAATAAGGGTCACATTTTTGACTGTAACATCTGCATGATCCTAAGTGAGAGCCCCAAGCTTGGACTCGGGTAAATATTAAGTTAATCAGGGGTTTATACTGAAATATGGATCAATTTCCTAATGAAATGTAGTCGGTAATATTGCTGACAGTAGCCACCAGCCCACCATGTTAGTGCACCAAGCCAGCAGGCCACAGGGCAATAAGATGCTGGGTTACAGGTGTGATTTACAACATGGCAATTCTCAGACCCATGCTGGGCCTCAAGAAGGAGGTGGAGAGCAAAGTGAAGCCATCTCTCTTGCAGGGAAAATGGAAAATCAGCAGTTGAGGCATCAGCAGGTGTTCCTGTGTACCTCCGAACAATGAGCTCAAAGTTGGTGTTACCTTAGGAATGGTGTTCGACACAGAGGGAACCTAGAAACAGCAGAAATAGCTTAAAAAACATTTTTAAACAATGTATCAATATTCCTGGTGAAGCAGCTGTTTGAAAGCTAGAAATTCCTGCTTTGCAAAACTGAACACTGAGGAGACATTGTACCGACAGAACATAGTGCATTACCTTGTAAAGTATCATCAAAGATGGTGGAAGGATCGAATGCAACGCACTTTGTACAATGAATACAACTGTACAACAAAGCAGGAGACCATTTTAGCAAATAGAGAAGCGTCATGAACACATGTACATGAAAAACCTTCTCCTGAGATTGTGCAAAATACTTATTATAACATTTCTGGAAAACTTGATCTTGTTATTATATCTAATATTACTAAATAGGCTGCTCAGTAAGTAGCTAAGCCCGGATGTATTTTGCATCTTAAATAGCACTGGGCCTTTTCAAGTTGCCTTCAGCACTGGTGGCTTCACAGGTGATTGTTGTGGCTATGCTGGCCAGCTGAAGTTTGGTTTGGCAGTTCAACTGAGTTGAGTCTACATGGGGTAGATGTGACAGAATGACAGAACTAGGCCAGAAAAACAAAGCATAACTGATGTCATATGTCTGTCTACTGAGCTAAGACATCACTTTTCAAAAGCTTTCTAAGGCACTCACCCATTTACAGATCTCATGGGATTGTCTAACTACTCGCTGCACTTGGTGGAAACTCACTTGCCTACTGTTTTTCTTTTTCATCACTTTCCTTGAATATGAGCCAGAAACAACCTTTTGAATCAAAACCTTCCTTCTTGCCTCATTTGGCCATGTTTTACACATACTATTTCTATGTTTCTATACATTTGGCTTCATTTTAAACCCAGCTTGCAGAGACCCAGAAACATTTTAAGGGCTTTGATCCCTTGTGATGGCACTGCTGATACCACATGCCCAACTTGTCCTCCTGCCTCTTGAGTTATGTCAGTGCCATTCAATCATCTGGGTAGTGTTGCTCTACTGGTACCCAGCTTGTCAATATGGTGGAAGTGGTCTCGGCAGGAATCTGCACCAGAGCAGGATGTTGTTATCATATCATGGCAGGCTTGTGTGGTGCAATAAATCTTAAATACTTTCAGTCAAATAACAGTAAAGCTTTTGGGAAAAGTTCAAACTGCAGTAGATCAAGCACCTCGTGCAGCCCAAGCTTTCCTTGTGTGGTCGATGCGGTGGACCACTTCAACACAAATTCTGTTGCTGGCTGTTCCAGTAATTCAGCTTGCCTGAAAAATTCATCAACCAGGATGACAGTTTACCTCTGAAAACTGTTTTTAATCAATATGTTTTAAGATCGACATTTGTGTAACACCCTGGATGGTAACATTTTTTACGCAATTGTTTGTAGATTATAAACCAATACAAGCCATAAGCAATGGTTAGCATCTACTTACAGTAACAATGCTGTTGGTCGGTTTACTCTTGTTCAACAATATTGTTATTTTATGCCCCTGTGAATAAAGCATATTCTGTTAGAATAATCAGACTGGCAAAAAATATTGGAATAAATTGAATTTGTCAGATGAATAAAACTTACTTTTGTGGGTATGAATTTAACAAGCTACATCTGTAGAGTTATGTTTCCTGTGGAATAATGAATTAAACATTTGTTGTTTAATATTCATCTACATTTAAATGTATTTCTACTGCTCAAATTACTATTCTGTACTAAAAATAACAATTTCTATAAAATATGGCCCATATTTCACATATTGCTGAAATATAATTTCAAATTAAATATAGTAACAGCTGCACAAAGCAGACAGTATTGCTTTTCTTGGCCTACAGGAGTTGAATGTTGAACTTACAGAGCTTCCTTTTCCCTGGTTTTATTCTCGCTGTGTATAGAAAACTATAAGCTTCAGATGATCGCCCATGTCTACCAAAGGCCACACATGGATCCTCCAATTTCTAAATCTTTACGAGAACTCCATTCTTTCTAATCTGAATCACTAAAAATGCAGAAGCATCCACAGAATTTTCAGAGATTTACAAATGACATGCGCTTAATAAGCTGTAAGTAAAAATGTGGGTATAAAGACAGGAAGCAGCAATGTTGGATGTTCAAGTAGGGAGTATTGGCTGCAAATCATTTTGAATCTCTGCTTGTTGGATTGTGTTTACTTACTCTGGGGGCTGGGGTGGGATTTAACCCTCAGGACAGGTGGTTTGGGGGTGGGTGGGAAGGTAAAAATGGTAACATTTTCAAACCCGACCCCACCCCACCTCCAAAGGTTTAAGGAGGCGCGCTTGGCTGTGTGCGAGTAACCTGCTCGCTGAAGGTGGGATCATCATTACCACATGCTAATGAGGTGCATTTGAAGAGATTTCAACAGGGATTTGAATTTAACGTCTCCAGCACGGAATTCCCGGGGCTCGAGAAACTCGCCAGTGAAAAGGAGGCGAGATTGAGCGACTCTTCATGGGGGTGTTTAAAGTTCTGACTGCACAACATGAATGAAGGCACAGTGCTTCCAATTGCTTTCTCAGCTGCCCTCTAGTAAACTTTGTGCAGAGAGTTCTTGAGATCATAGATGTGTTTCAGAAGTTTGGAGGTTTTCAAACGGACAACATCAGGATGGGGGGGATGCCATGGATGCTTTCGATAGGACATTGAACGAGGAAGACAATGACCATCCACGACAGCAATGTCGTGCTGTGGTGAGATCTGCAGGTGCACAAGAGAGAGGTGCACAACACATATCTGGACAACACAGATCTGGAGAACAGAATGGAAACAGCAGAGAGGAGCACAGAGTGGAGAAGAGCAGACAGGAGAGCAACAGAGTGGCCAAGAAGGGCAGTGCTTCCGCAGGCTCAGATTGACATACCAGGTAGTCGCAGAGATCTGCAGCCTCCTGCAAGAAGAGTTGCTCCTTGTTGGACCTGGTGGCCACGCACTGCCCATCGCCGTGAAAGTCACCACTGCCCTCAATCTGGGGGAACGGTAGCATAGTGGTTATGTTACTGAGCTAGTAATCCAGAGGCCTGGACTAATGATCCAACGACATGAGTTCAAATGGTGGCTGCGGAATTTAAATTCAGTTAAATAAATCTGAAATAATGCTAGTGTCAGTAATGGTGACCATGAAACTATCGGATTGTTGTAAAAACCCATCTGGTTCACTAATGTCTTTTAGGGAAAGAAACCTACTGTTCTTACCCAGTCTGGCCTATAAGTGACTCCAGACCCACAGCAATGTGGTTGACTTTGAACTTCCCTCTGAAATGGCCTAGCAAGCCACTCTGTTGTACCAAACTGCTATAAAGAAAGCATCATGGCAGTTCAAGAAGGTGGCTCACCACTATCTTCTCAAGGGCAATTAGGGATGGGCAATAAATGCTGGCTTTGCCAGCGATGCCCACATCCTGTGAACGAATTTTAAAAATGTCTTTGCCTCTAGTTCCTTCCAGTGTGCCACTGGAGACATCTCGAAGGTCTCTTAGTCAGCTCCACATAAATGTATAAGGCCACAGATGGGTTGTTCGTCAGGACGTCAATTTCCCCTGCGACAACAATAGCCAGAATGAGTGGGCAGTTGGATTCACGTCTTGCTTCCCACAGGTAAATGGTGCCATTGGTCAATCACACGTGGCAATCCGAGGAACACCAGTTGAACCAGGAATTTTTATCAACCGCAAGGGATTTCATTCAATCAATGTACAGCTGGTGTGCAATCACAAGAAGAGGCTCATGCAGGTGTGCACCAGATTCCCTGGTGCTTTTATACTGCAGCAGTCCAACATTCCAAATCTCTTCGTACCAGGAAACAAAATTAAGGGCTGGCTCGTAGGAGACAAAAGATACTCCCTTCAAACTTAACTCATGACACCTGTGAGGAACCCCACCGATGAGGCACAAGAGCGCGACAATGAGAGTCACATGACCACTGAGATGCTTTTGGCCGACGACCTCTGGGTTTTGGAGCCCCTGAGGGCCCCGCCAAAGACTGCTCCACCTGCACCTGTCGCTCTGCTGGGCCAGCACCATATTAACCTATCGCTCTGCTGGGCCAGCACCATATTAATCTATCGCTCTGCTGGGGAGCAGCTTGCTGAAGATCAGTGACGCATTGTAACACCATGGATAAGGTATCTGTCATCCTGTTTAAGGTGGCAGACATTTACTACATGACCGCTGTCATGGCCTGCATAGCCTCATTTGAGAGCCATGCTTGAAGCTCCACGGAGGCGGCCATTTGCTCCATGGCAGACATTCTCACAATTACCTGCGACACCAATCCACTACTGTTGGAACTCAACTCCTTCATCCTCTCCACTGTTGTGGAGAGTGTGCATGGCACATCTGTCTGTAAGTTGATGCTGTACCTCTATCATTCTCCTTCTCAGCGATTGCCCCCGGGGTTCAGCACCTGTGTCCAGCTGAGCAGAGCTTAGAGAGGATTGCGACTCCCGCGCGGACTCTCCACAGCTGTCCCTGCCACCAGTGTCTGCTCGTGCTCACTTATGAATTGTGAATCACCAGGTGAAAACCCAACTAAGTGGCCCCACTGAAGTGCGAGTATCTGCACTGGTGCATGGTTGTACGTCCTGTGACGGTGCACCCTCAGAAGAAATGAGGTCCTCTGAGAAATCATCATCATGCATGTCCACAGACTCTTGCTCTACGCATGAAGGCACTGGAAGAGAAAAGAAAGGAATATGATTTAATCGTGGCAAAGTCACAATCTTGACAATCACCATACTCAGTCTTCACATCTTTCAATCATTGAATAAATAAAGTTAGCTCGCATGTCAGAGATATTTTTAATTCTGTCACCAGCTATCTGCAAGTTCCCTGTCTCTCCACCTCCGATTGTCAGGGACGCAGATGTGCCACTTATCCCCAGGGCCTCCTCCTCAGCATCTGTGAGCTGCACAATTTGTGGCCCACCTCCAGTTCTCTCCCTCTGCCTTGTGTTTGCGTTCTTTTCTTCTGCGAGGGATAAAAGAACAGACCTGTGAGTGAGTGAAGGTGAGGTATTCACCCGATGGATGCAGTGATTTCGGTGAGGGTGAATATCAGACAGATGCATCACATTGCATAAAGATTGAGGTGAGTGGCAGCGGTGAATGAATAAATGGGGAGGTGAGTAAGTGCATAGAAAGTGAAGGATGGGTGCTGTTGAAACTTAAGTGGGTGTGTGGCGTAATGTGATGGATTATGCTTGACATGACAAAGTATGGGGGTGGGGGGCGGGGTTGTACATCACAGGATGTAGGTGAATCACCAGCTGTGCTCACTTTTCCTGACCTGGTTAGGTCATTAATCCACTTTCTGCACTGCATCCAAGACCGGGGCACAACGCTACCTCCAACCATGGCACCTTGGTGATAGCAGTTCGGTTTCTTCCTCCCATTGCTGGGGAAATTATCCCCCTCCTGCTCCTGACTGCACCCAGCTGTAAGTCAAGGGAAGCATCATTAAATCTGGGCCTTGCTCATCCTGAATCCGGATTTTGCCAATGGGGAGCTTTTGGAGGCGGGACTCCCACTTGTCGGGTTTCAGTCCCACCTCCATCAACTTCTGGCCAACCCACGCTATTTTCCCTTGATTGACCTTGTTAAGCCCGCCCAGCAGTGCGTATCACACCCGCTATCGCAGCTTGGAGGCACAAAAACCAGAAGGAAAAATTTAATTAGGCAATCACGTTGAAATCGGACATTCCGACCCGGTATGTTTTTTTCCAGTTTCCCCGCACACAATTCCCCTCCCACCGCTCGGAACTCGCCTTTGCATTAATATCAGTGCCCAGGACTTTGAGAGCAGCCATTTCTAAAAGACTGCTTGTTGGTGAAGAGCATAAAATGATTTTAAAATGCACCTTTAAGTGTTTGTCAAACTGCAAATCTTTTTTGGGGATTTCCTTACAAAACGCAGGGTGTAACAACATAATCACAATGGAACCCATTGTTCACATGATACCATTGTAATGAAAATGACATGCTCTTCGAGCTAGCTTTTGTCCCCTAACAAAAAGTCCAGCCTTTAGTTCAGGAAATGCCCCTTCAAATTCAAGAATATTCTGGAGAGGGTAAACTTTCAGTCTGCCTCAGTACTGCAAAAAAATTGATTGCACCATTCTTTTTGTTATCTATTTTGTTATCTCACGTCGCTGCATGTTTCTTGTTTCCTTACTGACTGATGAAATTGGAGCAACAAACATTAGAACTGACAGCTCTGGGTGGCAGAGATGAAAATATAAGGTATGTGACTGGATTTACAGCTCAGTGAAATCAAACTCTATTGTAGTATGCTGTGTACAGGCTGTACAAACTCACTTGACTATACACAATTTGGGATAGAAACTGGTATGCGTTAATTAAGGGCCTAACGCTTGTTGAAAGACCCCGCTGCAAAATTCGTCCATTGAGCAGGGCCAACTAAAGGTCAGTTTATGTGTAATTTTTTAAATTTACTGTGGAGCCAGGCAACGCACTTCCCTGCAGTCCACTCCAACCAGTCCCCTAGCCCTCAAACCCACCCCACCAGGAACTTACCTGAGAAATTCAATCCTGGAGACAGGTGAGCTGCCTGTACAGGTGCGACAGGCACTGGCAGCTCACCAAAGACCTCCTGGAGATTTGTGAGACATGATCAGAGCCATATTGAGGTGCGGCCCAATTTCAGGCTGGCCTCAAGCCTCTCTGATTGGGTGTGCACTGCTTTCGTAGCCCAGAGCCTGGGGCCCGGAGTAATTTACATCCCAAATAATCTCAACAATTGAATTATTGCTGCGCAATGAAGAAACACAATAGAATATTTAAGGGAGTGAGAGGATAAATAAGTGAGACTTTGGGGGGAAAATTGGCTCGCAACCCCTTTGGGTTGCTAACTTTAGTGCCCCGAAAACGTTAGCGCCCCCGCGCCCGATATTGAATGGTAGCGCCTCAAGCAGGAGGCTACTGGAAGCGACCCCCTCCCTCTTGGGACGCTCCCATTGAATATCGCGTCGGCAGGTACTACAGGCCTCCCTCCCCTGATTAAAGGGGAGGGGGCTAGCGTAGCGCGCACCAGGGCCCTGCTGGACCTCCAGGATGCAGGGTGCCAGCAAAAGAGCCCGGCACTCAAGAGGAGCTCCAGGCTGACCGATCGCGGCCGGCACCCTGCAGGAGGAGGTGAAAGGGGGCAGGTGCTGGCAGGCGGCCCAAAAAAATGGCCGCCTGACACCTGCCCCTTAATTTGTGCCACCCCAACCGCAAACATGGCGCCCTGACCCTGTCGGACATAGCCTCCGGTGGTAGGTCAGGGGCGCGAGCCAAGTTTGTGGACGGGGCGCGAGCGGAGCACTGCGCCCGGCAATGATGTCATTGCCAGAGGCGCAGCGCCACAGGGCGCTACCGGCTAACGCCGCCGCTAACCTCCCGTTGAATTTCGCAGAAGGCATTAGCGGCGCCGCGCCCGGGCACTAGGTTCTTTGCGCCCCGTTAGAAGGGGGCGTTTACAAGAGGCACAAAGCAACCCAATTTTTCCCCCTTTTTCCCCAATTTTCCCCCCTTTGTTTAATATTTAATAAAATTCATAAATACCAGATGGCTGGTGGTTATGTAACATAATCTTAATATTCTAAAAAGTACTATGACATCTACTAGGGAAATACAGATCAGCGAGTGGGGAAACATTTTATGGGTCACTATCAATTTTCATTCAAACAGCACAGATATCACAACTAACAGTCAGCAAAGATTGAGAAGCAATAGATCATGCCCAGGGCCACCGGTTTATAGTAACTGAATAAGTCACATTCCACGTTTATTACACAGGATTGTGGGATTGGATTCACAGGTCAGTTCCTTTCTCCGTGAAAATGAGAAAACCAATGGCTTTGATCATGCCTCACAAATCTACAGGAGGTCTTTGATAAAGTCACTCAACCATGTTTGAGGGCTATCCAATGGATATAATTTCCTTGGCTTTTCAGAAGGCTTTTGATATAGTTCCACACATGAAGTTCTTAAAAAAGGGCAAAGCAAAATCGCAAGCGAGATTGAAAACTGATTTGGCAATAAAAAGCAGAAGGTGATGGATGGAAACAGCTCTGTCTGTGCACAATGAGGAGCTAGTTCAATAAAGGTCTAATTAGTTCCCTGCTGCTTAAAGTATTTATAAATTGAATAGGAGAGCACTTCTGGTAAATTATAAAAACTGCTGATGACATCAAGCTATGTGACCAGCTGATTGGTCCAAGGCAGCCTGACAGCATTCAAAAGGATATAGATACATTAAATGGATACACTGAGGAATGGCAAAATGATTTTGAATACGATAAATGTATACACGCCAGAACCAGAAATATGAAACTTGGATACACAGTGAATAGATCCCAATTTGAAATGAAAGTTTGAAGGTCCTATGCTCTGGAATTCGCTCCCTACCCTCTCCGCCTCTCTCCCTTCTTTCCTCATTTAAAACACTCCTTAAAACCTACCTCTTTGACCGTGCTTTTGGGCACCCATCCTAATATCTCCTTCTGTGGCTACATGTCAAATTTTGTTTGATAACGCTCCTGTGAAACACCTTCAGCCCTTTTAAAACATTAAAGCCACTATATAAATGCAAGTTGTTGTTGTTGATTCTAAACAAACAAATGCCTGGCGACAATTGTGGGACTGGGAAGATGAGCGCCCAATGGTGGAAGTGGGAAATCATTCGGAGGAACTGAAAGGTCATTAATAGAGATGAAACTAAGGATTAGCAGAGAAATGACTACTTCCTTGAAGTATTAGCTGGAGAAGACTACAGTAATATGCTCCGTATTCATGGAAATCATCCAAGTAGACATATGACAAGAACTTACGTATATATAGTGCCTTTAAAGTAGGAAGACGCCTTGAGCTGCTTCACAGGAGTGTAATCAGACAAAATTGACACCGAGCCAAAGAAGGAGATATCAGGATATTAGGACGGGTGATTAAAAGCTTGGTCAAAGAGGTAGGGTTTAAGGTGGGTCTTAAATTCAACCCGTCCAATTCTCGCACTATCAGCCTACTCTCAATCATCAGCAAAGTGATGGAAGGAGTCATCAGCAGTGCTATCCAGCAGCACTTACTCACCAATAACCTGCTCACCGATGCTCAGTTTGGGTTCTGCCAGGACCTCATTACAGCCTTAGTCCAAACATGGACAGAAGAGTTGAATTCCAGAGGTGAGGTGAGAGTGACTGCCCTTGACATCTACCAAATGTGGAATCAAGGAGCTCCAGTAAAACTGGTCAATAGGGATCAGGGGGAAAACTCTCCACTGGCTGGAGTCATACCGAGCACAAAGGAAGATGGTTGTGGTTGTTGGAGGCCAATCATCTCAGCCCCAGGACATCGCTGCAGGAGTTCCTCAGGGCAGTATCCTAGGCCCAACCATCTTCAGCTGCTTCATCAATAACCTTCCCTCCATCATAAGTGGGACTGTTTTCTGATGATTGCCGAGTGTGTAGGGTGAGGGAGAAGTCAGAAGAGACAAAGAGGATTAGGTTTAAAGAAACCCTATGCAGTGTCTCCTCCAGCCAATGGCCATGGCCTCCACTCTGCCCCTTCCAATGATTGCCAGGGCGCTCTCCTCAAGGGGAGGCAGGGTGTGTCAATGGGCTCTTTCTCCGCCGATGGCAGCCTATTGCTTGGTGCTGTGTGCGACCTTCTCCTGCAAGAAAGAGTGAAGTGTGTTAGTGGAAGTCTTGTGAGTTGTTTGGAGAATGTTGCTATTGTGGTAGAATAGCTAACAGTGTGTGTGTTAGATGGGAGTTGTGGACAAGTGAAGTTTGTAATAGTGCTGAGTGTGTGAGCATGAGGAGAAAGATGTTTAGTGAAGTGTGGTACACTGATTGCAGGACAGTGCAAGGTAGTGGGGGAGGTCCATGTTGTGAGTGCTCTGAGTGTTGTAATTAATGAGGCTGTCAGTGGTGCAGTTATGAAGGTAAAGTATTTTAGCAGTCTTTTTACCTTGATAACTCTAGTTAGATCATTGAGTTTTTCTGGCACTGCAGCCATGTTCTTGAGGCAATGCTCCAGGCATTGATGTCCTCAATGATCTCCTCCCATTGCCTCCACATCAGGTGGCTGGAGGGCTTCCTGCCCCATGCATTAAAAAAGACATCCCTCCTTCTCTCCACTGCCTGCACCAAGACCTCCAGTGCAGCATCAGAGAACCTTGGTTCCCATGCTCTCCCTTCTTCTGCAATTTCCTCCAGAAGTTGCAGTACAGGTTTTGCAACCAGAATGCACCTTCCCTTTAAGAGGTGATGACTGTCTTTAAATACCGTCCTGGCCTCCTGATATCACCCACACCCCAAGAGGCGTGCAGCCACTAAATAGCGGGGGTAGCACTGACTGCACGCACAAATTATTAAAATAAGCAGCCAGCATGGATTTTATGAGCTGCCTACATGAGTACTACACTAACTGGTAGTCCGCGCCCCACTCCCCATTTCCGTGCGCTGTCCGATTTCTAGACCTGGAAGTCTATATGACATGATGTACAGAGGTCAGTCTGCCTCTGGTTTAAATATGTTAAGTGATGCATTTAGGTTTCCAAAGAACTTTCAATAAGGTTCCTCATGAAAGGCTTCTAATGAAAATAAAGCAGGTGGCAATTCAAGGTTATACCTGGATTCGCTGAAATAATCAGCAGGTACTTGTTAGGGGAGTAATGTCAAGGTGAAGGAGGAAGGGGAAGTACTGAGTAGACTGCATTGGCAGTGGCAGTGGCAGATGAAATTCAATACAGCCAAGTGCAAGGTACTACACATTGGTAAGAAACAAATGTGCATCACAGGTATACTATGGATGGTGTAGAAATAACTAAAAGTGAAGTGAAAAGCGACCCAGAGGTAATAGTAGATTTAGTATTTATCATGTCAAATCACCATGGAGCAATAACAAACAAAGCAAACAGAATATTAAGTTATATTCCCAGGTCAATTAAGTGTAAGTCAGAAAATGTTATACTAATACCCCTAAGGCCCTGGTTAGCCTGTATCATTGAGGACTGTGTTCAGTTTTGGTCACCAAAGCATAAAGGAACATTTAGCTATAGAGGCAGTGCAGAAAACAGTGATGGGGCTGATTCTTGGCGTCAAAGGACTGAGTTATAAGGAAACACTAGAGAGAAACCAAGGCTCGTTTGGCCTTTAAAGGAAGCAACTTCAAGGGTATTAAACATTACAAATAAGCTAAACCTGGAGCACCTATTTCAGGGTAGTGAAGACACTAGAACAAGGAGGCAAAGGTTAAAGTTAGTCTAAGGACAATTTAGAACGAGTGTCAGGACGAACTTCTCCATGCAAAGACTGATCAACCTTTGCAATTGTCCTCTGATAGGGTAGGATGGTGAAGATAAAAACCTTAGATTCAATCAAGATCTAGTTAGATGATATGATGTTAGCTCACTGGGGGACAGAAGCATGTGGCGCCTGAGTTACAGTGGCCCCTGTACCAACATGCTGGGACCGCAATATCTGTTCCTATTAGTCTACCTGCTTCTATCTTACACCGAGTGACCGAATTTTACTCTGCTAATAAATTAGAGCTTTTCCTCTGCTATGTAAGAAACAAAGAAAACTGAGCATTAATCCCTTACTATCAATGAGAATCAATCTGGATCTCTGTGCCAAGGATTTTTCACTTGAGTAGTAAAAGGCATTTATTTCAATATTTAAATTATTAATAACAGTGTTTCATTTTATTTACAGTAAGAAATGTAATCCTAATTTTAAGGTTGACTTTTGTTCCAAAACTTTTGTCATATTTTAGTTTTAGTTTTGGAAAAAACTTTTAATCAAAAATGTAGTTTTTGCTTTCCATATTTTCATTCTAGCATTTTCAGGAATGTTTTTTCACCACCCACAAGGCCACAGAAATAATAAACTGGGGCTTGAGTGACAACCAAAGCGTTATTCGTCCATTTCAATTTTTAACATCTGTTCCAAACATTGCGGACTTCTGATCGGTGTTGTTTTAGCCTTAGAGATCACTTTGAATTTTAGTTTTATACATATCTTTATCTGAAACTTTAGTCTTATTTTACCTTTGGTCTTCACAAGAAATGTAATTCAAATTTTAATTTTTAATGACAAAAATGTAATAATTTTAGGTCACAGCTATTTTCCTCCTCATCATCATCAATGAACACATCACTGTTCACCAGCAGTGGCATTCTGGGTTTTTTTCATTCCTGAAATCTTGGTTCCCAACAGAACAGAGCTGAAGGTGGCCTTCAAAATTCAGGCCAAGGCAGTAAATTTGGGTCAGTGAGGTATTTTTATGGGAAATTACACAGCTGGAGTCCCGTCCTCTGAGGACAAGTCTCCAGCAATTTCCACGGGCTTTTTTTCCACTGTTCAGACCAGTATTAATGACTGCTTCGAGTGCACTACACCATCACTCCAGAACTAGCTGCAGGAAAAGGTCTATGCCCCCAGGCTCAAAACCCAGTGAACTTTGAAGGGAACTGTTGTGTCAGGCAGGGGTTAGGTACTGTTAGGCACTATTAGAATGGTGACATATGAATATGTTGGTCCTATCTTATTTTAAATAATCTATCTTGATCCTTTCAGAGACTATAATACCCAATTACATCAGGGAGCTTGCCCCTGAGATTATAATACTTAATTACAATAGGGAGCTTGATCCAACGGGACTGCTGTTATACTACTCTCTCTCTCTCTCTTTCTCAAGGTGAATCGACTTCTCCAATCCATGCTAGTGTAGTGTGCACAAGTCAGGAGTGTGATGGAATACTCTCCACTTGCCTGGATGAGAGCAGTTGCAACAACACTGAAGAAGCTCGACACCATCCAGGACAAAGCAGCCCGTTTGATTGGCACCCCATCCACCATCTTAAACATTCACTCACTCCACCACCAGCGTACCGTGGCTGCAGTGTTAACCATCTACCAGATGCACTGCAGCAACTCGCCAAGGCTTCTTCGGCAGCACCTCCCAAACCCGCGACATCTTCCACCCAGAAGGACAAGGGCAGCAGGCGCATGGGAACACCACCACCTCCAAGTTCCCCTCCAAGTCACACACCATCCTGACTTAGAAATATATCGCCGATCCTTCATCGTCGCTGGGTCAAAATCCTGGAACTCCCTCCCTAACAGCACTGTGGGAGTACCTTCACCGCACGGACTGCAGCGGTTCAAGAAGGCGGCTCACCATCACCTTCTCAAGGACAACTAGGGATGGGCAATAAATGCTGGCCTTGCCAGTGACGCCTACATCCTATAAATGAATTAAAAAAAAGTGGGGGTGTATGTCATCTCACCTGTCTGATCCCGGCAAGTTTATTGAGGAAATTGGTTTGCGAACTTAATGTAGTGAAACTGCTTCACAACCTTAGAGTGTGGATAGGAACCACTACCACTACCATTTCAACTTGAATACAGAGTGTCGAAAACCATGGCAGACTAGGAGATGGCAGACAAGTCATTTCCCCACTAGCTAACGGATCAGTGAAACTCAGACTGCTGAGGCTGAAGTTCAAAATTTGCCTCAACGTGCACCATGTGTTTAACTCCTTAAAGTGTGCAGGAATATTTCTGCACGAATCAAGGATGAAGCTAGAGTCAATCAGTTCAGAAGCTACTGTGAGTAACGGATACCGTCTATGCCTCCTCACGTTTCTGCAATATTCACAATTTGGAACTTTGTAGACAACTGTCCTTTGTATGTAGTTATGCAATAAAAAAAAAGTATGTTTACTAAAAGCTGCAATAACACGCTCAGCACTGACAGCATAAAGCGAGACTGGTCGTTAACACATTTACACTGCCAGGCTGTGTCCACCCTCACTTACACAGTCTGACGCTCTCACCATTCCAGCCTCGCACCCGCCCCAACCCCCAACCCCCACAGAGTCATAGTTTGTATTACAATGTTTTAAATCAGTCCGTCGAATTTCCAAACAGATTAACATGACTATATATAAAAAAGTAAACTGGAAACCTAATAGTTAGCTCTTACCACTGCATTCCACGTACCTCCTGGTGCATTTTATATTTTACTATTTGACTGTGGTGGGTTTCATCTCCAAGTGGAATTCTGTTTGTTGTCACATTAGGACACCCTTCACAAGACTCCGTTGTCCACAGTGAGCTATATATAAAAAAGTGAATAACGCTCCACTAAATTTTACAAGCCCAGCAGCAAACCTCAGGACCTATGTTTCGGACCATATGGGAATGTTTGAAAAGACCTCAGTGAAGCATTAAATCAAGGGACATGATGAACTGAAGCAGGTTATATTGTACCTTAACCTGTTCAGTCCTTCATATATCCCTTTGGTAGGTTGTAACAGGAAAAAGTTCCATTTCACTTGCTGAAGGTGGGAGAGAAGCTCCTTAGAGGGTTAATAAAGGGTTTGATTTAGAAAGTTAAAAAAATTCATAATTTTTATTGCAATTTTCAACTTTCTTACATTTAATTTAATTTATCAGAAGTATTGTCTCCAAATTGGTCGATACCGGCCCATCCTACAGTGATCATTGGTCCAACTCAAGAGGCAAAAGCATATTTTTCAAGCCAGTTCTATGCTATGCTCAGGCCGAGTAAAAAGATCATTTAAAGATCATACTGAAATGATTGAATCTGCGAACAAGAGCTCTGTGGGGTGGTTGGTGGAGAAGTTATGTTTCGAATAAGAATTATCTTCTCCATGAAAGAATTGTAATCAGTTCAGATCAAGGATATAATCCACCTCACTGCAAGTTTAATGGGGGAGTGAGCTCCAGTTACTGTTTCCATGGTTTGAAGTAACACCGAAAGGGAGTTAATGGTTTTAACTTTGAGTATACTTCATAACGATACACTCCCAGCTTCAAAAAAACTAAATAGTTTAACCACAAAACTGATTTTCAAAAAATCTAAGGCTAGCTTCCCACTTAGAGCTGTCATTTCCATGTCTTTTCCAAGACTCTGGATTGATCCTATTATACCTTATTATTTTGACCTGGAAGAATATGGAGAACTTCTAAACATATCCAGTTATAAAGCTAATCACCATCTTGTGCTGCAGTTGGAAATACTTTTTTTGAGTAAATAATAATGGTTTTAAAATAAATGTAATCCGTACGTGCTCATTTAAAATCAATTTCTTTTTATCATTGAGACTATTTAATATACATTATGGTATGTGAAGGATACAGGATAAGGCCATTGTAGGTCTTAGCCTGGAATATTCCTTTACATGGTGAAAGTTTGTTTTAGGCAGCTGTATTATTATACAGAAACAGTGAAAACAATGCAATTTTCATGCAAGCATTTTTACCAAGTGCCATTAGCATATTTATATAGTGCATGGAAATTCCTCGGGAGCGCAATCCTGGTAGATCAGTAGGCTCGCACCTGCCAGTGAACTCCACTGCTGACTCCACCAAAGCTGGCAGGACCAAGGAGAAGGACCAGGAGGAGCAGGCCTTTGGTAGGTTGCGGCCACATCTGTAGTGCCTCTCCCCCACCAAAGACGCTGGAAAGGTAGTTCAGGTTTTCCAGGATGGGAGGGGAGCACACTGGATCCCCATCCACATCCTGGCCCCAATGGCCGCTATGTCAGGAGCTGTTTTAAAAATAAAGGAGGCCACTTGGCATTGGCACCCCAATTCACCACAGTCACCCTCTAAAGATGTAACCCATCCATTCCTTACACTCATGCCACCGCTCTCACTCAAACTTCTCTTCTTTCCCTCCTTGCAGGAAAAGAAAGCACACAATAAGAGGGAGAGAACTGGAGGTGGGCCTCCATCATTTGCCACCCTCACAATAGCAGATGAGGCTGCGTTGGAAGTATAGGGAGTGGCCGAGCAGCTGAAGGTGGGAAATGGAGAGAGGGGGACATCTCAGCAACCTGGTGACAGAATTACATATCATACAGCTACATGGCATACGTCAGTCACTCATGTGGGGACTGATGTCATCAGCCACTGAATGGTCATCATGTCCATAATGGTATGTGCACCCATTCTTCATATGACATATCTAACTCATCTCTTTACTCTCCCACAGGTCCATCAAGAGGCCACCCCACACCCCGCCCCCCCCCCCCCCCCACCCACCCACTGTCCAGGAGGAAGAGGAAGACGACTCCTCAGAGGAGCCTCCAGCTTCTGAGGACGCAGCGTCACCAGACATAAGCGCAGAGACGCACACCTCGGTGGATCCCATGCGAGATAGAGTAGTGTTGTCACCTGGTCTGTCACAAGTCACAAGTGAGCAAGAGCAGATGGTGGAGACAGCGACAGCAGTGGAGACTCCTCGGCGGAGGGCACAGGACACATCCAGCTCTGCTCAGCTGCATGCAGACACTGAGCCTCGGGGGAAATCCAGAAATAGGGCAATCCTGGAGGTGCAGGAAGAATTGCAGGGGGCTATGACAGGTTTTGCAACCGCGATGTCTGCAAATGTTCAGAGAATGGAGGAGTCCATCTCCAACATGAGCACCACCGTGTTGCAGTGATGGCGACTGTAGGCTCTTCCATGGAAAGGATGGCCACCTACATGGAGCAGCTAATGCGTCACTCACAGGAGCACATGGTCTCTATGGAGAATAGATGGCAGAGGCTCATAGACCTCCTGTCTAGGAGGGATGTCAATGTAGACATGGTCTTCATGACCCCACTGATGTGCAGCAAGGTGCTCTCCAGCTCCTTGTTAGCAGGAAAGTGCAGGTGGCCCATGAGAGGCATGATGGTGAGAGGGGAGAGGGAAGTATGGGCTCCTCTAAAAGCACTCACACTTCTCCCCCATTGCCACCCCCTCAGTCAGAGCCCCAGATGCCTCCTCAGATCGCGATGGCCGAGTCTGCCCCTGCACAGTCACAGGAGGAGCAGACTTTGGCGGGGCCATCACAGACTCCAAAACCCAGAGGACGTCCTCCAAAAGTGTCTGACGAGTCGCAGCAGGGAGGTGAGCAGGCTGCCTCTACCTCTGCTGAAGCCACAGGGGTAGCACCTCGTAGAAACACGCGTAAGAGAAAGATGACACGCAAGTAGACTCACAAGGGTAGCTACTTGGGTGTTTTATTCAATGTTAATGTCAAATTTCCGTTAATGTAATGTCAACCATAAAAATCTTCATTTTTACCACTTTCCAGTCTTCAACAAATTTATGTGCACCTTTGGAAGTGGCTTAGTGAGTTGGAGTGAATGGTGAGACATAACGGTACCTCCAGCAATGGTGGTCAGTGTGAAAGGAATGGCTTGGTCATTGTAGGGATGCTTTATGGTGTTGCTGTGGGGTGGTGCCAACCTGGCACAGTATGTGGAGCCATATGTGTGTACAGCGTAAAGTTAAGTAAATCTGGCCATGATGAGGCCTTCCCTGACCTCCCGGGCAGCAATGTGCTCGGGTGCTGGTCGGATCTGTCCCACAGGTTCCTCCGGCACCCCCTCCTTGTCTTCCAGCTGATGCTCCTCCTTCTCCTCCTCCTCCTCTGGAGGCTGTGCGCTCAGTGCCTTGCTCCTCATACAGCGTTAATCCTCGCTGCTACATTATGTTGTGCAGGGTGCAGCAGACCACGACGATTCTGGATACACTGGCTGGTACGTACTGAAGGGCTGCTCCTCATCTGTCAAGGCATCTGAAGCGCATTTTCAACATGCCTATTGTCTGCTCTATGACACATCTGGTGGAAATGTGGCTTTCATTATATCTCTCCTGGGCCTCAGTACTTGGTCTCCTCAAGGGTGTCATGAGCCACGACTTCAGTGGATAGCCCTTGTCTCCAAGCAGTCAGTCGGAAAGTCTGTTTGGAGGAGCTACCAGGGAATTTGGCATACACATGTATAATGATCTTCCTATGGTTGCAGACCAGCTTCACATTGAGGGAGTGAAGCCCTTGTGGTTGACAATGGTTTATGATGGGGTTATGATGGTGTGCCCTGATTGCCACAGGTGTGCAGTCAATGACGCCCTGCACCTGTGGGATGGCAGCCAGAGTGGCAAAGCCGAGTGCCCGCTCATTAACATTGGCTTCATCAGTGGCAAAGTTGATATAATTGGCTGACTTGTCAAAGAGGGCATCGGTGACCTGTGGGCGGCCGACTGCGAGATGCCACAAATGTCTGCTGCAGATCCCTGGAAGGAGCCTGAGGTGAAGAAGTTGAGGGCACTGGTGACTTTGACAGCCACTGGTAAGGTGTGTCCACCCGTTTCTCTGGGCTGCAGGTCTTGCTCAAGCAATGTGCAAATGTCTGCGACGACCTGGGGCGATAGCCTGAGCCTCCTTTGGTACTGCTGCTCAGTCATGTTGAGGAAGCTCATCCTCTGCCTGTATACCCTGTGTTGGGGGTATCGCCTCCGGCGCGGGGCAGCCCTGCGCTGATGCCCTCTGTCCTGTGGAGCATCAGGTGGTTGAGGAGAAGGTTGGTGGTGTTGTTGTTGGCGCTGATGGTTTGCCTGGCGCTGCTGGTGTTGGGGCTCATCGTGGTCCGATTCTGAGGACCAAGGTGACACAGTATAAATGGCACCCATGCTGATGGAATAGATGGCAGGTCAAGTAGAGATCAGAGGAGCAAGCTGTCAATGGTGTGATAGGTTGTAACAATGAGGTGAGACTGTTTGGCAATTTTGCTGGAAGCACTTGCAGCCTGTAGAAAGCTAAATGTGTGCTGGGAATACAGCCAGCAACAGCTTCTGCCTGAGGAAAGTGATCAGCTGTGAGGTGGGAGCTTTTATAGTGCATTTCATGCTGTCAACTAATCAGCTGGAGCAATGGCCACTCAACTCCCACCTCAGGCTGACAGATGTGGTTCTCAAGCTGCGTGAATCCCGTGGGCAGCCAGGGAAATTCGAAAGGTAGTCTGAAAAAGGCTCTTAAGGGTCTGACAACTACCTGTTAATGATTTGAATTAGGTCGCCCGCCTCTGCCGGTCGGGTCACTGCCGCACCAGCAAGCGCACCCGAGGGAAAGGCGCCTGGAGGCGGGATGATGGCGGGTTCCTGACACGCTGCAACTTATTTCAAATTTCCCACCCGACCCACCTCCAATCATGCCTACACGGATCCCAGAAAATTTCGGCCATAGAGTTCGTTGCCACATTAAGGTTTCGCTGCAGCATAGGCTGAGGAGCAGGAGACACGAAATTGAGGCGTTATAGTGTCACCACTGGCGAGATGGTATAATTACAGCGTGAGAAGTTTACATAGGTAATTTTCGTTCTAAATCTGGACATACAAAAAGGAACTTATAATGGATGTACAAAAATAAGGACAGAATGGCTTTAAAATAATGAATTGCAGCTGCATGCCCTGTCCCAATTATACCCAACCCTCTAACTGTGATGTCACCTAAATACTACACTTGGTCTTGACTCACCGAGCCCAAACTTCCAACATCCTTGCTTGACTGCTGGAAATGTAGCAAGGCAGGACCTCTGAGCACTAATCTATGCAGACACTGATTCCATCTGTCTTCCCAGGGTGAGCTGTTTAGCAAAATGCTGGACAGGATAAGGATACGTGTCCCACCAGCAATAGGATAGAAATGTCTGTGGAGGCTTGGGAAATTTATGTGGCGGGGCCAGCAGAGAAGGATGGAGTTTGGGCACAACTGCAACATTTAAAGACAGAATGCACTTAAAGGTGCAACCTCATTTAACAGAAGTAGAGATGGCACCAGCCAAGGGAAGAAAAGTGGCAGAAAATTTCACAGAAGTGAGTTGGAGAATCTATTAACTGCAATAAGGCAGAGGAGGGATGGCATTTGTTTTGGTGAGTGACTTCTTGCAAGCAAACTTTGCAGGAAAGTTATGTGGCTTAATAAGAAACTCAGATACGAATGCCCACTCTTTGCTTAAGTGTTCAGTTATTACTCTATGGGGTTTAACAGTGCACAATAAATTCACAGCTCCAATTTATCTGTCACCGGATCCCTCCCATTCACCTTCCCTCATTTCTCGCCCTGAGGAGACCTTTCTTTCAAAGAAATTACTTATGAACATCTAGAGTGAGACAGCTGGAGTGCAATGGACGCTCTCAAAATCTTTATCTGGATAGATATTCAAGTCAAATGTGTCACATTTTTGAGTGAATTGATCCATAAACCAATGGCATGCACTGGAGACATATTAAAGCATGTTCCATATCATAATTTTACCAACACTTTCTGCACATATGTGATAAAAGGGAGGATGAAATACTTAAAAAACGATTAAATCAGTAAATCTAAAAAGTTAACAAATCTTTAAGAAGGTATTTTGTTAGTATTTGCAGAAGACTGAAAAATGACAGTGTTATGACTAAATAATCCGAGCTGAACCAGTCTGTTAATATGGCCATTGATATGAGCTTTACATCTCCACCCCATACCAGAACTTGGCAGAGAGTAAACCAGTAAAAATTAATATTTTTCTCAAGTGAATATCTCTTTCACAATTAAATTTAAAAAGGGATTAAATTGCCTTCCATATTTTACTTCTCCGCAAAATCTTTCAGGTCAAGTTGAAAATAATTCCATATAAAAAGCTGCCACAGATTTAATGTGGTGACCCAAAAAAGGAATTCCTTTGATTTCTAAGGAAACAATAGAAATTTAATTGCCCAGATTTTTATAGGAATTAGCATCCTGGATTCCAGTGTAAAGGATCAATTTCCAGATAATGGGGGAGAAAAAGTACCTCATTAAACTTTGAATAAACAGGAACTCCACATGGTTACAGCATCTTATGATAATGCCCTTTGAGGATTACATTTTAGGTGTACACTATCTGGGATATTTGCATAGTTAGTTGGAATATTAGTGTAATTTGGCATCTCAGGAACCCATGCTCAGTAGTTGAACTGCACTACAACCAGATCCATGGCTCAACAAGTAGACCATTTGAGTCCTCAAGCAACAATTCCGATGCCTGGACAGGTCTGGTGGCTTCCTGCTACACGGTCCACAATCAATTTCCTGTATAATAGTGGTTTTCTGTCTGCTGCATGGCTTTGCCCTGCAACAGTGACAACACATGGAGCCACCACTGGACGAGGAACTTCATCACGATGAGAGGACACTGACGACACAGAGGATGGTGTGGAAGCATGAGGGGTCCAATAGCTGCTTACAACCATTGCTCTTCAGCAGCAGCTCACCGAAGAGCATTTCAGCTGAAGAATCACTGCTCCCCTGCATTAACAGTCATGCCCAACATCTATCCCAGTTCTTCCACCCTCCAATAAGGGTCAATTTTAACCCCCACCCCATGCCTGATGGGAATGAGGCGGTGGGGGGGCGGGGGGGCTTAAGTAAAGGCAATGTGGTACTTACTGTCTTCGCGGCAAACTTTCACCCCATGCCATTTTAACAGACACAGTTCGGGCAGCATTGCAGGCCCTGGTTGAAGGCAGGCAATGGTCTTATTGAAATTCAAAAGTTAGGGTCTAATGACATAATTCAGACCCCAACACCATTTTAACGCGCAGTCGCTCATTCATTGCCCAGAACTGGCCTCGCCTTCCAAATTCACAGAAGCAGCCAAGTTCCCAAAAGAACATTATTGCTTTAAGCTGTTGCAGGCCTTTAAGATCGATGGCAAACGTCTGCTCAGGGGCGAGTGCTGAATAAGAGATGTATATCACATGTGGTGCACTTCCACAGCATGCAAATTAGCTGAACCTAAAAATACATCTGGGTTTAGTCAGGTGTAATTCTACCTGCTCATATTATGCTGGGGCGAAAATCAGCCCCAATGGATTCTCAACCCCAAACAAATCTCCGCAGAAAAGGGGGATGAATCGCCTAAAGTACTTTTGCATTTCTCTTCCCCTGAAAAGCAGCAGAAGCTTGGGAATAAATTACCTGTTTGATTTATTCCCAGGGACAGTGTATGGCGGAGGGAGACCAAAAACTAGAAAGGGTGAAAATAAATAAATATTTTTTTAAAAATGTAATGAATACATTGGAAATGAATGAAGCTGGTTTTCATGTGCTGCTGTAAATCAATTCTAAAAGGTTAAGAACTGGTGCAAATTTTGCCAGAACGGTAATGTACTAAAAGCACTCAACTTACCTGGGTCAGCTCATTTGCATAATTATTCACAGCTCCAAGTGCAGATTTGGACAGGTACAAGGAGGTAGCGTAACGTTGGGATGGAATGTTGCGTGTAGGTGGAATTTAGGGGGATGAAGGCAATTAAAGGGAACCCTTGCAGCCCAGCATCCGATCATCTGTTTGATGACCACTGAAGTGGAGCTGGTGCTGCATGAGGTGTTTGAAGGAGGTTTGCCATCCTTTCCACTCCATGCCACCATTCCATAGGCCAGCTTTGTAGTATACCTGGAAATTGGCAACAGGCTTGAGGCTGCAGCTGACCATTACTGTCACTGGATGGGCCAGTCCTACACTGGGTGGTAGCTGCAGGTATCCTAGCAGCAGAAAGCACAGCTCACTCTGTGATGAAGACAATTTCTTACCATCAGTAAGTGTGGCAATGCCTGCACACATAATTGTTGATATCTCTGCTGGACTGGCCAATCAAGCTATGCTGATTACCCTGACATACATTCTTTCAAGCAATGCCATTCAAAGTATTACATACTATCACTGTGGTGTTTCCAAGGCAGTATCTAACATTACAGTTAATCAGGTATTCGCATAACTTAGTGGTGCCATCATTCTGCTGACCCATCTTCTTTATGAATAAGAATCTCCACATGCAGTATCCTCTGCCAAAGTGAGATACGTGCACCTCTGCTGTAGATACAGTTGTGAGGGTGCAGCCCAAGCGGCCAGAAATGCTGGGAATGCGGAGATCCTGCTGAATTTAACGGCAGGACCTGATTAGCATTTTTTACTCCGTTTCCCGCTTGGCGGCCGGCCAGATTGAGAGGCTGACCGACTGGCGGGCGGGAAAGCCAGTGGTAGAAGGCTGCAGCCGGTGAAGCAATAATTACTAGTCCTAGCCCCTTTAGGGCTACCCCGGATCAGGCGTATTTCTCAAGACGTTCACTTTCAACTAAAGTTTGAGGTAGCTGAATCCTAAAGACGCTTAATTGGGTCTAAAGGTCCGGACTATCTCTCCCTAAAGGAAAGGAACAACCTGAGAATGTTACCGTCCTCCAGATAGCACTTTTAATAAGTTTAACTAGACTGTAACGTTCCGGATATTATGAGGGTCCGGAAAACTCCCCCAGAATTCTGCAACTCCTCACCAAAGAGTGTACAGAGATTGAGTTTGCGAGTTTTTGATACAAAAGTCTTATGTGAGACAATTCTAAAAATATATAGATTTATTAAAGAACCGACATGTAATTTACAGTTGGTGAGTCAATCACAACATTAACAGTTCCAAAAAGAGAAAACTTACAATCTTATTAACAGAGAATCTTACTTTTAAATCTTAACTTCACTACAGTATTACAGTTCTTAGTGTTCTACAGTATATCCACCAAAATCAAATACTTTTGATCCCCGAGGTACAAAGAGTTGGAGACTTACAGAGGCACCTCTGAAGCCGAGAATCGCTTTGCCCGATTAAAGCGAGTCTACTATCCCATTTGAGAGTTCAATATTTATACCCTTTTCCGGTGGTATTTCCTTTAAGGTTTTCTGCTGATGCAAGCTAATTATCTCTAGTCATTTTTCTGCCTATTTCTGCAACTCTTACTGCCACCTCAGCCAGACTCGTGTCTCATCTCTAGGTGTTCTAAGTTTACCATATAAAAAACAGTGTTCCTTACTTTGTCATCTTTACGAGGGCAGATGTTCCTTACTTTATGTGCTTCTTTACAAAGTGTAAATTAAAACACCTTATCCATGGTGAACCATTGTTTTTGTTCCCAAAGGTCAGCCTGTCGGAGCCCTTCACCTTCTGTTTCAATAAGGTTATTTATTCAGGGTCAACAACTGTCTTATCTCAATAGCCAGAATGCTTTCATAGCTATTTCATAGTTAGGTTTCTAAATTTCCAAACCCAGTTTATCATGTTTTAATAAGGCCAGAATTCTTTCATAAGGTAGTGTATTTTTCTGAATAGGTTATATGACTTATTCCTTCACACCGGGAACCGATGGGGTCAGCCCCGGCATTCGGGAAACATCACGGGTTGGTGGAGGGGGGAGGTCAGACGTGCAATCAGGAGGGAGGAGGGATTGAGAAACATCGTGGGTGCGGGGCGGGGCAGGTTGGACTGGCAATCGAGAGGGACTAGGAAACATCGCAGGCTGGTGGGGTGGGTGGGTCGGACTGGCAATCGGGAGGGACTAGGAAACATCGCAGGCTGGTGGGGTAGGTAGGTCGGACTGTAAAAAGCACTTACCTGCTGGATCCGACAGCTCCCACTTCACTTTAGCGGCCCGGTTTCCCGAATCTTAGAAATCCCAGCCGACCAGCGTTAAATTCAAATGGCTGCCAAAATCTGAGGAACGGAGCCTCATTAACATAAAATAATTACAGACCAGCCTCTCCAGAATTCCCCCCTAAGTAATCTGATGGCTCTCTGTCTGTGATATCAACATTCTTTATCAGTCCAATCAGGTACTGGACCTTGGATTTAGGCCATCTGAATTAGGGGCACAATAAATAGTGTACATGAGAGCAGGAAGTTACAAAGGGACGCAGACAGATTAAGTGAGTGGGCAAATCTATGGCAAATGTAGTTCAATGTAAGCAAGTGTGAGATCATCCACTTTGGACCCAAGAAAGATAAATCAGACTATTTTATAAATGATGAGAAACTAGGAGTGGTGGAGGAGCAAAGAGATTTGGGGCTCCAAGTTCACAAATCATTAAAAGTTAGTAGACAGGTACAAAAAGCAATCAAGAATGCGAATGGAATGTTACTGTTTATCTCAAGGGAGCTGGAATACAAAGAGGTGGAAGTGATGCTTCAGTTGTCGAGAGCTTTGGTCAGATCCCATCTGGAGTACTGGGTTCTGTTCTGGGCACCACACCTCAGGAAGGATATATTGGCCTTGGAGGGGGTGCAGCGCAGATTCACCAGAATGATACCTCAGGGGGTTAAATTAAGAGGCCAGGTTGCATAATCCTGGCTTGTATTCCCTTGAGTATAGAAGATTGAGGGGTGAACTGACTGTGGAGTTAAATTACATCCTGATCCTATTGCATAGAAACAGGAGTATGCCATTCAGCCCCTTGAGCATGGTTAGATCATGGTTGATCTGCACCTCAACTCCATTTACCCGCCTTTGCTCCATATCCCTTGATACCCTTACCTAACAAAAATCTATCGCCGTTTACATTTACACTTCATCTAGAGTCATCTTTTGTTTCTTAACTTGTCCCATTACCATCTCCTTTTGCCTTGCACCATCATCCCTTTTGTCTCTTAATCTCTCCAGCCTTCCATCCTATCACAGACCTTCCCTTTTGTTCTTTCCTCCCCTCCCCCCTTTCCCTGCCCCTACACTTGCTTAAAAACCTGTTACATCTCCAAATTTTTCGAGTTCTAACGAAGGGTCATCAACCTGAAACATTAACTCTGTTTCTCTCTCCACAGATGCTGCCTGTCCTGCTGAGTATTTCCAGCATTTTCTGTTTTTATTTCAGATTTCCAGCATCTGCAGTATTTTGCTTTTGTAAAAATCGATCTACCTTAGTCTTGAAAGCTCCAACTGACCAAGCATCCACAGTGTATTGCAGGAGAGATTGAGGTGTTTCAAATGTTAAAAGGATTCACTGGATCGATACGGAGACACTATTTCCTTTGGTGGGGGAATTTATAATGGGGAACAAAGAAACGGCTGACCAATTAAATACATACTTTGGTTCTGTCTTCACAAATAAGCTCCCAGAGATGTCGGGGAACATTGGGTCTAATGAGAGGGAGGAACTGAATGAAATCAGTATTTGTAGGGAAATGGTGTTAGGGAAATTGACGGGATTGAAGGCCGATAAATCCCCAGGGCCTGATAATCTACATCCTAGGGTACTTAAGGAAGTGGCCCTCAAAATAATAGATGCACTGCTGGTCATCTTCCAAAATTCTATAGACTCTGGCACAGTTCCCATGGATTGGAGGGTAGCTAATGTAACCCCGCTATTTAAAAAAGGTGGTCGAGAGAAAACGGGGAATTATAGACCTGACATGGGTAGTGGGGAAAATGCTAGAGTCCATTATAAAAGGTGTAATAGCAGAGCACTTGGAAAACAGTGACAGGATCGGACAAAGTCAACATGGATTTACAAAAGGTAAATCGTGCTTGACTAATCTACTGGAATCTTTTGAGGATGTAACTGGTAGAATAGATAAGGGAGAACCAGTGGATGTGGTGTATTTGGACTTTCAGAAGGCTTTCGATAAGGTCCCGCATAAGAGATTAGCGTGTAAAGTTAAAGCACATGGGATTGGGGGTAAGGTACTGACTTGGATAGAGAACTGGTTGGCAGACAAGAAGCAAAGAGTTGGAATAAACGGGTCTTTTTCCGAGTGGCAAGCACTGACTAGTGGGGTACCGCAGGGATCGGTGCTAGGACCCCAGCTATTCACAATATATATTAATGATCTAGACAAGGGAACTAGATGTAATATCTCCAAGTTTGCAGACAACACAAAGCTGGGTGGGCGTGTGTGCTGTGAGGAGGATGCCGAGAAACTCCAGGATGATTTGGACAGGTTGGGTGATTGGGCAGATGCATGGCAGATGCAGTATAATGTGGATAAATGCGAGGTTATCCACTTTGGTGTCAAAAACAGGAAGGCAGATTATTATCTGAATGGCAATAGATTGGGAGAAGGGGAAGTGCAACGAGACCTGGGTGTCCTTGTGCGAAGGTAAGCATGCAGGTGCAGCAGGCGGTTAAGAAGGGAAATGGTATGTTGGCCTTCATAGCGAGAGGATTCGAGTACAGGAGCAAGGATGTCTTGCTGCAGTTGTACAGGGCCTTGGTGAGACCACACCTTGAGTATTGTGTGCAGTTTTGGTCACCTTATCTGAGGAAGGATGTTCTTGCCATGGAGGGAGTGCAGCGAAGATTCACCAGTCTGATACCTGGGATGGCAGGAATGACGTATGAGGAGAGATTGGGTTGATTGGGCTTATATTCGCTGGAGTTTAGAAGAATGAGAGGGGATCTCATTGAAACTTATAAAATTCTAACAGGACTAGACAGACTAGATGCAGGAAGGATGTTCCCGATGGCGGGGGAGTCCAGAACCAGGGGTCACAGTCTAAAGATAAGGGGTAAGCCATTTTGGACAGAGATGAGGAGTAATTTCTTCACCCGAGAGTGGTGAACCTGTGGAATTCTCTACCACAAAAGGCAGTTGAGGCCAATTCATTAAATATATTCAAGAAGGAGTTAGATATATTTCTTAAGGCTAAAGGGATCAAGGGATATGGGGAGAAAGCAGGGACAGGGTACTGAATTTGGATGATCAGCCATGATTTCATTAAATGGCGGAGCAGGCTCGAGGGGCCGAATGGCCTACTCCTTCTCCTATCTTCTATATTTCTATGTAATCAAGCACAAGGGGACATAGTCTTAAGATTAGAGCTAGGTCATTCAGGAGCAAAATCAGGAATCACATTCACACAAAGGGTGGTGGAAATCTGGAATGCTCTCCTGCAATACACTGTGGATGCTGGGATAATTGGAGCTTTCAAGACTAAGGTAGATAGATTCTTGTTAGGTAAGGGTATCAAGAGATATGGAGCAAAGGCGGGTAAATGGAGTTGAGGTGCAGATCAACCATGATCTAACCGTGCTCGAGGGGCTGAATGGCATACTCCTGTTTCAAGCGATAAGATCAGGACGTAATTTAACTCCACAAAAATCTGAATTCTCACAAATAAAGTCATGGGGGTTTTTTGTCAATTTTTGTCTGATTATGCTCCTGTGAAGCGCCTTGGGCATTTTAATAGGTCAAAGGCACTAGATAAATGCAGGTTGTTGTAAAAAATGTCAAGGTGACATGTTGGTTACTTATCAGTCACACCTTCTAGTTACTGTGGAAACTCGGTTCCTTGGCTTACCCATTCTTACATGACAATGTCCATTGGAAATCTGTATTACCAGAGCTTAAATATAGCAATGGAACTCACTGAAAATAATAGTGATGAAAATAAATCTCACTTAAGAACAAAACTTCTCTCTGGATACAATGGTTGTGGTCTTTCGAGGCAATGCTGATACTACTTTTCACGGAATGACCCAAGTTCTAGTGGGCGGCAAGAAATTAGCAGTAAGTTCTCACACGCCACATTGCTTCATAGACCATAACAGAAGAAAGCAAGAAAAATAAACTCCTGCTACAAAATAAACAGCAGCAAACGCACGGGAAATGAAAATACAAACTACAAAAGTACTGTCTGTCACTTCTGCTTGTTCATTCTTCCAGCTTAATCTCTGCCTTCAAGGCAGCTTTTTCTTCCTCCCTCTCACTCCCGCTTTATCATGTTTATCCTGCACTACTTCCAAATTATTATTCTCTCATTTTCTCAGAAACTACTAACATTTTAGTCATTCAAAACCATCTTATAAAAACTGTGACTGCACATATTTCCAGTTTGTCAACATCACACTTGGGTTCTCCTCCTTTTCGATTGGTTCCAACAAAAATAAATCAAACTCTTGATGAGAAATGATGTAAATCCTCTAATAAATAAAACAGAAACTAAACCAATCAAATCACTCAAAAGTATTAAAACTAGGTTTAATCCGCCATCTTAACTTCTCTCAAACCTAACTATTTACAGCTTAAACTGAAATCTGTCAGTTAACAAACTGATAACAATAATTTCTAATCAAATCCTTATTTTGCCCATACAGCCATCTCATATATCTCTAGGAAACATTTTCGCTCGGAACCATGTTCTTGATTCAGCAACAGGTTGCAGTAGATACCCGCACTTCCTATTACTCAATTAGATCTTCCTCCTGTTTATTTGCCAATCACAAGCTGTTTCAATTTGCGTTCTAGTCCTCTATATTACACATTCACCGTTCCTACCTCGTAAATCATCAATCTCTGCCCTGCCATTTTCTTCCCACTTTTCTCCATTGTTTTTATCCCATTTTCCGCTCCATACAGATTTCCCCCACTTCTACTTTTCCCCCTTGTCATTCAATCTTGCACATGAGCCTTTACCCGCAGCACAAGAGCTGATACCGTTCAGTCAGTGCAAGCAAGTTTGGGCGCCCCACTTCAAGCAGTAGGACATAAACAACAGGACCGAAAATAACAAAACAACAAACAACAAAAACATAATGCAAAACACAACCCAAAAGACACACAGATGTATTGCTTCAGGAGTAACTCAAGCAGTGAGTAAAGCAAATCAGATGTTGGAATGTATTAAAAGGTCAATATATTGAGGTAATCCTGCCACTTTATAAATGATTGGTGCAACTGCACTTAGAATACTATGTACAGTTCTGGTTGCCACAATACTAAAATAATATTGCAGCTGTTGAAAGGATACAGAAGAGAGCAACCAGAATGATTCAGGAGATGGAGGGACTGGACTATGAGGAGCAATTATGTAAATTGGGCATGTTCTCACTGGAAAAGACAAGGTTGGGAGGTGAGAGGATTGCCATGTTTAGGATTCGAAAGGACCAGATAATGTCGACCATGACAAGCTATTTCACCTTATCCAGAACAGCAGAACCAGAGGACAAAGCCTGCATTTCAAGGGGGTAAATTCAAAACTAATCTGCAGAAACAGTGAGCGAGTGGTCAATCTATGGAACAGACTCCCGAGGGAGACAGTGGAAGCAGTTAGTATTGATTCTTTAAAATGCAAATTAGATGGATTTCTTTCAGAAAATAACATTTTGGGGTAAAGTATATGAGTGATTTGAGACATGGTACGTGGCAGGGGTAGCGAGCTTGGGAGGAAGAAGATGACTTTGGACCTATGGTTCCCAAAGCTCTCCACCACTGGGGTTCTCCTTGTGTCATGTCTGGGTCTGTTGTAGACTAACTGATAGAGATTGATTGCTATGATTAGTCAACAACTCCATTAGAGTTGGATCACGCGACTACCAGGATAATAGAAGGTAGCAGTTCCTATGTTCCTAAATCAGTGTCCAGAGGTGGGAGACATAAGGGAAAAAAACATTTTGGGAGAAGCATAAAAAACAAGTAATTAATGGCAGAAAATGTCCTAAAATATGCAACAGATGGAGTAAACCATAGAAAAGGCAATCAAATACAGTGACAAAAAATAAACAACCTAATTAAAATAAATGGGGGGAAAAACTAACAGAAACATTAACAATTTAATCTTATTGTGCAATTATTTGTTATCTGATTTTAAAATTTATATAATTCCTTTATACATCTTAGTCTATTTCACATTCATTTATTTTAACCAACTTTCAATTTATTCCCAAATAAAACACCACTACACTATAACATATAATGTTCCTATCCTTATAAAACAACAAAGCCTGAAAATTCCGCTGAGCCCGAAGTGAGTGTGCAGAAGGCGGAGCGTAGGGATCACGTGACGTTGGTGCTGCCAGCTCATTATACTGAGCCAGGCGGACAGCCATCGCGACCCGCGCTATTCATTGGCTGCATGTCTGTTTGGGGTGGTGTAAGATCGGGCTTGAATGACACCACTTAAAGGCAGCCAGCACCTCTTAAAGGAGGTGCCCTCTGGCTGTAGGCAGAACGGAATGTTTCTGAAAAGAGAAAATGCTGCCAGACCAGCGGATCCGGCACCCAGAGTCTCTGAAGCCGCTTTGGAGGCCCTGGTGCAGGCAGTGGTCAGTAGCAGTACTCTCACACTCTGCACCTACTACTCTCACCATTATTGCGACCCTCACTTCCCCACACCTTACACACAACATTCAAACTATTCAACCATGACAGGCACATTGTCTAAACACCTCACAAAGATGTCAGCAACACACTCCCTTCTTTCTTGCAGGAGAAGGTCATGTACAACATGTGGCCACAGGTCATGACTGGAGGAGGCCGAGCCCCCCTGCACACTCTGTCCCCTATGGAAGAAAACGTACTGACCATCATGGGCAGGGGCAAGTGGCAACGCCAGAGATGACATTGAGCAGGGTTTTTGCACACCTTATTCTCATTTTCCTTTCTTATTTCTACTGCACTCTGCATGACAAACGGCAGCTGCTTTCACCGGCCACTTCTCTCTCAGCTCTCCTTTCACACTAAAAGCTAACCTTTGTCCTTCTCTTTCATTTCAGGTGCTGAATATGTGGACACAACCTTCTGCCACTTCAGGAAGAGGAGGCCAGGCTTCTTTAAGATGCAGGGTCACTCAATCTAACCCGAGCAAGCACCAGTTCAGCGATTGGCTCCACACATACATGAGAGGCTATGGTAGAGGAGGAGTCTTCATGTGTCAGATCACTGGCACAATTGTGCAGGAACTAGATCAGGGGTTAGGACGCCACAGGTGCCAGCCTGCCGGAGGGTGAGATCACATACTACGTCTGCTGCAGAGGACTCAGATGCAGACTTCGAGGACCCAGGCTATCGAAGAAGGCTGTTGGGCATACACCAGGAAATACTAGGTGCACTGGGCAGCCTGCCAGTAAGCTTGGCGCGATGGCTCAAAGCATGCAGGAGTCCAGCTCCAGCTTGTGTCAGAGCTTCGCGCAGAACATGGAGGCCATTCTGTCCAACATGGACCTAGTGGTCAGCTCCACGAACACGATAGTGGGGCCCACCAGAATGGAGTCCCTGCTGACAGCTCTGACAGCTTCCATGGCATCTCACACTACGGTTCTCGTGCAGAACCGTAAGAATGCTGAGGTGCAGTCACAGGAGGGTGGCCTTGGCTCCACGGGAGAAGCAACTGCTGTCCTCTCTTAGGATGACCATCGTAGGAGCACTAGGATAGATAAATGAGTACACAAGGCCGGCACTAAAGCATTGCACAAGGTTGATTCTTAATTATTCCTGTTAAATATTCTACACTAATGGAATTGAGTTGTTGGATTTTTTTTGTGGATTTGGTGTTGGTGTTTGTAGTGAACTGAGGGAAAGACCCACAAGGCTGGATTGAAGGAAGGCAATTGGATGGTGGTAGTAAAGACGATGGTGTATTGCTGGGCTATGTTGTTCTATAAGGATTGCGGGACTGTTGGTGTATTGGAATGGGAGGGAGGTTAGGTGATGTACTCTTGGATGAGCTGCTCCCTAAGTGCTCGGGCAGCTAGGGGCATTGATGGTTTATGTTTCTCCTGCTCTCCCTTCTCTTCATTATCCTCCTGCACTTCTTGCTGCCCAGATGGTGGTAAGGGCTGGTCCCTTATTATCACAAAGCTATGCAACATGCAGCACATGATCACGAACCTGGGTACACAGTCAGGGCTGTACTGGAAAGCTCCTCCTGAACAGTCCGGGAAGCGGAAATGCTGGACTGCTCGATGGCAGCTGGCTCTCATTGTGTGCCACCTCTGTGGCTGTGCCCAGGTTCCTGACAGGAGTGATGAGCCATGTCTGAGGGGGACACCCCTTGTTGCACAGTTGCCAGTCCGTGACCGGACAGTTTGGTTGAAATAAATGCAACACAGACGACAGGTGCAGGATGAATGAATCATGACTGATGTCAGAACACCATTCACAGACCTGCATGTGTGACTGTGGTCGCAAAAAAGCTGGACGTTGAGGGAGTGAAATTTCTTTCTATTCAAAACGATGCCAGGACGGTGATAGGGAGCACGCAGGGCAATGTGGGTGCAGTCTATGGCACCTTAGACCCTGGGGAAGCCTGCAATATGAAGCAGCCCGATCCAATATGGCAGGCAGCACACTTCCGGCATGGAATGAGCACGCACACGTGGCCCGCCATGTTGGACCCTAAGGCGCCCATTTTACACCTGTAAAATGGACGTGGCCAAATCAAATTTCTAGGCCCATATTCTTTGATTGCCTACGAGCAATGCAAGATAGATCCACTGGTATTTATATATTATTAAAATGAATACGTTCTTTCACCTGTCTACATTCCTTATTGGGATGTCCACGCTAACTGTGTCCACACCCCATTACATTTGTAACAGCCTGTGATGTCTGTAGGTGCCACTTTAATTGGGTTTTCCCATTTCGAGCGCAAAAGCTTGTGACTGTGGAGTTCCCTGTTAAGAAAGCTGGGCACCAAGAACATTCGGGAGCCTCCGCCAACCCCTGTACTATCCCCCAAATATGTGTAACCAAATATGAAAGTATAAAAGTGCACAAATAACATGAAAATGACAGTTTCTGGAGGATTCCAGAATCACACAGGATTTATTTTCATATTTGAGGCACTTGGGAGCACGATGTCAATATCCTAGCAACCAGGTACAAGAATCACCTGGATATATTTCTGGAGAAAAGGATCATAGTGAAAAGGTGGGTTTCAGTTAACCAAAGAGTCAGGAAAGAAGTGACACCATTGTTGATTGGCAGAACCTCCCATCCTGAGCATTAAAGGAGAACGTTACCCACCCTCGAGGTGAGAGCCTTCACAACACTACCTTGTGTAATTAGAATTGATGGCTTGATGCTCTACATTATCTGTTACCAGCCAGCACTTTTACATTAACATTTACAGTGGGATAATGGAAAATTGTGTTCTACAAGACACCAAGTTATATCCACTTTTACTTCACAACCAAGTTACTCACCTGCAGAGCAACAGGGAAGGCAGGAGGAGGAGGTGGAAAAAGAATAAATCCAGGTTACTATAGTACCGCACGGTCACGAGAGGTGGAAGCGGGAAGGGTTTGGTGCTAGAAGCTGTCCGAGAACTGTGAGGCATGTGCAAACCACAGGTGCGACACATGAACTCTACTTCCAGGATTTTGTTCCGGGTTGTTCACTTGCGGGACATCACGGAGCCCAAAATTTATGGCTGGAGTCTTTGGGTGCAGACCCTGTAGGCCCGTTAGAGTTGCCAACTCTCCAGGACAGAGTGGTTTGCTTGATCAGTGGCCCTGCTCTCAAATATCCACCCCCTCCACCACTGGTGTACTGTGGCTGCAGTATGTACTGTGGATGCATTCCAGCAACTCATCAAACTTCCTTCAACAGCACCTCCCTATCCTGCAACGTCTACTGCTGAGAAGGACAAGAAGCACAATATATGGGACCACCATCATGTCTCAGATCCCCTCACACGCTATCCTGACTTGGACATATATCACCATTCCTTCACCATGGCTGAGATTTCCCTTCCTAACACAGTTTTACGAGCACCACCACCACAAGTAACTGGAAAGAGGCTTCAGTGGTTAGAAAAGACGACCCATCACCAACCTCTCAGGGCAACTAGATATCGACCATCAATGTGGCCTTGCCAGCATCACCCACATCCCGTGAAGAAATTTTAAACGAGAGTCAATTGTAACTTGTAACACTATTTTCTTTTGATAATTAAAATATCTGTAACCTTTCCACAATAAATTATTTTCGTTTTCAAAGACAGAATTACAGTCGACCCCAAATGTTGGAAAATGTACCAAAAAGTGTCAAGAATCAAAAATGATCTCTCTCGGAAAATAAAACTCATACCTTCAATGCTCACATTCTCCTTTAGAAATGTTTTAATCCACTACCGCAAAAAAATGTTTCCCTGTAATACAACTGATGGGTTGCCTGCAGTTTCAATTATGACAAGCTCATGTCCCACTGCACTCTCACTGTAATTACTTACTTTCACATGTTATTGGCAAGGATTGAACACTAGAATTTAATGTAATGAAAACTGAACTAAATTAAACTTTTTCAGTCACCCAGGTCATTGGCTTAATTTCAGAGCTGTCTTTTGAGTTGTCAGCTTTTTGAGGCTGTTAATCAACTTTTGCTAGTTTTCTATGTTGTCATATCTGTATGTAGGATGGTAAATTTGGATCTTAGGAGGAATAAAGAGAGGAAAATTCACAGGAGCAATGACTATGGTAGCATCAATAAAAATGAAAGATAGGAAAGACTGGAGGCTCAAGGTGAGAGAACATTTACTGTTGGACGTATTTAACAACCTACTGGTGAAACTCCCGTGGCATTGCTCGCAGGACTACAAGCCCATTCTGCGTCTGTGGTAGCCTCATTCCCATTCCCCGCTTTCTTCACACCACTCCAGGCCCTGGACAACAGAGTCAGGCTTATCTGGGCTCGAATAAAAGCTGGAGCACTGTAAGTAGGACTGCCTGAGTGGGGAGAATGAGAAGCCAGGGCCTGTAATTTCCACTGGGAGGGAGGTATCAAGCAAGAGGACAGGCTGGCAGGTTTCAAGCAGGAGGCTGAGCTGGATGCAACCTTGCACACAATTGGGGCAGAGAGTAAAGGTACGCTGAGCTCCTGCTCCTCTGCAGTTCATGCCAGATGGCTGGAGCTGAGCAGAGAAGCCAAGGAGAACAAGAATGGTAGTCGAAGGCCCCCAAGGGGTCACCCAGTTATAATAAAGCATGATAGTGTCAGTAAGAGACAAAGAGTAAGAATGCTAGTATTATTAGAAGAAAGGAAATCCAGAATATCCCTGCCCCGCACATCACGTGATTCTCAGGTGTCAATCAGATCACTGGGCCATGGAATGCTTTATTGCGGAGGACCATGATGATGGTCATGGACCAGATTGCTGAAGATGACTCAGACTGAACAGTCAATCAAATGGGCAAAAGAGGTCCCAATCTTAACCCTGTTATTAATATAGATAGATAAAGGGCAGGTTCCTCCTATATTGGTTCCTCCTATTGATTACCTGACTTGATGAGGATTAGACATTTGCATTCCTGTATTTACTCCATCATTAAAGTTCCTTCATGGTTGCAGATTAATGGCATGAATGTACATGATTGCCCCAAATTCCTGGGGCTGGAGAGGGTGTAGGTAACAGCTATGCCCGGGGAAGTGGAGAGGTGGGTGCAGGTGGGGAGTGGTGGGGGGTTGCAGGTGGCTGGGAAATGTAAAATGGGCCGAATCCCAGCTGTGCCTAGAAATTCCAGTCAGGGAGTCATGGGCAAATCTTTCACCCGCTGCCCCATTTCAAAGAGGAGTGTTGGGGAAATTCCTCCCTTTACATCCTTGGAATACCTCTGTGGCATTCACGCCAGTAGAGACCTGATGTAAGTCCCCTCGAGGCCGTCTAAAGGGCCTAAAGCTTTACTTGAGTAAGTCTGTCAGTGTGGCTCCAGTGGGAGCCGAAGAATTAAAAACAACATTTTTCTTTGGCACATTTGGGCCTCAAAAGGACATCTGTCCACCTTAGAAGGGAAGAATGGCTCTGGCTATGCAAATAACCCAGTCCCTGGAATCTAGGAAGTGGACTTCAGCCTCGGGCGTGGGCTTCACTCCGCTGCGCAGCACGGCCCCGGGGATTTCTAGGTCGCTATGTATGCTAAAATCAGCCAGAATATAGGATTCTTTCACAAGGAACATATGTAGGCTCATAAAGAAAAAAGAAAGACTTACATTTATATAGCGCCTTTCACGACCACTGGACGTCTCAAAGCACTTTACAGCCAATGAAGTACTTTTTGTGGAGTCACTGTTGTAATGTGGGAAACGTGGCAGTCAATTTGCACACAGCAAGCTCCCACAAACAGCAATGTGATAATGACCAGATAATCTGTTTTAGTTATGTTGGTTGAGGGATAAATATTGGCCAGGTCACTGGGGATAACTCCCCTACTCTTCTTCAAAATAGTGCCGTGGGATCATTTACATCCACCTGAGAGCAGACGGGGCCTCGGTTTAACATCTCATCCAAAAGACGGCACCTCCGACAGTGCAGGACTCCCTCAGCATTGCACTGGAGTGTCAGCCTAGATTTATGTACTCAAGTCCCTGGAGTGGGACTTGAACCCTCAACCTTCTGACTCAGGGGCAAGTGTGCTACCCACTGAACCACAGCTGACACAGCCACATAACAGCCTACCCCATGCCAACACAGACCCAGAATCCAAACTTACATGAACTTGGGCAGCAAACCAAACCAAATCCAACTCGGAGGGGCACCGGAGGGTTCAATTTAATTTCTAAAGAAAAATTGATTGATAAGCTCAAATTAATTTTTTCCTTCCAATAGCAAAATGGAAAATTGAAATTCAACCGTTGAGCTGCTGAGGTACAGCAGCGATTTTTTTTTTGGGTGATGGCTTGCAGCTGAGATTTGGCTGGGAAACAAAGAGCTGGCATTTGTTCTCTTTTACTGGAATACAGCCATCATACTTACCCTGGAGGTCTGTTCCACTAGGATTCATTTGACATGCTGCACCCTCTGCTATTAAACTTGCATCATTTGAATGGTGCCTTTTTTCCTGCTGCACCACATTAAAATATAGAGTTGTTTTTAAATCAGGCACATCAAACAGGTGTAGCTTTGAATCCAACAATAAACTACCTAAGTACTGAACATAAAACCTCTGTTTTTAAACACAAATTCACAATGCAAATTAAGAAACACTGTTTTTTTTCCCGTTAGCGCCTTAAGAGGGCGCTAATGGGGCGCAAAGCCGCTAACGCCCGGGCGCAGCGATGTTTGCGCCGCTCGGGAACTTAACTAGAGATTGTGCGGCAGCGCTAAACTTTACCGCCGCGACCACCTGCGCGCGCAGATTGTGACGTCATTCCATGGTGCAACGCCCTTGTGGCGCCCCGGAGCGGAAATTGAGTGGCGCCCCCTGCCTTACCGCCTGGCGCATCCAACGACCGGAAGACTGGAACGCTATCAATCGCTGTGGGGCTGGGGGGGGGCGCTATTTAAAGGGGGCCTCTTCCTGTCTTTTTCTGTGGTTGACATTTTTGCACCACTCGTTCTGAGAGAGAGAGAGAGAGAGATTCGGAGAGAGAGAAAGAGAGACTTCTGCATTGACTCAACGCTTTGTGAGGTAGTTTTGCCTACTGATCCTAACAGTTGGCCCCCCCCCGCTTTAAGAACTGGCCGGCGCCAGTGTGTCTGTGTTCCCTCGCTAACTATTCGTTCATGGGATGTGGGCGTCGCTGGCATGGCCAGCATTTATTGCCCATCCCTAATTGCCCTTGAGAAGGTGGTGGTGAGCCGCCTTCTTGAACCGCTGCAGTCCATGCGGTGAAGGTACTCCCACAGTGCTGTTAGGTAGGGAGTTCCAGGAGTTTGACCCAGCGACGATGAAGGATCGGCGATATACTTCTAAGTCAGGATGGTGTGTGACTTGGAGGGGAACTTGGAGATGGCGGTGTTCTCATGCGCCTGCTGCCCTTGTCCTTCTAGGTGGAAGAGGTCGCGGGTGTGGAAGGTGCTGCCGAAGAAGCCTTGGCGAGTTGCTGCAGTGCATCTTGTAGATGGTACACACTGCAGCCACGGTGCGCCAGTGGTGGAGGGAGTGAATGTTTAAGGTGGTGGATGGAGTGTCAATCAAGCGGGCTGCTTTGTGGGATTCTGACACATTTTTATGGTAAACAACACAAATAAACTCTTATGTTTGTCTACCTTAAAGAAAATTGCCAAATATATTTACAAATAATAAGATAAAAAACATATGGACACGAGAATGTCAGTGACCCTCTGCGGATATTAATAAGACATCTGCGACTTCATGTTTTTTTTGGTGTTTCTGTTAGCTTTGCTAAGACAAAGATTGCATCAGTCTGCATATCCCATGAAAGACCTCAATATTCCAAAAGTTCTCCATGGATCAGACAGAATCAGTGGCAGACGCTAAATGTATTTTTATTTATGCCTAACAGTCTCAGTCTTTGACCCCACCAGCTTGACCTTGTCTAAGAAATGACGAGGGTCGTGGACTGCTGTCAACAAAATCTGAACGCGATTCAGTATAAATTTCACAGCAATCATTCGAAACAGATTGGCACGCTGAATTGAGCACTACAGTCTGTTAGATGGGCTGACGTACACGCAGGAACCCACTTTACAAAATTTAGATGGTTTGTTAATTATTGACATGCATCTTCAAACAAGGTCCTTTAAAATATACCTCTTCTTTGCAGAGTTTGTAGTAGTTTCCCCAGAAAAATAAAATTAAAGCATGCAATGTGCCTCAGGGTGGCAAACACAAACGGAATATTTTTGGACAATGTTCTATTCAGACAGCCTCCCAAATTTCTGACCTAGACTCAAGTCATTTATTTTATAGAAATTACTGTTTAGTCATAAAATTTTAATAGCTTTTTAAAAATTTATACAGTTTAGTCACTGGTACATTTAGAAACTAGTTTGAAGATTAAAGTAAATCCCTCAAATGGCATACCTCTGCAATCTTGTCCAGCCCAAGGTCCCAGCTTATGCAATGTGCTCTTCCGATTCTGGCCGGTTATGTATCCCACCTCCCCCTCCTTCCATTCCACCATCGGTAGCACAGCATTCAACCATCAGGCCCTTGGACTCTGGAACTCTCCTCCTAAACATCTCTAACTCTCTCCCCACCTTCAAAAGGCTCCTCAATACTTCCCCCTTTAACCATGCTTCTGATCAACTCTCCTAATCTTTCTCCCCTACTTCCTGCCATCCTCCGCTCTTCCCCAACTCCTCCCTTATAAAGCCCTCTGGAACATTTTGTTACCTGAACGGTGCTCTAGAAATGAAAGTGTAAAAGCACTAGCTCACAGCTTCGGGGCATGGTGGAGGCAGGTTTGCATTGTGATTCATCCAATCACCAAGCTCTGAATCTTAGCTATGCTACTGATGGAAGGTGCCAGACAGAACACTGAAGAGAGAAAAATAAAGAGATGCTCCATCTAGCAGCTGGATTCAGAAGAGGAATGGTCGAGGTCTGGGATCTCAATCCCCCGTCTGTTCCTTTGGCAGAGGTTGGACATGGTAGAGAGACACTCAATTAGGAGAATGGGAGTCAATATTACTTTAAAAAAGAGAAAAGTTACTTGATTTAAGGAAAGATTTTTCATTTGTTTTAAATATATTGTTGATATCTGTTCTGTTTAGAGCGTTTTCAAAGGTAATGGCCAAGAAATTCGGCCACGCAGTGCCTGCTTCTCAGGCACAAAATGGCCTCCTAACTTTCCAATATGCTGGCAGGAAGTGCACGATCATTATGAGCCGGAAGTGTGCCGCCCACCATATTGGTGTAGGTAGTTGCGTTGGCGTCAGGAGTTCGTGACTGGAATATGCTAACAGCAGAATCTATTATTTAAGTTAAGGTCCTGCGCTTCTTGCAAGACCCGTTTTCTATATTGATACACCCCAATACATTACTCGCCAAGTGCTGAACACGCACAGCGCAACGTGGCGTTAACCGCGAGGAAGGCCCCATACTTACCTAAATGAGACGGGAGGAGCAGCAGTGTTTCTCCAGACCCCAGTGGGCCAGAACGTAGGCCATTCCTTCCCCAGCCACCAATCGCACCCATCCTGGCCACTGCTACACCCCCTGATCATTGTTTGCCCCCACTACCTCGGCCACCGATACCCAATGGCCCACCCCCGGCCACCAATCACCCACCCCCAACCACCGATTGCCCCAGCCTGAGGCACAATCACCCACTCTTCCTCACTTACCTGAGGGCTGCTGAGCGGCCTGATCTTCAGTCACAATTCACCAGCAGCTCTGCACAGATTACTGGCTCCATTGAAATGAGGCCCGAGGCCTAATATCAGGGGTGTCTCGGGCCTCTACATTTAGGCACAGGGCTGTACCCTGCGACCCATGGACATGCCTGAATTTCTAGGCCAATATATTCATATGTATGTGTGCTCACACACACACGTGTACAGTCGATTCTACATATATGTAAACCTGACGACCACCAATCTTTCTTGATATGTCAGTCCGGCCATCCCAGGAATCAATCTAGTGAACCTTCGCTGCACTCCCTCAATAGCAAGAATGTCCTTCCTTAAGTTAGGAGACCAAAACTGCGCACAATACTCCAGGTGTGGCCTCACCAAGGCCCTGTACAACTGTAGCATCACCTCCCTACTCCTGTACTCAAATCCCCTTGCTATGAAGGCCATCATTCCGTTTGCTTTCTTGACTGCCTGCTGCACTTGCATTCCCACCTTCAGTGACTGATGTACCATGACGCCCAGGTCTCGTTGCACGTCCCCTTTCCCTAATCTGCCACCATTCAGGTAATAGTCCGCCTCTCTATTTTTACCACCAAAGTGGATAACCTCACATTTATCCACATTGTACTTCATCTGCCATACATTTGCCCATTCACCCAACCTGTCCAAGTCACTCTGTAGCCTCCTAGCATCCTCCTCATTGTTCACACTGCCTCCCAATTTAGTGTCATCCGCAAATTTGGAGATATTACATTTAATCCCTTCGTCCAAATCATTAATATATAATGTAAACAGCTGGGGTCCCAGCACCGAACCCTGCGGTACCCCGCTGGTCACTGCCTGCCATTCTGAAAAGTACCCATTTACTCCTACTCTTTGTTTCCTGTGTGCCAACCAGTTCTCAATCCACGTCAACACATTACCCCCAATCCCATGTGCTTTAACTTTGCTCACCAATCTCTTGTGTGGGACCTTGTCGAAGGCCTTCTGAAAGTCCAAATACACCACATCTACTGGTTCCCCCCTGTCCACCCTATTGGAAACATCCTCAAAAAATTCCAGAAGATTTGTCAAGCATGATTTCCCTTTCACAAATCCATGCTGACTTGGACCTATCATGTCGCCACTTTCCAAATGGTCTGTTATGACATCTTTAATAATTGCTTCCATCATTTTACCCACGACCGATGTCAGGCTGACCGGTCTATAATTCCCTGCTTTCTCCCTCCCTCCTTTTTTAAAAAGAGGGGTTACATTGGCCACCCTCCACTCCATCGGAACTGATCCAGAGTCTAAGGAATGTTGGAAAATGATCGTCAATGCATCCACTATTTCCAAGGCCACCTCCTTAAGTACTCTGGGATGCAGACCATCAGGCCCCGGGGATTTTTCAGCCTTCAGTCCCATCAATTTCCCCAATACCTTTTCCCGACTAATAAGGATTTCCCTCAGCTCCTCCCTCTTACCAGATCCTCTGACCCCTTTTATTTCCGGCAGGTTGTGTGTGTCCTCCACAGTAAACACCGAACCAAAGTACTTGTTCAATTGATCTGCCATTTCCTTGTTCCCCATTACGACTTCCCCTGTTTCCGACTGCAGGGGACCTACGTTTGTTTTTACTAACCTCTTTCTTTTTACATATTTATAGAAGCTTTTGCAGTCCATTTTAATGTTCTCTGCAAGCTTCCTTTCATATTTTATTTTCCCTGCCCTAATCAAACCCTTCGTCCTCCTCTGCTGAGTTTTGAAGTTCTCCCAGTCCCCGGGTTTGCTGCTACTTCTGGCCAATTTGTATGCAACTTCCTTGGTTTTAATACTATCCCTGATTTCCCTTGTTAGCCATGATTGAGCCACCTTCCCTTTTTTATTTTTACGCCAGACCGGGATGTACAATTGTTGTAGTTCATCCATGCGATCTCTAAATGTCTGCCATTGCCCTTCCACTGATAGCCCCTTAAATATCGCTTGCCAATTTAACCTCGCCAATTCACGCCTCATACCCTCAAAGTTGCCCTTATTTAAGTTCTGGACCATGGTCTCTGACTTAACTGTTTCCTTCTCCATCCTAATGTAGAACTCCACCATACTATGGTCACTCTTCCCCAGGGGGCCTCGTACCACAAGATTGCTGATTAGTCCCTCCTCATTACACAACACCCAGTCCAGGATGGCCTCCCCTCGAGTTGGTTCCTCAACATATTGGTTTAGGAAACCATCCCTTAAACACTCCAGGAAATCCTCCTCCACCGTATTGCTTCCAGTTTGAGTAGCCCAATCTATATGCATATTAAAGTCACCCATGATAACTGCCGTGCCTTTTTTGCACGCACCTCTGATTTCCTGTTTCATACCTTCCCCCACCTCACTACTGCTGTTTGGAGGTCTGTACACAACTCCCACTAACGTTTTCTGCCCTTTGGTGTTCTGCAGCTCAACCCATATTGATTCCACATCCTCCAAGCTGATGTCCTTCCTAGCTATTGCATTAATCTCCTCTTTAACCAGCAATGCTACCCCACCCCCTTTTCCTTTTATTCTATCCTTTCTGAATGTTGAATACCCCTGGATGTTCAGTTCCCAGCCTTGATTGTTCTGGAGCCACGTCTCTGTAATCCCAATCACATCGTATCCGTTAACATCTATTTGCACAGTCAATTCATCCACCTTATTACGGATACTCCTTGCATTAAGACACAGAGCCTTTAGGCTTGTTTTATTAACATCCTTTGTCCTTTTAGACTTATGATTTAGTATGGCCCTTTGTGTTTCTTGCCTTTGTTTACTCGGCCTTCCCCTATTGTTTCTCACCCTTCTAACATTTGTTTCTGACTGCATATTACTTCCCCCTGTTTCGCTACATAGGTTCCCATTCCCCTGCCATATTAGTTTAAATCCTCCCGAACTGCTTTAGCAAATATTACCCCGAGGACATCGGTTCCAGTCCTGCCCAAGTGCAGACCGTCCCTTTTGTACAGGTCCCACTTCCCCCAGAACTGGTTCCAATGCCTCAGGAATTTGAATCCCTCCCTCCTGCACCACTGCTCAAGCCACGTATTCAATCTCACTATCCTGTTCTCTCTATTCTGATTAGCACGTGGCCCTGGTAGCAATCCAGACCAAATTCATGACACTGCCTGATACAATTTACGGAATTACCGACTCTAAATGTTGCTATTTACAGTTAAAAATTGTAAAGTCAATTATACTATGTACAAGTTTGGTTTTAAGTCATTTATTTGCTGTCCTGCCCAGTTGCATATAACAGGACTCAATGATACGTACACCGATAGCACTTGTGTACTGGCACTGAGCAGTAAATCAGGCTTCTTTTTTTACTTCAATGGCCTCTTAGTTTATTCAGCTGTGCTGTCTGGGATTACTTTCCTACTGTACTTATTCCCCAGAACTACATCAGTCAAAGCTCTGAAAACACTAGTTTAATAATTTTCATGGAGCTTGTTTAAATTTATAGCTTGTTAGCACATGGTGTGGTGCTGAGCCACACAGCCAAGACGGTACCAGATTCAATCCCTGGTCTGTGCGGAGCTGTTCAGTCTCAGCTGGAGTGATGATTGGGGGAGGGGAGGGGAGGGGCGGGTAAGAAGGCGCTACAATTAACCCTCACCCTGGCGATGATGCATTTACCCGTCCTGAGGCTATCGAGCTGGGGGGGACAACAGTATGTATACTGGCAAGGCAGAGCCCGCTCGCTCCTCGCTCAACATATCAGCCTGCAATTTCTTGGAGCTGCTTCCCAGTGTTGGTGTAGGTAGTTGCGTTGGTGTCAGGAGTTCGTGTCCGGATTATGCTAACAGCAGAATCTATTATTTAAGTTAAGGTCCTGCACTTCTTGCAAGACCCGTTTTCTATATTGATACACCCCAATACATTACTCGCCAAGTGCCGAACACGCACAGCGCAACGTGACGTTAACCGGGAGGAAGGCCCCATACTTACCTGAATGAGGAGACAGGAGGAGCAGGCGTATTCCTCCAGGCCCCACGTTGAAAGAACGTGGGCCGTTCCCCTCTAGCTGTGCCTTCGCCAGGAGCGCGGCGGAAAGCTCATTCACGCACACAGACGGGGATTCCTCTGGCTAAGTTAAGGCAGTGACGCAGGAGGGAGCTCCAAAGAAATACCTGGCCCACGCTACACGTCTATATCACCTCCATGTCAGCTTTCATTATCTTGAGCTTTACCGTCTGAATTCAAACACTGAAAAGAAAAGCAAAATTAAAGTTAAAATAATAGAAAGAGGAGAGAGCAGGGAAGAGGAGAGCTTAGAAAGGAAAAGGGTGACAGGGTGAGCAAAATTAAATGTTTAATTTGTTTATTTTTATTTAAAATTGTGTTTGAAGTGTTTATTTTCCAAAGTTTAGGGCTATATACCACACTTAGCCACAATGATCTCAGGACCTTTTCAACTCATGCACCAGGATAGTGAAACACGTGAGCAACTGGCCAGCCCAGCATTTTCTGATTGGATTTATTTTAAATATTTGGTCACAACCAATTGGAAATTCTAGGCTAGAGACTTTGCTGGAACTAGCAACAGTCTCAAGGTTAAAAGGCAGAACTGTAGTTACCCTGAGTAAAGTGGATTATACTGGGAAACATGTGAATCACTTCAATAATGGTCTGAACCAAAACTTGCACTAAATCTAAGTGACATGTACAGCAAACAACCCATCAACTGTCAGAAGCATGAATGAATGTAGACAGGGTGAATGCTGAACATACTTACACCCTGCATTAAAGCAGGTGGAGAAAGAAAGTGATCGGGCCTTTCTAGTGCATAGGTGTATAAAGGTTCACAATGCTGTGAAGCGATACCTAGAGTGACTAGGGAGTTGGGGTGCATTTATATAAGACAATTGACTATAAGAAGAAGCATAATATTTTGTCCTTGTACAAGACCTTGGTCAGGCCTCAATTAGAATACTGTGTCCAGTTTTGGTCTCCTCACATGGTGGGTGACATTGAGGCTTTGGAAAGGTGCAGAGGAGGGTCACTAGATTCATTCCCAGTTTAAAGCATAATAGTTATCAAGATAAGTTAAAGAGCTGGGACTCTACACTTTACAGAAGCATAGACTTAGGGGTGATCTGCTAAAGGTTTATAAGATGATGAAGCCAATAGATTGCATTCGATTTGAGAGTTTGTTCCAATAGGTTTCGGAGAACCAGGGGTCACAATTTGAAGTTATACAAGGCCAGATCTAGGTTAGATGTCAGGAAGTGGTTCTTTTCCCAGTGGGCCTCCAAAACAGTCTGCTGGCTCGTGCGATGGACGCCGAATCGCTGAATTCCTTCAAGCAAGAGCAGGACTTGTTTCTGGCTGGCGTGGAGTGGAGATCAACTTGTACAAAAGATAGGTACTGCCTAGAACTATCATGGCCCGAGTGAGCTCCTGAACTAGCTGTTGATCGCCATGGGGGGTCCGAGAGGAATTGCCCAGAATTTTTTTCCCCAAATTGGCCTGATTTTTTAATCTGGTTTTTCGCCCCTCCCAGGAGATTGCATGGCTTCAGGTGGGGTGGGTAGTGTATATATTGTGATACACAAGGTATCGCAATTGAGTGGGACAGGCAGGATGGACCAGAGGGTCTTTTCCTGTCCGTCATTATTTGTATGTTCATACAGTTGTATCTTAGAACAATACCTGCCTCTATATCAAAAATAAATATCCCAATTGGAGTGGATTTATTTGATCGGATTTGCTCAATTTGAGTACACAAAACAGGTGAACCCAACTGGGAAATGGGGCAGAGATCAGCCATGCCAGATTTCCACCCATAGCTACACCCATCCTATTTTCCATCGTCATGTTCATTGAGTGCAGGAAATGGTGGTGGAAAATAAGGCGGGTCTTTTGGACGCATACATGCAAATTAGGCAACAAATTATGTAATGACATTGTGCGCACCATTTTCCATCTGATATGCACTGTTGCCTCTTATTCACAGAGTCTGGGTCAGCACTGAGGATGATGCAGAGCTGTACCATCGGATGCTAGGACACCTGCAGCTATCATGCAGGATCGGACTGGCAGATCCAGTGACAGTAATGGTCAGCTGTGACCTCAAGCCTGCCTCCATCTTCTTCCAGGCATGCTGCCGTGCTGACCTATTAGAGTGATGGTCTGGGCAGCAAGTTCTCCATAAAAAAAGCTGGCAAAGATACCTGAGTGATGTGTGATCATCCACACAAAGTTAAAACATGGCCAGAGAGTCACCAACATTAGCCTCACAACAAATTAACAGAAGAGGAAGAAGTAGAACTACCTCCTTGATGGATGGATAAGAGAATGCCAGATGGTTGAAGAAAAACATCAATATATAAAAAAACAACAAACACAGGCCAACTTATGGACAATTCAAGCCTGCCTAGTAAAAAGAATTGCTTAGCATTTGGTTTGGTTGAATGATTCTGCCACATATGCTTAACTAAAACAAACTGTGAGAAAACGAATTGAGAACCATATTCTCTTCCCCAAGGAGAAATGGGTACCCAAGCAATTTTATAGTAGACTGACACAGAACAGTAATAACTCGCCTCAACAAATCTGAGAAATATTGACTCATTACTTTAAACTCCTGCAAACCCAAATACTGGGCCTAAAAAACAAACCAAGGATACAAAGACACTCTTCTTACCATTCATCAAAGGGTCTGGCTCCTAAGACAGAAGAATCCCAGGAAAGAAAATTCAGTATTTGGTTGTGCAATCAAATGTTATGAATTATGAGATACTCTCAGCCATTCAAATGGCAGACTCAATGAGAGACTAAAAGATGTAGAAAATACCACACGCAGAATGTGAAGCTATCTGCACCGGTGAAGCAAATCAAACCAAAATAACTTGTGAATGTGGTACGCATTAAAAGTGAAACAGAATAGCATATATAGCATACCATTAGGGGTCAGTTACATTACAGGTATGGGTGTCAAACCATTACTCAAAAATGGTGATGTGAATCTGGCAGTCCTGTGACAAAGTAGCTCTGATCTCTGGCTTCTGAATGTCAGTCAAATTTTAATGTTAGGAGAGAACTAACTAGATCTGCTCTCCTAACATAAAAAGATTGATAATTAAGTTTAAAAAGTCCCCGGGTGGCTCATTAGAATGCCTTGGTACTTGTTACACTTGGTTTTGCACTAGACTTTAGTTGGTGTGAGACGACCTTATGGCTGTGGACTCCAGACCTCTAGGCCGGGATTTTGCTCACTTCGGCGGGTCCGGTGCGGGTGATGTCGGTGGCGGGTCGCAGCCCCGCTGCTGGCTCCATCCCGCTGCCTAAAATGAATTTACTTTAATAGGACTTGTTAAGCCTACCCAGTGTATTTCCTGGCCCAATTAGAGGAAGCGGGTCTTGTGACATCATTCATGACTCGTCATCAGCCAGTTTCCTTAAAGGGACCATGGCCAAATTTCTTTTGACGTTTGTGCTGTCAGTGTTCTACAGCATTGAGGTGCTACAAACACTGACAATGACTGCACAGAGGTGCAGGGCTGCACCCATGCTCTCCCATGACTCCCTCCATATGTTTATCGAGGGAGTCACAGCATGCATGGAGGTTCTCTACCCTTCCCATGAGCAGAAGACACCTCCCCAGGAGACCAACGCAGCCTGGTTGCACATTGCACAGGAGGTCACAAGCAGGGATGTCGTCAGAGGACCTGGGTGCAGTGCCGCAAACATTTCAATTATCTCATTACATCAGGAAATGTGAGTACAAAGCCACACTCACCTTTATCCTCCTGTGCCTCTCATCACATCCCCATCATTCTGCATTCCCTACCCTACTCCTGCATAGCCTTACTCACATCAATTTACCTTATACCTCCATGGTTCCCTCTCTTTCTATCCACATTATCCCATCCCCATCTCACTAGCCACCCCTCACACTCACCCTCATCCTAGTCCAATCAAACCAACTAACAACACACAAGGGTAGCCACTTGGGTGTTTTATCCAATGTTCATGTGAAGTTTCTGTTAATGTGGTGTCAAACATTGAAACCTTTCTTTTCAACACTTTCTGTTCTTGGACAGATTTGTGTGCACCTTTGGAAGTGGCTTAGTGAGTTGCAGTGAATGGTGAGACATAACGGTAACCTCCGCAATGGTGAGGAGTATGAAAGGAATGGCTTGGACATTGTAGCGATGCTTTATGGTGTTGGTATGGTGTGGTGCCAATCTGGCACATCATGTGGCAGCCAGGGTGTACAGCATCAAGTGAAGTAAATCTGGTCATGGTGAGGCCATCCCTGGCCTCCCGGGCAGCAATGTTGTTGGGTGCTGATGCCCTCTGTCCTGTGCAGCATCAGGTGATTGCGGAGAAGGTTAGTGTTGTTGTTGGTGCTGCTGGTGTGCCTGGTGCTGCTGGTGTTGGGGTTGATCATGGTCAGATTCTGAGGACCAAGGTGAGACAGTATAAAGGACACCCATGTTGATTGAATAAATGGCAGGTGAAGTACAGATGATAGAAGCATTCTGTCAATGGTGAGAGTTCTTCCAATGAGGTGAGAGTGGATGGAGAGTGGACAGTGGAAAGCCTGCAGAATCTGTGCTGGAAATGGACTGAGAAACAGCTTGTGGCTGAAGAAAGTGATGATCTGTCAGGTGGGAGCTATTACTGTACATTTGAAGCTGGAGCAATGGCCACTGAACTCCTGCCTCAGGTTGACAGGCATGGTCTCCGAACAGTGTGGTTCCTGTGGCCATGAAGTTAAAGTTAAAAAGTAAGTTGTAAAAGCCTATTAAGGGTCTGTTAAGTACACCTGCCTGTCAGGTCTGCTCAGCGCTGACAGACCCGGCATTGGGTAAGACGTGTTGCGGCAGGTTGACAGCGGGTTCCTGACCCACTATCAAAAAAAAAAACACTTTCCCACCCGACCCATCACCAATCCCGCCCACTGATACCCTGGAAAATTCCGGCCCTAGCTTTTAGTGCAGTCTGCAGTTAGATAATCAACCTGACTCTCACATTATACTGAAACAAAAACAGAAAATACGGCAAACGCACAGTCGTTCAGTCAGCATCTGTGAAGAGAGCAGACAAATTTGCGTTTTGAATGGAGACAGACAGACTCACTGGGAATTTCCTCAGGGCTTCTCCCACTGCCATAACTTCAGCGGAAGTTCAGTGGAAACTCCGCTTGTATTTATAAACTTCCACTGAAGTTAGTGTTGGAGCTAAGGAGAAAATTACTGGTGATTAATACCATCGGGGGAGAGGGAAATGTTATTCATACATATACACATACAGACAAACACAGGAAGCATGAGTGGAATGATGGCTTTTTTATTCGTTCCTGGGATTTGGGCTTCGCTGGCAAGGCCAGCATTTATTGCCCATCCATAATTACCCTGGAGAAGTTGGTGGTGAGCCATGTAGTTAAAGTTAAAAAGTAAGTTAAAAAAGCCTGTTAACGGTCTGTTAAGTACATTATAATGAGTTTAATTGGGTCGCCCGCCACTGCCTGTCGGGTCTGCTGAGCGCTGACAGACCCGACATTGGCAAAGGCAGTTCCTGACCCGCTGTCATAAAAAAACTTTCCCTCCCGACCCACCACTAATCCCGCCCGCTGACACCCTTGTGGTGAAGGTACTCCCACGGTGCTGTTAGGGAGGGAATTCCAGGATTTTGACCCGGCGACAATGAAGGAACAGTGATATACTTCCAAGTTAGGATGGTGTGTGACTTGGAGGGGAACTTGGAGGTGGTGGTGTTCCCATGTGTCTGCTGCCCTTGTCCTTCTAGGTGGTAGAGGTCGTAGGTTTGGGAGGTGCTGTTGAAGAAGCAATAGTGGTAGGGGATTCGATGGTTAGGGGAGCAGACAGGTGTTTCTGTGGCCGCAGACGTGATTCCAGGATGGTATGTTGCTTCCCTGGTGTCAGGGTCAAGGATGTCACCAAGTGGCTGCAGAACATTCTGAGGGGGGAGGGTGAACAGCCAGAGGTCATGTTCCATATCAGTACCAACGACATAAGTAGAAAGAGGGATGAGGTCCTGCAGGCAGATTTCAGGGAGGTAGGAAAGAAATTAAAAAGCAGGACCTCAAAGGTAGTAATCTCCGGATCACTCCCAGTGCCACACGCTCGTGAGTACAGGAATAGGAGGATAGAACAGATGAATGCATGGCTGGAGAGATGGTGCAGGAGGGAGGGCCTTAGATTCCTGGGGCATTGGGACTGGTTCTGGGGGAGGTGGGACCTGTACAGGCCGGACGGGTTGCACCTCAACAGGGATGGAACCAATATCCTCGCGGGGAGGTTTGCTGGTGTTGTTGGGGAGGGTTTAAACTAATTTGGCAGGGGGATGGGCACCAGGATGTAACATTAGAAAGGGGAAATAAAGTGCTCAAAGGATTGGGAGAGGCAGAGAGCACTAAAGTAAGAAATAGTAGGGTATTAGGTGGGGTCAAACTAAGAGAGAATAAAGGATGGTCTAAGATGGGTTTACAGTGTATGTATGTGAACGCACAAAGCGCAGTAAACAAGATAAGTGAGCTGCAGGCACAAATAGACACATAGGAATATGATGTTGTGGCAATAACTGAGACCTGGCTCAAAAAAGGACAGGATTGGGTATTAAATATTCCTGGTTATAAAGTGTTCAGGAAAGATAGGGAAGGAAAGATAGGAGGTGGTGGCAGTTTGGTCAAGGAGAATGTTACAGTGCTGGAGAGGGAGGATGTCCTGGAGAGGTCAAGGACAGAATCTATATGGCTAGAGTTAAGAAATAATAGAGTTGCCATTACACTACTAGGTATATTCTATAGGCCACCAAATAGTGGGAAAGATATGGAGGAGCAAATTTGCAGAGAAATTACAGAGAGGTGCAAGAACTATAGAGTAGTAATAATGGGGGACTTCAACTATTCTAATATAGACTGGAATCGTAATAGTGTTAAGGGCAGAGAAGGGGAAGAATTTCTGAAGTGTGTTCAGGAGAACTTTCTTGATCAGTATGTTTCCGGCCCGATGAGGGAGGAGGCGTTGCTGGATCTGGTTCTGGGGAATGAGGTGGGGCAAGTGGAACAAGTGTCAGTTGGTGAACATTTAGGGAACAGTGATCATAGTATCATAAGGATTAGATTAGCTATGGAAAAGGACAGGGAGCAATCTAGAGTAAAAATGTTTAACTGGGGGGAAGGCCAATTTCAGTGGGATGAGAACGGATCTGGCCCGGGTAAACTGGAATCAAAGATTGGCAGGCAAAACTGTCATGGAACAATGTGCTGCCTTTAAAGAGGAAATAGTTCAGGTACAGTTGAGGTACATTCCCACTAGGGGGAAAGGCACGGCAACTAAAGTCAGGGCTCCCTGGATGAAGAAAGTGATAGAGAATATGATGAAGCAGAAAAAGAGCACATATGACAGATGTCAGGTTGCAAGTACATTTGAGAATCAGGCTATACAGGAAACTCTTTATTAACCGGCACCCAAATATCCGGAAATCTCTTAACCGGCAAAATTCCTGAGTAGGTAACCGGGGTTTTCCTTCATCTCTCGTTTAAAATTAACTTTTTAAAAAACCCCGAGGCATTTGCCATGTATCGGAGCGTGTAGATTGGGAGGGGAATGTGCAGCCCGGGTAGGCAGCGGATACGACAGATGGTCAGCTGGCGGTCCCCGGGGAGACGGAGCTCCGAATGCAGGCGCATGTCAATGTGTACGGGGCTCTCGTACGTTGGGAGATATAACTCTCCGTTATCCGGACTTTTTGATTAACCGGCACCACGCCGGTCCCGTCGGTGCCGGTTAATAAAGAGTTTCCTGTATATAGAAAGGTCAGAGGAGAAGTGAAAAAGAAAATAAGAGGGGCAAAGAGAGGGTATGAGAATAGAATGGCAACCAACAAAAAAGGTAATCCAAAAGTCTTCTATTAGCATATAAATAGTAAAAGGGTAGTAAGAGGAGGGGTGGGGCCGATTAGGGATGAAAAAGCAGACCTATGCATGGAGGCAAAGGTACTAAATGAGTACTTTGCATCTGTCTTCACCAAGGAAGAGGATGCTGCCATAGACATAGTGAAGGAGGAGGTAGTGGAGATACTGGATGGGATAAAATTGATAAAGAGAAGGTACGAGAAAGGCTGGCTGTACTTAAAATAGCTAAATCACCAGGAGTGGATGGGATGCATCCTAGGGTGCTGAGGGAATTGAGGGAGGAGATCACGGAGGTACTGGCCATAATATTCCAATCCTCCTTAGATACGGGGGTGGTGCCAGAGGACTGGAGAATTGCAAATGTTACACCCTTGTTGAAAAAAGGGTGTAAAGATAAATCCAGCAACTACAGGCCAGTCAGCTTGACCTCAGTAGTGGGGAAGCTTTTAGAAACAGTAATCAGGGACAAAATTAACAGTCACTTGGACAAGTGTGGATTCATTAAGGAAAGCCAGCATGGATTTGTTAAAGGCAAATCATGTTTAACGAACTTAGGGGGAAAAATTCAGTTGGTTGCGCCTCCCGTTAGCGCCTTAAGAGGGCGCTAATGGGGCGCAAAGCAACTAGCGCCCGGGCGCGGCGATGTTTGCGCCGCTCGTGAAATTAACTAGACATTTTGCGGCGGCGCTAAACACTACCGCCACGATCTCCTGCGCCGGCAGATCGTGACATCAGTCGAGTGTGCAACGTCCCGGAGCAGATATTGAGTGGCGCCCCCTGCCTTACCGCCTCCCACTAGCAACGACAGGTTGAGGGGAGCGTTTTGCAGTCAGGAAGGGACTGGGGGAGCGCTATTTAAAGGCGACCGCTTTCTGCCTTTTTTTGTTGGTGACATTTTTGAACTACGCATTCTGAGAGAGAGAGAGAGAGAGAGACTTCTGGAGAGATTTAACGCTGTGTGAAGGAGTTCTGGGTACTGAGCAGCACTTTGCAGGTTCATTTTGATTTGCCCTTCCTTGTATCGATTTAGAAGAGACTGTGGGGGTTGCACTCTGAGCTCTTTCCCTGGGTCTCTCCATTGTTCTTTCCAGCAGATTTGATGTACAGGTCTCTCCAGGCCGAGATTCAAGGCTGCAATGAGCAGGATGTGGATGGAAAGCAAGATCAACCCACCCCTTTAAGAACTGGCCGGCGCCATTGTGTCTGTGTTCCATTGCTGACTGACATCACATGAGCTTCGCCAGCGCTCTGAGTTAGCGCCTCACTCCTCAGCCTTTGCGCCTTAAGACAGATGTGTAGCACCTGATTTAGCGGTCCAATCACCTCCAGGGGCAATAAAAGTCAAGTTTGCAGTCGGAGGCGATAATTAGCACCAGGCGCTAATTTTGCGCCCGGGCGATAATTGCGCCCCATTATTCAAGAAGGGTAATAGGGATAAACCAGGGAATTACAGGCCAGTGAGGGAAATTATTGGAAAAAATTCTGAGGGATAGAATTAGTCTCCACTTGGAGAGGCAAGGATTAATCAAGAATAGTCAGCATGGCTTTGTCAGGGGGAGATCATGTCTAACCAATTTGATTGAATTTTTCGAGGGGGTGACTAGGTTTGTGGATGAGGGTAGTGCAGTTGATGTAGTCTACATGGGGCGATACTGAATTTTTCCCCCATAGAGTTATACAGCACAGAAAGAGGCCCTTCGGCCCATCGTGTCCGCGCCGGCCATCAAGCCCCGTCTATTCTAATCCCATTTTCGAGCACTTGGTCCGTAGCCTTGTATGCTATGGCATTTCAAGTGCTCATCTAAATGCTTCTTGAATATTGTGAGGGTTCCTGCCTCTACCATCCTTTCAGGCAGTGAGTTCCAGATTCCAACCACCCTCTGGGTGAAAAAGATTTTCCTCTAATCCCCTCTAAACCTCCTGCCCCTTACCTTGAAACTATGCCCCCTGGTTATTGACTCCTCTACTAAGGGGAAAAGTTCCTTTCTATCTACCCTATCTATGCCCCTCATAATTTTGTACACCTCAATCAGGTCCCCGCTCAGCCTTCTCTGCTCTAAGGAAAACAACCCCAGCCTGTCCAGTCTCTCTTCATAGCTGAAACGCTCCAGCCCAGGTAACATCCTGGTGAATCTCCTCTGCACCCTCTCCAATGCAATCACATCCTTCCTATAGTGTGGCGACCGGAACTGCACACAGTATTCCAGCTGTGGGCTAACTAGCATTTTGTACAGCTCCATCATAACTTCCCTGCTCTTATATTCTATGCCTCAGCTAATGAAGGCAAGTATCCCATATGCCTTTTTAACCACCTTATCTACCTGTCCTGCTGCCTTCAGGGATCTATGTACATGCATACAAAGGTCCCTCTGATCCTCTGTCCTTCCTCGGGTCCTACCATTGATTGTGTATTCCCTTGCCTTGTTAGCCCTCCCAAAATGCATCACCTCACACTTTTCAGGGTTAAATTCCATTTGCCACTGTTCTGCCCATCTGACCAACCCGTCTATATCGTCCTGTAGCCTGAGGCTTCCCTCCTCACTATTTACCACTCCACCAATTTTCATGTCATCTGCGAACTTACTGATCATACCTCCTACATTCATATCTAAATCAAACAGCAAAGGACCCAGCACCGATCCCTGCGGTACACCACTGGACACAGGCTTCCAGTCACAAAAACAACCTTCGACCATCACCCTCTGCCTCCTGCCACTAAGCCAATTTTGGATCCAATGTGCCAAATTGCCCTGGATCCCATGGGCTCTTACCTTCTTGACCAGTCTCCCATGCGGGACTTTGTCAAAAGCCTTACTGAAGTCCATGTAGACTACATCAACTGCACTACCCTCATCCACACACCTAGTCACCCCCTCGAAAAATTCAATTAAATTGGTTAGACATGATCTCCCCCTAACAAAGCTATGCTGACTATCCTTGATTAATCCTTGCCTCTCCAAGTGGAGACTAATTCTGTCCCTCAGAATTTTTTCCAATAATTTCCCTCACTGTCTCACTGGCCTGTAATTCCCTGGTTTATCCCTATTACCCTTCTTGAATAATGGTACTACGTTAGCTGTTCTCCAGTCCTCTGGCACCTCCCCTGTGGCCAGAGAGGTTCTGAAAATTTGTGTCAGAGCCCCTGCAATCTCCTCCCTTGCCTCACACAGCAGCCTGGGATACATCTCGTCTGGGCCTGGGGATTTATCCACTTTTAAGCCCGCTAAAACCGCTAGTACCTCCTCCCTCTCAATACTAATTTGTTCAAGTATATCACAATCCCCCTGCCTGATTTCTATGCCTACATCGTCCTTCTCCATAGTGAACACAGATGCAAAATATTCATTTAAAACCTCACCTACATCTTCCGGCTCTACACACAGATTGCCACTTTGGTCCCTAATGGGCCCTACTCTTTCCCTGGTTATCCTCTTGCTCTTAATATACTTTTAAAACGCCTTGGGATTTTCATTTATTTTGCCCACCAGTGTTTTTTCATGCTCCCTCTTTGCTCTCCTAAATTATTTTTTACGTAGCCCCCTGCACTTTCTATACTCCTCTAGGGCTTCCACTGTTTTTAGTCCTTTGTAGCTGCCAAAAGCCTCCCTTTTTTTCCTAATCCATTCTTGTATATCCCTTGACATCCAGGGTTCCCTGGGCTTGTTGGTCCCACCCTTGACCTTTACGGGAACATGTTGCCATTGTACTCTCTCTATTTCCTTTCTGAAAGACTCCCACTGCTCTGATGTGGATTTTCCTACAAGTAGCTGATCCCAGTCCACTTTGGCCAGATCCTGCCTTATCATTAAAATCGGCCTTCCCCCAATTTAGAAACTTTATTTCCAGTCCATCTTTGTCCTTTTCCATGATTACCTTAAATCTCACCAAATTATGGTCACTGTCACCAAAATGCTCTCCTACTGACACGTCCACCACTTGCCCGGCTACATTCCCTAGAATTAGGTCCAGTACCACCCCCTCTCTTGTAGGACTTTCTACATGCTGGCTCAAAAAGCTCTCCTGGATGCACTTTAAGAATTCCGCACCCTCTAAGCCTTTCACACTCTGACTATCCCAGTTAATATTGGGGAAGTTGAAATCCCCTGCTATTATTACCCTATTATTTCTACACTTCTGAGATTTGCCGACATATCTGTTCCTCTATCTCCCCCTGACTGTTTGGGGGCCTATAGTAGAATCCCAGCTAAGTGCTTGCCCCCTTTTTGTTTTTAGGTTCGACTCATATGGCCTCATTAGAGAAACCTGCTAAGATATCATCCCTCCTTACAGCAATAATTGACTCCTTGATTAATATTGCGACACCCCCTCCTCTTTTACACCTCCCTCTGTCTTGCCTGAAGATTCTATACCCCGGAATATTGAGCTGCCAGTCCTGCCCCTCCCTCAACCATGTCTCTGTGATAGCAACAATATCATACTCCCATGTGTTCATCAACACCTTCAATTCATCTGCCTTACTCGCAAGACTCCTTGCATTAAAATAAATGCCATCCAGCCTTGCCATACTCCCTTGTACCGTTACATATTTGCTCTGCCTACCATATAGCTCCACTCCGTATCCCATCCCCCTGCCAAGTTAGTTTAAACCCCCCCCACCTCCCCCGCCAACAGTACTAGCAAACCTCCCCGGAAGGATGTTGGTCCCGTTCCGGTTCAGGTGCAACCCGTCCGACTTGTACAGGTCCCACCTTCCCCAGAAGCAGACCCAGTGATCCAGGAAACTAAAGCCCTCCCTCCTGCACCAACTCTTTAGCCACGCATTCATCTGCTCTATCCTCCTATTCCTCTACTCACTAGCACGTGGCACCGGGAGTAATCCAGAGATTACAACCTTTGAGGTCCTGCTTTTTAATCTGCTCCCTAGCTCCCTAAATTCTTGTTGCAGGACCTCATCCCTCTTTCTACCCATGTCGTTGGTACCAATGTGAACCACAACCTCTGACTGTTCACCCACCCCCTTCAGAATGCCCTGCAGCAGTTCAGTGACATCCTTGACCCTGGCACCAGGGAGGCAACATACCATCCTGGAGTCACATCTGCGGCCACAGAAACATCTATCTGTTCCCCTTACGATAGAATCCCCTATCACTATTGTTCTCCCACTCTATTTCCTCCCCTCCTGTGCAGCTGAGCCACTCGTAGTGCTACGACTTGGCTCTTGCTGCATTCCCCTGAGAAACCATCTCCCCCAGCAGTATCCAAAACAGAAAATCTGATGGAGAGGGAGGTGGACCCAGGGGACTCCTGCACTACCTTCCTAGTTCTTTTACTCTGTCTGGTGGTCACCCATTTCCTGTCTGCCTGTGCACTCTTTACCTGTGGTGTGATCACCTTGTTAAACGTGCTATCCACGAAGATCTCAGCTTCGCGGATGCTACACAGTGACTCCAGCCGCAGCTCCAGCTCCGAAATGCAGATTTCGAGTAGCTGCAGCTGGAGACACTTCCTGCACATGTGTTCGCCCTGGACACCGAAAGTGTCCCTGACTTCCCACATAGCACAGGAGGAGCACTCCACACTGCCGAGCTGCCCTGCCATGTCCTACCCTTAATTTACTCCCTTTACTCCCTTTAAATTAAAGAATATTAAACACACTAGGGACCTTACTTCCCTTTAAAGACTACTTACTCTAAACTAGAGACCTTACTTTTACTTTAACAACTGGACTGTAGAAATACTCTCCAGGTCCTGGAAGCCGACAAAGAAAGGAACAACTCACTCACCAAACTCACAGCCTAACACTCTGTTCCGAGCTGCTCTCCATGACAAACTGCACTCTAGCCTCCCTTATTTATGCTGCTGAGATTTAAATAAGTGAGCTCTCTGGCAGTTACAGACCAGATTAGACCAGTTAATTAATTATCTACTCTCACCTGCTCTCCAGCACAGAACTTGATTGAGTTTTTTGATGAGATAACAGAGAGGGTTGATGAGGGTAATGCAATTGACATAGTGTACATGGATTTCCAAAAGGCATTTGATAAAGTGCCACATAATAGCCTTGCCAGCAAAGTTGAAGCCCATGGAATAAAAGGGACAGTGGCAGCATGGATACGGAATTGGCTTAGTAATAGGAAACAGAGAGTAGTGGTGAATGGTTGTTTTTCAGACTGGAGGAAGGTATACAGTGTTATTCCCCAGGGGTCGGTATTAGGATCACTGCTTTTCTTGATATATATTAATGACTTGGACGTGGGTGTACAGGGCACAATTTCAAAATTTGTAGATGACGTAAAACTTGGAAGTATAGTGAACAGTGAGGAGGATAGTGATAGACTTCAGGAAGACATAAACAGGTTGGTGAAATGGGCAGACACGTGGCAGATGAAATTTAACGCAGAAAAGTGTGAAGTGATATATTTTGGTAGAAAGAATGAGGAGAGGATATATAAACTAAATGGTACAATCCTGAAGAGGGTGCACGAACAGAGAGACCTGGGGGTATATGTGCACAAATTGTTGAAGGTGGCAGGGCAGGTTGAGAAAGCAGTTTAAAAAGGTTACGGGATCCTGGGCTTCATAAATAGAGGTATAGAGTACAGAAGTGTGGAAATTATGATGAACCTGTATAAAGCATTGGTTCGGCCCCAACTGGAGTACTGTGTCCAATTCTGGGCACCACACTTTAGGAAGGATGTGAAGACCTTAGAGAAGTTGCAGAAAAGGTTTACAAGAATGATTCCAGGAATGAGGGACTTCAGTTACGTGGATAGACTGGAGAAACTGGTGTTGTTCTCCTTGGAGCAGAGAAGATTGAGAGGAGATTTGATAGAGGTGTTCAAAATCATGAGGGGTCTGGACAGAGTAAATAGAGGGAAACTGTTCCCATTGGCAGAAGGGTCGAGAACCAGAGGACACAGATTTAAGATGATTGGCAAAAGAACCAAAGGTGACGTAAGAAAAATGTGTTTTACGCAGCGAGTGGTTAAGTTCTGGAATGTACTGCCAGAAAGGGTGGTGGAGGCAGATTCAATCGCGGCTTTCAAAAGGGAGTTGGATAAGTATCTGAAGGAAAGAAATTTGCAGGGCTACGGGAAAGGGCGGGGGAGTGGGACTAGCTGAAGTGCTTTTGCAGAGAGCCGGCACGGACTCAACAGGCCAAATGGCCTTCTTCCGAGCTGTACCCATTCTACAATTCTAGATTCTACGAAAAGCCTTGACGAGTTGCTGCAGTGCAGTTTGTAGATGGTATACACTGCAGCCATGATGTGCCGGTGGTGGAGGGAGTGAATGTTTAAGGTGGTGGATGCGGTGCCAATCAAGCGGGCTGCTTTGTCCTGGATGGTATCGAGCTTCTTGAGTGTTGTTGGAGCTGCACTCATCCAGGCAAGACGTAGCAGATCATCTCAGTGAAGTAATAGGCACAAGCATTAAGATGTTAAAGAAACAAAGGATATGTAAATAGCTAAGGAGTGGAAACATTTCCCTCCCCGCCTTTTCCTGATGGTATTAAGAGCCTGTCCGCCTCTTATTTTTTCAGTTCTGAAGAAGCATCTGCACCCGAAATGTAAACTTATCTGTTCTCGCCTCAGATGCTGACTGACCGGCTGAGTGTTTCCAGCATTTTCTGTTTTTGCTTCAGATTTCCAGCACTTCCAGTATTTTTCTTTCATCCAGGTTATACTACTGGTTTTGCATTGATGCACGTCCAAAACTGTTTTGTTACGAAGTGGTACAAGCCACCCAATCAGTTACCACTGTCAAAGAGAATGACAAGAGTCTGAAAAGTTCCACTGCTATACTATGGGCAGCACAAGGCTTGTTACATAGCTGACAACTTCCACAGTCTGATTATAATGAAACAGGATTTCACTTAAAAAGCTTAGCTTTTCAAAAGCTTACAGATGGAGGGATAGCATCTATACAAAGGCCCAGAAATCGCATCGCGCCCAAAAATGGCACGCAGTGTTCTAACTTGCTCCTATTAAATCTGTAGCATTGTTGTCATTGAATACTCTTTCAACACTGTCCTCTGGGCTCCTGGTAGATTTAGTTTTTACCAGCGCTAATTAAGGTCAATGCAGGTAGCACACTAATATCCGTGCTGCCTGCTAACTTTAATCATCCAGGCATGCAGCCATGTGAGGGGCTGATATTGGGCATCCATGAGGCTACTTAAAGGCAGCCAGCAACTCTTAAAGGGGAGGTGCATTCTGGCTGAAGACACCAAAGAGCAACTTGAGTGGCTAAAGGAGGGAACAAGCGAGCACCAAGGTTCTCTGATGCTGCACTAAAGGCTCTGGTGCAGGCAGTTGAGAGGAGGAGGGATGTCAATGCCAGGAGCATTACACCAATGGCTGCAATGCCAGAAAAAAAATCAATGATCGAACTAGAGTTGTTTAGGTATGAAGAATGCTCTCATACTTTCACCACTTACACCCTCATTATTTACACTGCCAGCACTCACACACTGCCCTTCACTCTCCTACAAATACTGCACCATAGTTCACGAAACATCCTTCTCCATATGCTCACACGCTCACCACTATTACAACCCTCACTTACCCACAACTCACCGCTCATACACAGACATTCCACTATGACAGCCACATTCTCCAAACACCTCACAAGACTCTCGCTAACACACTTCACTCTTCCTTGCAGGAGAAGGACGCACACAACACCAGACAGATGGCTGGCACCAGAGGAGGAAGAGCTTGCCTGTTCACCCTCTCACCTATTGAAGTGAGTGTCCTGGAAATAATGGGAAGGGGCAGAGTGGAGTCTGTGGCCACTGGCAAAGCTGGGGAAGACATTGTGCAGTGTTTCTTTATACCGAATCCTCTTTGTTTCTTCTGACTTCTCCTTCACCCCACACATTCTGCATGACAAGCTGCAGATGCTTTCAACACCCATTTCTTTCTCTCTGCTCTCCCTCACATGAAAGCTAACCCTTGTCCAGGTCTTTCATTTAAGCTGCTGAGAATGCCGACACCCCTCATCCAGTAGAGGAAGAGGAGCCCAGAATTCCTGAAAATGCACCATTACTTGATCTCACTTTCGCAAGCACCAGCTAAGATACTGACACCACACGGACCTTAGAGGTTAGGTTAGAGGAGATATCTGCATGTGGTGACTCACCGGGCTCAAGTGTGCAGGAGCTAGCACAGGGCATAACATGCCACAGGTGCCAGCTCGTATACTAATTCTGCAGCAGAGGTCTCAGATGCATACTTCAAGGGCCCAGGCTACTGAAGAAGGCTGATGGGCATATAATGGGAAATGCTAAGTGCACTAGGAAGCCTGCCAGAGAGCTTGCACACAATGTCGCTGAACTTGGTGGAATCCAGCTCCAACTTGTCTCAAGGCTTTGCGCAGAGCATGGAGTCCATTCTGTCCAACATGGACCAAGTAGCCTACTCCATAAACACCACAGTGCAACCCACCATGGTGGAGAGCCATATGGCAGCTCACACTGCTGGCATGGAAGCTCAGAAGTCTTCCATCTTGGCTTTGGGAGTCAGTGTTGAAAGGGGCTTCCTTCACATCACTCCTACACTCTGTTCTCTAGCAGAGCCCTAGGTGTGCTGAGGTGATTCCCCAGGAGAGTGGCCTTGGCTCAGTGGGAGAGGCACCTGCTGTCTGGTCTCAGAAAGACAGCATGCTTGCTTCCCCACCAGCCGCTCCGCCAGTGCCTTTGCTGGTGCCACTCAGCCAGCAGGCCCAGACTGCTGCAGCCCAGGCCAAGATGGTACAGTCTGCAGCCCGGCACTCTAGGCCCAGAGCTGCTCAAGGTCATCCTCCAAGACCATCTGAAGTGTCCTCAATGGAAGCTCAGCAGCCTTCTACCTCCTAAGCCACAGCTACTGGAGATACACCTCATAGGAGCACTAGATTAGGTAAACAAGTACACAAGACAGGCACTAAGGGGTTACACAAGGGTGATTAGTTATTTTTTTCATCAATACTGACATGATTTGTTTGATTAATTTGCTTTTTGTTCTGAATCTGATGTTGGTATTTGTCTTTGTATTGAAGTGAGGACAAGACCCATAAGCATGGAGTGAAGGAAAGCATTTGAATGGTGGTTATAAGAAGAGTGGTAAGGATTGTGGGACTATTGGTGAATGGGGAATGGCAGGGCTGATTTAGGTGAATTGCTCCTTGATAAGATTGTCTCTGAGAGCTCGGGCAGATAGCGGCTCTGGTGGTCGCTGCCTTTTCCTCCTCCTCTTCCTGCTCCGCTTATTCCTCTTCCTTCTCCTACTCCTGTAATTATTGTTGCCCAGATGGTGGTAAGCGCTGCTCCTTCTTGATAGAAAAGTTATGGAGCATGCAACAGACGACAACAATTCTGGATAACCACTCAGAGGTGTATTGCAAAAGTTCTCCAGAATGATCCAGGCCTGATCGGTTCCAGTCCTACTCAGGTCCCCTCCCTCACCTCTTTCCCCAGTATATTGATGACTGTATCGGTGCCGTTTCCTGCTCTCGCCCTGAACTGGAAAATTTCATTCACTTTGCTTCCAATTTCCATCCATCCCTCACCTTCACATGGTCCAGTCCTGACTCTTCCCTTCCCTTCCTCGACTTCTCTATCTCCTTTTCTGGGGATAGGCTATTGACAAACATCCACTATAAGCCCACAGACTCCCACAGCTACCTGGCCTACATTTCCTCCCACCCTGCTTCCTGCAAGGACTCTATTCCATTCTCCTAGTTTCTCCGTTTCCGTTGCATTTGTTCTGACGATGCCACCTTCCATACTAGTGCTTCCGACATGTCTTCCTTTTTCCTCAACCAAGGATTCCCCTCTAACGTGGTTGACACGGCCCTTGATCATGTCCGTTCCATTTCCCACACTTCTGCTCTCAGCCATTCCCCTCCCTCCCAGAACCACGATAGGGTGCCCCTTGTCCTCACCTTTCACCCCACCAGCCTCCACATTCAACAGATCATCCTGCATCATTTCCGCCACCTCCAGCGTGATTCCACCACCAAACACATCTTCCCCTCACCTCCCCTTTCAGCATTCCGAAGGGACTGCTCCCTCCGTGACACCCTGGTCCACTCCTCTATCACCCCCAACACCCCTTCCCCTTCCCACGGCACCTTCCCGTGCAAGCACAGGAGATGCAACACCTGCCCTTTTACCTCCTCCCTTCCCACCATCCAGGGCCCCAAATACTCCTTCCTGATCCTGAAACAGCGATTTACTTGTACTTCTTGCAATTTAATATACTGTATTCGTTGCTCATGATGAGGTCTCTTCTACATTGGGGAGACCAAACGCAGATTGTTGACCTTTTTGTGGAGCACCTCCGTTCAATCCAGAAGTGTGACTCCGAGCTTCCGGTCGCCTGTCACTTTAATTCTCCGCTTCCACTCTGACCTCTCTGCCGTCGACCTCTTAAACTGTTCCACTGAAGCTCAACATAAGCTCGAGGACCAGCACCTCATCTTTCGATCAGGCACTTTACAGCCTTCCGGACTCAACATCGATTTCAACAATTTCAGACTATAACCTCTGTCCCTATTTTTGCAGATGGCAGCTGTTGATGATTCTGCTACACCCATTTACACCTCTTCTAGACCCATCTTTTGTTTCTTTACGAAGCGGTGCCAGCATCGGAGGAGGCGGCAAGATTTACACAGCAAGAGGAGAGGCAGCGCGGGCCTGAGAGGAGCCAGTACCTCCGACGATTTCAACAACAAGAAAAACCAAGGAATGATGTCACAGGACAGCAGGTAAGTGATTGGTTGGTGAGTGTTAACATTTTTTCTCTCTAACCTAGGACAGTGGTTTAAACTAGGAGCGGGAAACTACAACGCACTTTATTAAATTTATAACTTAACTAGTTAAACTAATTAATATAACTATAAATAGTCATTGAATAAAGACTTTAACTAATTAAATTAATAAAATTAGGTTAGACCAAGATATGGCCGAGCAGGTTGTGTGTCTGGACTGCAGTATGTGGGAGTTTGTGGACAGCGAGACTGTCCCGAGAGAACACGTCTGCAGGAGATGTCTCCGTCTCAAATCTCTCCGGCTCAGAGTTATTGAGCTGGAGTGCGAGTTGGAGACACTCTGACACATCAGGGAGGGGGAGGAGGAGTAGCTGGACAGGTTGCTCCAGACCTCGGTCACACCTCGTGGAGAGGTGCAGGATCAGAACAGGGTTGGTGTGACCGATAGAGTGCAGAGTATGAGGAACCCAGGTAAGAAAGGGAACGAGGATCCAGAGAAACTGATCCAATCCAATAGGTACAATGTACTTGCTACCTGTGAGGATAAGGATAAAGACTGTCGGAAGGACAGCCAGAATGCGGACCATGGCACTTTGGGGCAGAAGGCTGTCCTAAGGGGGGAGAAGGAGGAGGACGAGGGGAAGCGTAATGTGGTAGTTGTAGGGGATTCTATAATTAGGGGGACAGATAGCATCCTTTGCAAGCATGGTATGCTGTCCACCTGGTGCCAGGGTAAGGGACATCTCAAACTGGCTTGAAAGGATATTGGAGATGGAAGAGGAGGATCCAGTCATTGTGGTCCATGTTGGGATCAACAACATAGGGAAGAGTAGGCAAGAGGTCCTGTTTGGGGAGTACCAGGAACTAGGAGCTAAATTAAAGAACAGGACCTCAAGGTTTATAATCTCTGGATTATTACCTCAGCCACGTGCAAATTGGCATAGGGATAAGCTGATCAGGGAAATAAACATGTCGCTGAAGGAGTGGTGTGGGAAAGAGGGGTTCCATTTCATGGGGCACTGGCACCAGTATTGGAACAGGAAGGAACTGTACCATTGGGATGGGCTCCACCTGAACCGGTCTGGGATCAGGGTTCTAGCAGAAAGGATAAATAGGGCGGTCACAAGGACTTTAAAAGAGTAATTGAGGGGGAGGGCTCAGGGGGAAATTACAGTACAAATAGCACAAATAGTAATTCAAAAACAAACGAAAGGGAAGCGAGTAGAGTAGCAGTCAGAAATTGTGCTTTAGGCACTACAGGTAAAGGGAAAACTAAAAGATGTAAAGCGATTAAACCAGGAGAGAGAAATGAGAATCATGTGAGTAAAACATCAGAGCTGAAGGACAGGCTCGGTTGTGTGGCCCAAATAAGTGTTCTTTATACAAACGCATGAAGTATAAGGAATAAATTGAACGAACTGCAGGCACGAATTCAAATTGGAGGGTATGACATGGTAGTCATTACTGAGACATGGCTGCAGGACAGTCAGGACTGGGAACTAAATATACCAGGTTATGATGTCTACAGGAAAGATAGGGAAAATGATAGAGGGGGAAGAGTAGCCTTAGTGATTAAGGATAAAATCACTTCAATGATAAGAGAGAATATAAAGAGAGGTAAGCAGCCAATGGGGACCTTATGGGTTGAATTAATAAATAGGAAAAGATCTAAGACTGTAGTGGGAGTTGTGTATAGGCCCCCTGGTAGCAGCTCTGAAGTGCTAGATTGTAGAAATGAAGAGATTAGACAAGCGTGTAGCAAAGGCAGAGTGGATTTAATGGGGGATTTTAACTTTCATATAGATTGGGAAAAGCAGACTAGCACCTGTCAGAAAGGTAGTGATAGTTTTCTACAACAATATGTCCCAGAGGCAACAAGGGGGCAAGCCATATTAGATTTAGTAATGAGTAATGTGCCAGATTTAGATAACAGCCTAGCTGTGCGTGAACATTTATCCAATAGCAATCATAACATGATCGAGCTCAACGTAGCGTTTGAAAGGGAGAAACGCGAAACAGCTGGTAAGATTCTAGACTTAGGTAAGGTTGACTTCAACAGGATGAGGCAGAGACTGTCTACTGTAAACTGGGCAAATCTGTTAATGGGTAAAACAACAGAAGATCAATAGGAGATGTTTAAAAAACAATTTAATGTGATATAGAACCCGTTTATACCCCTGAGGGGCAAGTGCTCTACTTTCCAAAAAAAACCATGGACAACTAAAGAGGTAAGGGACAGCATAAAACTAAAGGAAAGGGCATACAAAAATACAAAAAATAGTACAGATCCTGCCGAATGGGAAAGATACAAAGAACAGCAAAGGGTCACAAAACAGATAGTAAGAGCTACAAAAAGGGAGTATGAAACAAAACTTGCAAGAGATATCAAAATCAATATGAAGAATTTTTACAGTTACATTAGGAAAAAGAGGATGGTCAGGAGCAATGTTGGCCCCTTAAAAACTGAAAGTGGTGATATTGTCAATGACAATGGGGAAATGGCGGACATGTTGAATAATTACTTTGCGTCAGTATTTATAGTAGAAGAGGAAAGTATGCCGGAAATCCCAAAGAAACTAATATTGAATCAGGAACAGGGACTCAATAAAATTAATGTAAGTAAAATAACAGTAATGAAGAAAATAATGGCACTAGAGAGTGACAAATCCCCAGGGCCAGATGGTTTCCATCCCAGGGTTTTAAAGTAAGTAGGTGAGCACATTGCAGATGCCCTAACCATAATCTTCCAAAGTTCTCTAGATTCAGGAACCGTCCCTTTAGATTGGAAAATTGTGCATGTCACTCCGCTTTTTAAGAAAGGCGAGAGAGCGAAACCAAGGAATTATAGACCAGTTAGTCTAAAATCTGTTGTCGGGAAATTGCTAGAGTCTATAATTAATGACTGAACACCTTGAACATTTTCAGTTGATCAGAGAGAGCCAGCATAGATTTGCGAAAGGTAGGTCAAGCCTGACAAACCTGATTGAATTTTTTGAAAATGTGACTAAAGTAGTGGACAGGGGACTGTCTATGGATGTTATTTATATGGACTTCCAGATGGCATTTGATAAAGTCACACATAAGAGACTGTTAACTAAGATAGAAGCCCACAGATTTGAGGGCAAATTAGTGACCTGGTTAGGAAATTGGCTGAGCGGCAGGAGACAGGCAGTAGGGATAATGGGTAGGTACTCAAATTGGCAGGATGTGACTAGTGGTGTCCTGCAGGAATCTGTGTTGGGGCCTCAACTATTCACAATATTTATTAATGACTTAGATGATGGCATAGAAAGTCATATAGCCAAATTTGCTGATGACACAAAGACACAATTATAGGCAGTGTAGATGAACGTATAAAATTACAAAGGGATATTGATAGATTAAGTGAATGGACAAAACTGTGGCAAATGGATTTCAATGTAAGCAAATGTGAGGTCATCCACTTTGGACCTAAAAAGGATAGAACAGGGTACTTTCTAAATGGTGAAAAGCTAGAAACAGTGGATGGTCAAAGAGACTAGGGGGTTCAGGTAGATAGATCATTAAAATGTCATGAACAGGTACAGAAAATAATCAAAAATGCCAATGGAATGCTGGCCTTTATATCTAGAGGACTAGAATACAAGGGGTTAGAAGTTATGCTGCAGCTATACAAAACCCTGGTTAGACCACACCTGGAGTACTGTGAGCAGTTCTGGGCACCACACCTTAGGAAGGATATATTGGCCTTGGAGGGAGTGCAGCGTAGGTTTACCAGAATGATACCCGAACTTCAAAGGTTAAGTTACGAGGAGAGATTACACAAATTAGGGCTGTAATCCCTAGAGTTTAGAAGGTTAAGGGGTGATCTGATCAATTTTTCAGGATATTAAGGGGAACAGATAGGGTAGTTAGAGAGAAACTGCCCCCACCGCCCAAGTTCCTGACCTTCTCCCCCCAAGTTCCTGACCTCCTCCTGAAGGGATAATTACTAGTCCTAGCCCCTTTTGGGCTACCCCGGATCAGACATATTCCCCAGACGTTCACCTTCAACTAAAGTTAGAGGTAGCCGAATCCTAAAGATGCTTAATTGGGTCTAAAGGTCCAGACTATCTCTCCCTAAAGGAAAGGAACAGCCTGAAGATGTTACCGTCCTCCAGATAGCACTTTTAATAAGTTTAGCTAGACTGTAACCTTCCGGATATTATGAGGGTCCAGAAAACTCCCTCAGAATTCTGCAACTCCTCACCAAAGAGTGTACAGAGATTGAGTTTGTGAGTTTGATACAGAAGTACTATTTGAGACAATTCTAAAAAAATATATAGATTTATTAAAGAACCGACATGTAATTACAGTTGGTGATTCAATCGCAACTTTAACAATTCCAAATACAAAAGCTTACAATTCTTATTATCAGAGATCCTTAATCTCAAATCTTAACTTCGTTACATTTTTACATTTCTTAGTCTTATTCCAGGATATCCACCAAAATCAAATACAAGTACCTTTTTGATCCCGAGATACAAAGAGTTGAAGACTTACAGAGCTTGCCTCTGAAGTCTGAGAACTGCTTTGCCCCTTCCAGCAAATTCTGTCTTCCTATTTGAAAGTTCTATATTTATACTCTTTCTCAGTGGTATATCCTTTGAAGTTTTCTGCTGATGTAAGCTAATTATCTCTAGTCATTTTTCTGTTGACCCCTTCTATTCTTACAGTTAGTTCAGCTGGTAGCAAGCAGACTTGTGTCTCCTAGGTGTTCCAAATTCAACACAAAAACAATGTGACAGGTGGTGCCTCCCCCACTTGATGCCATTCTTACCAAGGTCTTCTGTTTGTATCTTTTGCATTTAGAACACCTTGACCGGATGCACCATTGTCTTCTTAGCTACCTCAACTGGTTGCATTAAGAATTATGTCTTCTGTCTTTCATTTGATGTCATTTTCACGAAGCCATATGTTTCTTTAATTTATGTGATTAATTTCAAAGTGTTGGTTTGAGACACCTTTAACTGGGTATGGTATTGTTTTCTTTCTAAGCTTCAGACTTCCTGGAACCTCTAACCTTCTGTTTCAATGAGGCTATTGTCTCAGTATCAACAACTTATCTTATCTCAACAGCCTGTATGCTGTTCACAGCTTTAGATTGTTGAGGCTTCCAGATTTTCAAACCCAGTTTGTCATGTTTCAAAGGCCAGAATATTTAATAGAATGGTGTATGTTTCTGAATATGGCATATTCCTTCACACTCCTCCCCACCCCCAAGTTTCTGACCTCCTTCCTCCACATGTTTCTGACCTCCTCCCCGCCCCCCAGGTTTCAGGCAAACTCCCCCCAAGTTTCTGACCTCCTCCTCCCCACGTTTCTGACCTCCTCCCCCTCACAAGTTTCTGACCTCCTCCTCCTGCCAAAGTTCCTCCCATCCCAGATTCATGACCTTCTCCCCCTAACAAGTTGCTGACCTTCCCCCCCCCCCCCCCCACCAATAGATGGGGCATTGTGTGTGGGTCACGGATTTTTAGCAGGCTTATTGGGTTTGAAGTGAATAGTGACAGTGTCATGACTTCCAGATTTCATCCAGTCCAATGATGTCACTTGCCACACATGCATTGAGTTTTCCGAGAAATCAACCAGATCAAGGGGGAAGAGAGGGAGAACGTGGTGCGAGTGTAAAGGGGGTGGGGTTGAAAGAACGTGATCCGTCTTACGATCTGGATCACGTTCTCACTCTCATTCCCCCCCTTTAGACCTGGATCACGTTCTTCTCCCCTCCCCACTGCGCTCTCTGTACTCTTTACCCCCTCCGCCCCCCCCGAGTTCCTGACCTCCTCTCCCCCCGATCCTCTCTCCCACCTCCTCCCTCTCTCTTCCCCTCCTCTCTCTCTCCCCCCTCTCTCCCCCTCCAATTCCCTCTCTCTGCCCCCCTCCGATCCTCTCTCCCACCTCCTCCCTCTCTCTTCCCCTCCTCTCTCTCTCCCCCCTCTCTCCCCCTCCAATTCCCTCTCTCTGCCCCCCTCCGATCCTCTCTCTCTCCCCTCCGATCTTCTTTTCTCCCCCCGACCAGCACAGATCCAGTGACCATCTCCCACGGAGCTGGGGAAAGCGTGGCCACAACTCGGTAACAGCGCGCATGCGCAGAAGGGGATTGGGTGCGCATGCGTGGCTCCGGGATACCGCGCGCATACACGGAAGGCTGTGCAGAATGTTTGTGCAGATAATCACTCCATAAAAATATTTAACTGGAGGAGGGCTAACTTCAGTGAGTTGAAAAGGGATCTGGCCCAGGTGGATCGGAATCAAAAATTGGTAGAGAAAACCGTCATTGAACAATGAGAGACCTTCAAAGAGGAGATGGTTCGGGTACAGAGTCGACACATTCCCATGAGGGGAAAGGAAGAGCATCGAAAGCTAGAGCTCACTGGATGACTAAAGATACAAAGGTTAAAATGAGACAGAAAAAGGAAGCTTGTGACAATTGAAAAGTTCATAATTCAGTAGAGAACCAACCTGAATATAGAAAGTACAGAGGAGATCTAAAAAAAAGGGAATAAGAGGGGCAAAGAGAGACTATGAGAACAGATTAGTGGTTAAGATAAAAGGGAACCCAAAAGTCTTTTATGAACACATAAATAGTAAAAGAGTCATCAAAGGAAGGGTGGGGCCGGTTAGGGACCAAAAAGGAGATATTCTTGTGGAGGAAGAGGGCATGGCTAAGATACTAAATAAGTACTTTGCATCTGTCTTCACTAGAGAAGCAGATGCTGCCATTGTAGCAGTAAAGGAGGGGGCAGTGTAAAGGAAATAGCCATATTCCAAGAAATACATCATTCTATGAAGAGATTTTGATATTATTAATACAAGACATACTGAGTTTAAAAAAGTCTGGAAAGCCTTGGCGATACAGACTGCAAACACAATACAGGCTTCTGAGATAAGATGAAGTGTTAACACAAAAGCTGTAAAACACCACAAGCTTTGAAATGGGAGATGGTTGTAAACACAAAAACAATGCCCCTATTGAAGCAAACCATTGGCGCTTCCAGAAGGTCTGGAGTTTGGGAGAAACACAATGGAATGACCCAAGTAAAGTGTTATAAGCTAACACTCATCAAAACAGAAACTTAGAACATTAAACAACCATATGCCTTCATAAAGTAGCATCAAATAAGACAGGAAACACGATTAAATATGCAACTAATTGAGATAGCAAGAAAACAAGTAAACACCCTAAGAGAAGTGGTTTTGATTTACATATTGTAAAAGATACCTACAGAGAGGCTTTGAAAATATAATATCAATAGATGGCACCAAGCAATCACATTGTTTATGTGTTAAACTTGGAACACCACGGAGTCACGACGTCTGGCTTACAAGCAGTTAAGTGATATTAAGAATTCAATAGAAAGACTTCCTAAGAATAGCATCAAAAGATGAATCTGTAATAACCATTTTATGATAGTTTTTGAAACACCTAAAGGTAGAGACAGAATTCTAAGAGTTGGCAGCTGAAATGACAGTAAGAATAGAAAAGAATTCAATAGAGTATCACTAGAGACAATTAGCTTACATCAAAAGAAAACTTCAAAGAATATACCACTAAAAAAGAGTATAAAAATAAGAGCTTTTCAAATGAGAAAACAGAAGTCGCTGGGAAGGGGCAGAGCGATTCTTGCCTTCAGAACCACTCTGTAGGCCTACAACTCTGAGTCTTGGGTAATCAAGGTATTTGATTTTGGTGGATATTCTGGATTAAGAAATAAGTAGAAGTGTGGAAATGTAACGAAGTTAAGATTTAAGAATAAGGATCTCTGATAAGAAATATAAGCTATTTGTATTTTGAACGGTTAAAGTTGCGATTGCCATACCAGCTGTTAACCGAATGTCGGCTCTTAAATAAATCTACATATTTTTAGAATAGTCTCAAGTAGTATTTCTGTATCAATCTCATGAACTCAATTTCTGTACACTCTTCAGAGAGGAGTTGTAGAATTCTGGGAGGTTTTCCGGACCCTCATAATATCCGGAAGGTTACAGTCTAGTTAAATTTGTTAAAAGTGCTATCCGGAGGATGGTAACATCTTCAGGCCATTCCTTTCCTTTAGGGAGAGATAGTCTGAACCTTTAGACCCAATTAAGCGTCTCTAGGATTCGGCTACCACTAACTTTAGTTGAAGGTGAACGTCTGGGGAATACGCCTGATCTGGGGTAGCCTGAAAAGGGCTAGGACTTGTAATTATCCCTTCAGCAGTAGTGATATTGGATAGGATAAAAATAGAGAAAGAGGAGGTACTTAAAGTAGAAGTCACCTGGTCCGGATGGGATACATCTAGGTTACTGAGGGAAGTAAAGGTGGAAATTGCGGAGGCTTTGGTCACAATGTTCCAATCCTTTTTGGATATGGAGGTGGTGCCAGAGGACTGGAGGATTACAAATGTTACACCCCTGTTTAAAAAAGGGGAGAGGGATATACTCAGCAACTACAAGCCAGTCAGCCTAACGTCTGTGGTGGGGAATCTTTTAGAGACAATAATTCACAGCAAAATTAATCGGCATTTGGAAAAGTATGGGATAATAAATGAAAGTCAGTATGGTACTGGGACCACTGCACTTTTTGATATATGTTAATAACCTGGACTTGGGTATACAGAGCATAAGTTCAAAGTTTGCAGATGATACGAAACTTGGAAATGAATGAGGAGGATAGTAACAGACTGGTGAAATGGGCAGACACATGGCAGATCACATTTAATGCAGAGAAGTGTGAAGTGATACATTTTGGTAGGAATTATGAGGAGAGGCAATAGGAAGTAAATGGTACAATTTTAAAGGGGGTGCAGGAACAGAGAGACCTGGGGGTATATGTTCACAAATCAGGACAAATTGAGAAGGCTGTTAAAAACGCATATGGGATCCTTGGCATCATTATTATTAAAGGCATACAAAAGCAAGGAAGTTATGCTAAACCTTTATAAAACACTGGATAGGCCTCAACTGGAGTATTGTGTTCAGTTCTGAGCGCCGCACTTAGGAAGGATGTCAAGGCCATAGAGAGGGTGCAGGAGAGATTACTAGAATGGTACCAGGAATGAGAGGCTTCAATTATATAGAGAGACTTGAGAAGCTGGGATTGTTCTCCTTAAAGCAGAGCGGCGATTTGATAGAGGTATTCAAAATCATGAACAGGTTTGATAGAGTAAATAAAGAGAAACTGTTTCCAATGGCTGAAGGGTCGGTAACCAGAGGACACAGATTTAAGGTAATTGGTAAAAGAACCAGAGGCGACATGATGAAACATTTCTTTACAGAGCGAGTTGTTGTGATCTGGAATGCACTGCCTGGAAAGGTGGTGGAAGCAGATTCAATAGTAACATTCAAAAGAGAATTGGATAAGTACTTGAAGGGAAAAAAATTACAGGACTGTGGGGAAAGAGCAGGGGAGTGGGATTAATTGGATAACTCTCTCAAAGAGCCAGCACAGGCACGATGGGACGACCGGCCTCCTTCTGTGCCCTATCATTCTATGATTCTATGATTCTATAATGCTTGATGATGCTTGTTGTTAACCAGTGGATCTGGCTGCGGTGTAATCCGGCCGGCAAGCATGGGTTTCTGAAAGACGATGTGAGCCAAGTGTGCAAGGGATAGCTCTTGTCTCCAAGCAGCCAATGTCTCACTTGCTGTGCAGAGACAAAGGGGGGAATTTTAGCCTTAAAAAACAGGTGGATTTGGAGCGCGGGGGCAGTTAACTTGTTAAAAATCGGAAGACCGACCTGAACCACCCTCCAACCCGCCCACTTCCGGTTTTAACGGAGGCAGGACAGGAGGGGGTGGCGGGATGGGAATAGGCGACCAACCTGCTCCCAGGAGGCGGGGCACCAGTTTAAATATTATAATGAGGCCCAAAGCCTCTTTTTTAACCTCCATTATGTTTTTAACTGCTTGTGGACGGGTTTCACACAATTCGTGAAACCCGGCAGTTAAAGCAAGGTGGGGACTGTTGGATCCAGGAGGTAAGTGGTTTTATACAACCTCCTGGATCCAGGGTCCCGACTATACCCACCCCGTGATCGGAGACCCCCACACGAGGTTGCCGATCACCCCCTCCCCCCCCGCCCCCCACCTCCAGGCATTCCTTCCCCCCATCCTCGATGATGCTGAGGCTGGCCATGATCCTCCGGTGACCGACCACGATATTCTCTCCCCCCCACACGATACTCCAGTGGCTGGTCCCGATCCTCCCGATGTTCCCTTCGCCCCCCAGCCCCCCCCCCCCCCCCGCATCATCCTGTCCCGATCCTCTCTCCCCGCCCCTCCCACACTGATCTCCTGCCCGACCCCCACCCCCAATCCATTTAACAGCTCGGCCCCCACGTGAACCTTCCCTCTCACCCCTGTGCGGCTGCAGGCCTACCCGCCCACAGCCAGCCAGCCTCTCAATCTGGCTGGCTGCGGGCGGGAAACCGAGGCCTCACATGCAAATCAGGCCCTGCTGTTAAAGTCAGCAGGACCTGCGGGAAACCGGGTTTCCTGACCATCTCGAAGTCCCCCCGCCCCCAAACTGCCTTCCTCCTTAAAACTCCAGCCAAAGAGTGGGGAGGGGAGATCAATAATTGCCGCAAAATAAAAACATCATGGCAACTACCAAGAAAGCAGGCACAAACCTGTATATTGCGCCGGTGATCACATGTCAGTTATTCATTAATGGAAAGCTGTTGCAACTCATCAAGGCAGCAGGCTCATCTGCAGAAGCCCGCACAGTGATGTGTGTGCAGTCAATGATGCCTTGGAATTGCGGGAAACCTGCAATTTGCGGGAACTCCGGAGCCCTCTCCTGCTGTTTTCAGGTGTCCACGGGTAACGTGATGAAATTGTTTGCCAGTCACCTGCTTCAGGCAAACATTAATTTCAGACTGACTGATGGTGCTGGTGACCCCTGTTGCAACCTCAAAGGAGCTGGAGGCAAAGATGTTGAGGGCTGTAGCTATCTTGACTGTCAGCTGTGGCAGGGAGCTGCGGGTCTTGTTGCAGAAGGTGGCACAGGTCTGTGACAGCCTCCCTGGAGAAGTGCAGCCTCTTTATGCACTGCTCTTCTGTGGTCTCCCAGCACCTAAAGCTCCATGTGGTCCTTCCACCTGTTGCTGATGCTCCTCTTCCTCTAGCCAGGATGGAATAGCCAAAAAGATTGGCATTTTTGGAAAAGAGTGCTGCCTGTACCCCCTTAAGGTTACTGAAGGTATTCCTGCTTCTGCAGGCAAATAGACAGCAATTCTACACCCAAAAATGTCTGTGAGCTAACAGCAAGACGTCTGCAAAATGTTTGAAGAGATTTGCATGAGCAAGCAGGTGAGTGCTCCTTTTAGTAGCACTGGAAATGGCTGCCCTGAACCCTGAACCCTGAACCATCCATGATTTGTGAGCGAGTTTTTGGAAGTAACACTGGTCCGGGGCGCCCGTTTTCCACCCGCAGCATGTCAGGGCTATGGTAATATGGCCGGGCCTCCCATTGGCACTAGCTGCAAACAAATTCATAGGATTACATAGGATATACGGCACCAAAACAGGCCTTTCGGCCCAACCAGTCCATGCCAGCATTTATGCTCCACTCGAGCCTCCTCCTGTCTTTCCTCATCTAAATCTATTCCCTTCTCCCTCATATGCTTGTCTAGCCTCCCATTAATTCCTTGGCTGAGGCATATTGCTGCATTTCACTTCCCTTCCTGGCATTTCCTAATCTATAAATTGACATTTAGAAACATATGATACTAAGATTATAAGAATAATAAATGTAAGATGGCCAAGGCCACTGATTATCGTTTTTCATAGAACAGTGAGTGTGAGAACAATACATGATCCTCAAAACATTGGTAAAAATCTTAGAATCCCACGTAATAAATACAGAATTTGACTGATTCATTCACCATAAACCAGTAGTCCAGAAGGTGGCCAAAAGCAACAGCTCATGAAGAGCTAAACATTAAAACTCAATGAGTAGGAAATTACTAGTTTTTCCAAGAAGATTCCTCCTTTGTTGTGGAATTTTCCAAGTGCCTGAATTGAAAAAGATATTGAAGCCAGGGAACTTATTCTTGTGTTGACTCAATTAATGGAGCAGAAAGGCTGGCAGAATCTGGTTGGATTGGAATCCCGATCCCCAAAGAGTCAGATCAGGGATCTGCTCCCAGCAATCAGGCCCAATCAGCAGTATTTTAATGGACTCTTGGCCTTGGGAAATACATTATAATAATCTGTAATATATTAAAATTCTTATATAGGTTGTGCAATCCATCGAAACTGCTATGTAAACATTCTCTATGGAAATTTCAATAGAAAAATGTTTTCACTTATCTGGTACACTTACCCGTTATGATTTCCTATAATCCCAGTAGACAGAGGAGTTCCAATGTTAATCTTCAAATTTACCCGTCACACCTCCCTGAAACACTAACATGTGGTGCTATGTTATCCTTTCCCCACAAATCACTCAAAATGCTCGAAAAAAATTCATCTGCTATTTTTGCTCAGTAACTGAAATGTCCAAGGTAAACAAAATAAAAAATTCAGAAAGTTACATATTTCACAAAAACATGGTTGAATTTATTAATTGAATTGTCTTTTATGCCTCCCAATAACTTTATTAAAGTTTTTATTGAATACCTTAGCCTCTCCCAAAAGACTTGTGTTGGATGTGATATTTTTGCACAGAGCTATGTCTGTTAGTTGAATGCAGATTGTGCTGTTTCACCATACCCAGTTTCCCAGGTTGTATCAGTAACTTTTAGTCAGCTGTACTCTTGGGTATTTTGTTTTGCATCCAGTAGTTTCTGTTGAGTTGTTTTTCCAAATGTATTTCAAGAAAAGTTAGAGGGCAAATTCCAAAAGCTTTAATCAGCTGAAGTTAAATTGATACAAAAGCAAAATACTGCAGATGCTGGAAATCTGAAATAAAAAGAAAAATGCTGGAAATACTCAGCAGGTCAGGCAGCATCTGCGGAGAGAGAAACAGAGTTAACCTTTCAGGTCGCTGACCTTTGATCAGAACTGGAAAATATTACAGATGTAACAGATTTCAAGCAAGTGCTACACTTATTGGCTCGTTCTCACTCCAATTCCACTTGTCACCATTTTTCCCAGGGCCTTTACAAGAGCAGCCCAGGCATCCACCTGAATCAGGAGGGAGCCTAATTAAATTATGCAAATTGGGGTCCTATGATGTACATAGGGCCCCAATTGCAATTTTGAGCTACAAATGACTCCACTCGTTTGTATAGGTTAGTGAGTGGCCTAACCTGCAGTCTTTAAAAGAACCACTGGAGGCCACTCCCAAAACGGCCTAGGAAATATCTAATTTTTTATTTGGTGCAGCCAGGAGGAGGACTCTTGCTCTTCTTGTACCCACAAAAAAGAAATTCCAGACCGCGGGCGACCCCTCCAAGCACCGCCACCCCACCCTCCCTCTTCCAGGATCACCTCTCACCCTCAGGCTCTGACCGTCGGGCTGCTCAGTGCGAGAGTCAGACAATTTCCTGCCCCCTTAGAACCTGTGTGCTGCAGCAAGGTGCCGGTTTGGCACCTGCAGCTCGCTGACAAAATGGAAATAAGAGCCAGGCCTTTAAATGGCTCGGACCTCCCTCTGTAAGGGGTTTTGGCGTGCTTATATCGCAGCCGGTGTTGGTGTGGGGTTAGGCCTTCGTTGCCTAATACTATTGCTTGCTCTGGTCTCCGGCCAGCCTTGTTGCAATAAGCATAGGACCCCAATTTGCATAATTTAATTAGGCTCCCTCCTGATTCAGGTGGATGCCTGGGCTGTGAGTGGTTCGACCCACTCGCCCTTACGGTTCTAACACTGGACTTAGGTGCGAGAGCAGTAATGCAGAGAAAAACTCAAATAGACCCGGTTGAATAGTACGAAATGGAAATCTTTATTGTATAGCGTCCAAAATCATGAAGTACATGTCATAGGCGCAAATTAATGAGAGTACAAGTATACATACATTCATAAAGCTTGGTCTATGGTAATGAAGAACGCACGGCACATCATAAAAAGGGGAACACATTATACTTTATCCTTAATAAAACCACCCTCCCCTATCAATACCTACACTACATCTAGATTTGTAGGATCGGGAAACATGCTCACCACTCGTGATACTTCGGAGAATTTTAAAGTGAGGCACTCAGCTCGTTTCGCTGCAGCGCCTGACTGTCACGTGTTTGGAGGGGTCTCTGTACCCCACTTGTTTATCTTCGCTGCTGCGGCAAGCAGGCTGGGCTCCCCGTTGTCATGAAGAACTCGACAGCACTCGGGCCCAGCTGTAGAATTCAAAGAAAAGTCTTCCTGTACCGACACCAGTTGTCGGTAGAATTCAAAGAAGAGTCTTTGACCGGTTCGTGCAGTAACCTATAGAGTTCAAGAAATGGGTCGTATATTTTCGGGCGCGGTCGGGGTTTACTGACCGCGGCAGCACGTGGATTCTTCTTCTTCTCTTGTCATTTCGTCTTGCCTTGTTGGGCCTTCGGGTCCAAACACCGTTTACCGACTCTCGGGATGGTGCACCCGGTCACTGGCCTTCGTCGAGGCGACTCGTTCCAATTGAGCCCCACCCAACATTCGAATAACCGTCCAGTGCGGCTAAAGTCCAGAGTCAACAGAGTCCAGAGAAAACACAGAAGGCTGCTCGTCCAGCAGAGCGATACCCGAGGATCAGAATAGGAGAATAAAAGTTCAGCCCGAGTCAAGAGTCTGCAGAGATAAGAGAGCGATGGACATTTGTTCACTATAGTTATAGTGCTGTGTTCCCTTATCTCCCGGCCAAATCTTAATGTTTGTCCTTTGTGAAATATTGGCGCTCAAAACTCCCAGCATGGGGTGATTCTTGTCTTTAATGGGTTTCGGTAGCACCTGAGACTGGCCAACTACCCGTTAATGTTTTCCCCATTGTTGGCCCAGCCAGGATCGTATGAATCGTCTCCCTGACTGGTTTTGGGGGCCCCCGAATACTTGTTTAATCACCCGAGAATGGCTCTCTCATTGTAGAGCCGTGGGGGTATTTGTGTATTGATGTGTCTGGATGGGCCTTCGATTGCCCAGTACAATGGTCCTTACTTGTGCATGAAAAACGATTCCAGCACTCATATCTTTTGCTATTGTCACAAATGCAAACAGGTTGCATCCTGTCTTTATCAGTGCTTATCGAGTATGATCCCGTCTTATATTGAAAATGTTTATTCGAACGCCATCTTGTCTGCCCACTGTACTTCTGGAAGCTTCTGCCACGATGCGCGGTGGCCATTTTACAGGCTTCTGTGTCCTTTATATCATGACAGCATTTCGTTTAAATAAACTGATCAAACGAATCTGCTTCTATCTTGTTATTTCGAATCGCGATAATTGCGAAACTTTACACCTCTAGTAAGAACAGATGGGTGGTAGTTAAAATCAGCCATATAGTGTCTTTCCTCATCCTAATTTGAATTTTAAGAAAAAAGTTGAAACTTGAAAGCAAACAAACCTCTTTGGGGAAACAGCAAGAGGGGAAGAGGGAAACAGTTTGAGGCGAAGGGTGAGGGGGGCCTCTGGCCTCTCATCACCTACCTTTGTGGAGAGGTAGTGGGAGTGAGGCGGAGTTAGATAGAGGATTAATGGTGAACTAAGTGACAGAAGAGTGAGTGAAATGGGAGGATACATGGCTTGAGTGGATAGGTCAAAGGGGAAGGTATGACGAATGATGGGAGTAGGGGTATTGATACGAGCAAGAGGTTGGGGGCAAAGGAGGTGATTGGGGGATGGTATGGGAAGGGAGGCACTGAAGGCTACAGGCTGCATTTTCCCCATAACCCCCACTGGAAAATGCAGACTGTAGCTATCAGCTACTTCTTTCCCGGTTACTCCATCGACCACCCCTGCCCCACCCCCACCCAAAAGGAAAGAAGAGAAAGGGGGAAAAAAGGATGGAACAGAAAACAAGAAAAGATGAGAAAGAGATGCAAAAGGGAAGAGAAAGAGAGAAACTTAAATAGAAGATGAGACACACAGAGAGAATCAGGAACACAAAGACAATCAGGATAGATCAGGGAGAGGCCATGTTCTTCAACTTACCATGAGTTATGCCACAGGAGTACCATTATTATGACTCTCCAGAATAATTTCTTTCCATTCTGTATAAGGTATATTTTCTTCGCCGTGTTTGACATTTTGGCTTTGTCTTCCTTGGCATCTGCCTTCCCCACCGTTAGCTCCCCACCTCCTCTCCACTGCCTCAGCTTCTCCCTTCATCTCGCCCCCTCCTAATCAAGGCTTAAACTGAGCTCAGCTTCTTCTTGGAAAGTAGGTTGCCAATCAGGATCACTCTGATCAGAAAAGGCTGAAATAACAAATCAGCCATTGGACATTAATAATGGAAAAGTAGCAGTGAAATCATTAAAACAGCTTCATGAAATATACACACAAAAAGCTGTTATTATTTCCACTTAATTATTACTAATAAAAATTTTATGCTGTGGCACTTGAGTTTCAAAATACTGCTGATTTTGTGCAACAGTATTTTGATTTTGTATATGGACATGCCAAAACGAGATTGATTTCAGTAGGCAAACTAATAGTCCCTATGGGTCATTCCAGCCCACCATAATAAAAAAATCATTATCGACCCAAACTAGACCTCCATGCAATGGTATTCAATATAACTATTGCCATATATAATCCACAGCCTGAAGGAAATTTGCTTTTTAAAATGACATTGGTAAGCACAATCGGTGATAGGTGCTTAACTGTAAATTATTTTCATTTTCTTTTAAATTAATTTTAACTTTTTAAACTATTGATTTTATGATGAAGATATACAACAAATTTGAACATTTTTGCAACAAGTAGACGCATCTGAATAATACATAATGAAGATTGCACTGCTGAGTTTGTGTATCGCTTCGACAGGTCCACACATTGGCCTGGAATTTGCAGTCAGCGGTGAAGCGACAGCACTCGTCGCCAATCTCGAAGAAAGCTACACACAAAGATCTAACGATCTCTGTGGCATGAATTTCAGCTCTCCTGACCTTAGTTTAAATCTGGCGCCAAATCAAGCGAATCTCCAGTGTCCAGCAACAGTGATGTCATCAAGCAGGCTAAGCAGCCAATCAGATTGAAGAATTCTCACAGACAGCAAACCAGGAAGTAAAATGCACAGATTATAATTTCCTTGTTATAAATTTTACAGAGAGTGAAATAAAGATTGGGACAGAGACATAGCATTAAGTTAGAAGCTGAAATATCATAAACAAACCTTTAAAAAATATTTTATTAAAAGCCATGTCATTCTTATCATATTAATGGAAACATTTGACATTCCACAAATATAAAATTCGTTTTGTAGGGCCATAATAGTTGTTCAGCAGTCAATACGCTGTTAAAAACCCAGTTACACCTCTTTCAACAAGACTTAACTTTTTTTTGTGGGGGGGTGGGTGGTTAACAGCAATATTGCAATTTAATAGGGGAAGCTTTCGCCAGGAAGTGTGATTTAAGTTGATTGCCGACTCTGGGGAGTTCCGCTACGCAACCTGTGGAGGAGCATGGAATGACTGACAGCAACTTCTGGATTTCCGCGTTTATCTGCACATGCGCTGACTCCAGAAGTTGCTGTCACTTTCAGAGGAGTAACGACAGGGAACGCTGACAGTTTCGCCGTCATTACCACTGCAAAATCTGGGCCATTGTGTAACTATTGATCCAATGGTACTCTCTCACTTAGCTACGATTCACTTCATTTCCAAAACTCATATAAGCACATCTAAACTTTAAAAGCAAGTGCAAATGAGTTTTGCAAACAAATAAAACATTGAAAAGTCTAAAATATGGATATTTAGACACTGCTCTTTTGTGTTCCATTCAAAAAATCACTTGTGGAGGTTACAATCACTTACCTGCATAACGAGGCCATTTGATCTCCTGAGGAAAGATGCTACAAAGGGTCTCCATCCCCTCCTTATTAACTCAAGGACAACTCTAGAATATCTACGTAACCTTCACTTGACAAAATGGAAAATTTCTGTCTGAATTTCATACAGTTTGAAATAGAATGAGTTAAAACAGAAGCTGTGTTCCCTTACCAAGTTTCAGAATGAAGAATGACAGACGAATTGTCTGTGACACCCCACCAAAATGAATGACCTGGAAACTGGTAAAGATACAGGGGCTTCGCTCTAGATACTAATTGAATTGTATATGATCAAGGCATTAGCAGGTACTTGGAACGCAGCCACAAGTGAGTATCTGCTCATCAGCATTTTTGCAATAATTCCTCCTAATCTGCCTTTGATCATGAATGAATGATAGCCCAGACTTAAGAGGCACTTGAAATTGATAAGCACTAGGGAATTCTTCCATGGGCTTTCATGCTGTCTGGAAATCTGAACCATGGGGATGAACTGAGATTTGCAACATCCATGTATAACGTTACAGCGTGAAAGACTGCCAGAAGACCAACCTTTTTTCTCAAAAAAAAATCTTGTTGCTCATCAAATACTGTAAGAGTCATATTCTAGAAAATGGTATTTTAACCCTACAAAACTTAAGAAAGCTGACATGGTGAAAAGAAAATTAGCAACTCAAAAAAAAAATCCAACTGAAAAACATCCCGGAATAAAGGCCCATGATCAAGGCCAGTGATTTAAGTCACAGAATAAAAGAAAGACTTACATTTGTATAGCATCTTTCACTGCCTCAGGATGTCCCAAAGCAATTTACAGCCAATAAGGTACTTTTGAAGTGTAGTAATTTGGGAAACATGTCAGCCAATTTGCATACATCAAGGTCCCACAAACAGCAACGTGATAATGACCAGATAATCTGTTTTAGTGATGTTGGTTGAGGGGTAAATATTGACCAGGACACCGAGGAAAACTCCGCTGCTCTTCTTTAAATCAATGGGATCTTTTACACCCACCTGAGTGGGCAGCCGGAGCTTCGGTTTAGGATCTCATCCAAATAATGACGCCACTGACAATGCAGCACTCCCTCAGTACTGCACTGGAGTGTCAGCCTAGATTGTCTGCTCAAGTCTCTGGAGTGGGACTTTGACCCAACAACCTTCTGACTCAGAGGCGAGAATGCTACCCACTGAGCCACAGCTGACACCTGATGAAAAGTTCAATTAATTCTTCTTACATTGGAGTTCAGGATTTTTAGCAGGTGTTACAAAATCTTGTGATCGCCATAGATCACGGTGCACAAATGGTTTCTGTCCTTTTCCCTGTTACCACAGTCGGCGGCATAGACTCAAGCAATGGCGTCAGAAATAGCAATTTTAAAAGGAACATTCTGTAGAAATTTCCAAAAGTGCGTTCTTACATTTATATCCATATTAAAATCATATGCCATTCCTTAGCTGAGTGGTCCTTTTGAATGCTATCCTTTATAAATTAGTTACGTGGTGGTGAGAGGTGCACCCTCCTCCATATCCTTTGTAAATGGTGTCAATCACATGAGACTCAAACACATCCTTGCAAAATTCTAGTAGTCACTGTTCCCAACACTAAGCTGTTTCCACTTATCATAATCTCTAAAACACTCCGATTGTCAGTCATTTCTGTTTCCTGCAGTTTCACCTTGGACACTCTAACATTGCGATTCCAGTGGGACCTGTACTAAACCTGCTAGAACTACCATTAGCTGCAGGTATGAAGCACCATGTAAGAATATCGTTGGGAGAAAAGCATTGGCCCAGCTGTAAGGGATTATACTTTGATGTGATGGTACAGCACACACTTCTGCTTCACATTGGCTGCTTAAATTTGCACATAAGCCACTTCTGCTGCACTTGAAGAGTTAAGAACATTTGCAACCTTAAAAATTTTAAATCTGTGGCTAATAATGTGAAGATTGCAAGTGTGCACTGTGGATGTCATTCATATCATTACTTGGAAAAGTCAAAATGCTCAACCAGTTTGCCATGGCTATTTTTGGAAATCAATATTAAATACTAAATTAAATAATTGCTTTAATACATCATCATAATTCAGATCAATTTTTATCAGTACTGCGAAAGACATCAAAAGCATTCATTGGATACTAGCCATCAATCTTTAAGGAGCGGAATAGTTTGAAGTCGGAGCAATATAAAATTTACAAAAATAAGAAAGTAGGCATAGTCATCAGAGCTATGGTGGAGCTGGCTACAGCAAATTTTGTTTAAAATTAACAGAAAAGGCAGAGGTAGTCATGGGAGATTTTAGCATGTAAATGTTCTACGGTAAAAGATTGTGAGGCTGCAGGGCTAAAATAGTTTTAAAAATGAATGCAATCATCAGTCCAAGCTTTCTGCCCAGGAATGCAGAGGGGGAATTTTAACCTAAAAAAAACAGAGGGGGGTTGGGGGGGATGGAGTGTGGGGACAGTTAAATTGTTAAAAATGGGATTCCTGACCTGATCCCACCTCCAACCCGCCCACTTCCGGTTTTAACGGAGGCGGGATGGGGGCGGGACGGGGGGCGGGTGACCAACCCGCTCCCAGGGGGCGAAATGCCAATTTAAATATTATAATGAGGCTGGAAGCCTCTTTTTTAACCTCCATTTTGAATTTAACTGCATGTGGACGGGTCTCACACAATTCGTGAAACCCGACAGTTACAGCGAGGCAGGGACTGCTGGATCCAGGAGGTAAGTGGCTTTATACCTACCTCCTGGATCCAGGGTCCCTACCTAACCCACCCCCCGCAATCGGAGACCCAACCACAAGGTCTCTGATCAACTCCCTAGGCCTCCCCCCAAACGATGATGCTGAAGCTGGCCCCGATCCTCTCTCCCCCACCCCGCCCATCATCTCTGCCCGAACACCCCCCACTGATCCTTTTAACAGCACGGCCCGATCCCTGATTGCTAGCCAACGCACCGCTCCCCCAGCCCCTCACCGACCCTTTCCCCGGCCCCGATCTCCAGTCTTCTCTCCCCCCCGCCCCCCCAATCCATTTAAAGGCCTGGCCCCCACGCAAAACCTTTCCTCTTCCTCTGAGCCGTCGCAGGCCTACCCGCCCACAGCCAGCCAGCCTCTCAATCTGTTGGCTACAGGCGGGAATCCGAGGCCTCGCATGCAAATCAGGCCCTGCCGATAACGTTGGCAGGGCTTGCGGGAAACCTGGCCTCCCCGGTTTCCCGACCGCATCGGAGCCCCCCGCCCCCAACCTGCCTTCTTCCAGAAAATTCCGGTCATAGTCTCAGCACCTGAAAATGGGAAAACTGCCACAAATCGCTGTTGGGCACAAATTTTGGGATCTTACCTGTTCCTGCTGAGCCCAATCTGTCAGTGCGATGTCTAGAACGGGCCTTTTTGACACAATTTTAAAATGATTTCAGTTTCATCACTATCAGGTTATTAATGGAGATCCCAATGCTTATCAAACTGCTGTCTAATGTGCAACATCACAGGGATTATCTCTCAAACGTTGCTTATGCCAGGTGTATTATGGGGAGAAAACAACTGACTTTTCTCCCACTGTGCAAAGAGCATGACGTGGAGTTGAGAAAGCCTTTGTCCAGTCTAAAGTGGACAGTTGTCAACTATGAAGTATGGCCAATTAATTTTAGCTTGTATGCATTGGTCTGACAGCATGGTACTTTCCACCTTTAAGGAGAGACAGGAGCTACAAGTACAGCTACAACACTGGCATCTACCCGACAATGTGGAAAATTGCCCATATGTCCTGTCCACAAAAAGCAGGACAAATCCAATCCGGCTAATTACCAATCCATCAATCTACTCCCAATCATCAGCAAAGTGATGGAAGGTGTCATCGACAGTGTTATCAAGCGACACTTACTCACCAATAACCTGCTCACCATAGCTCAGTTTGGGTTCCACCAGGACCACTCGGCTCAGGTCCTCATTACAACCTTGGTCCAAACATGGACAAAAGAGCTGAATTCCACAGGTGAGGTGAGAGTGACTGCCCTTGACATCAAGGCAGCATTTGACCGAAAGTGGCATCAAGGAGCCCTAGTAAAACTGAAGTCAATGAGAATCAGGGGGAAAACTCTCCACTGGCTGGAGTCATACTTAGCACAAAGGAAGATGGTTGTGGTTGTTGGAGGCCAATCATCTCAGCCCCAGGACATCGCTGCAGGAGTTCCTCAGGGCAGTGTCCTCGGCCCAACCATCTTCAGCTGCTTCATCAATGACCTTTCCTCCATCATAAGGTCAGAAGTGGGGATGTTCGCTGATGATTGCACAGTATTAAGTTCCATTTGCAACTCCTCAGATAATGAAGCATTCCGTGCCCATGACCTGGACAACATTCAGGCTTGAGCTGATAAGTAGCAAGTAACATTGCACCACATATGTGTCAGGCAATGACTATCTCCAACAAGAGAGAGTCTAACAACCGCCCCTTGACATTCAACGGTATTACCACTGCCAAATCCCCCACCATCAACATCCTGGGGGTCACCATTGACCAGAAACTTAACTGGACCAGCCATATAAATACTGTAGCTACAAGAACAGGTCAGAGGCTGGGTATTCTGCGGCAAGTGACTCACCTCCTGACTCCCCAAAACCTTTCCACCATCTACAAGGCACAAGTCAGGAGAGTGATGGAATACTCTCCACTTGCCTGGATGAGAGCAGCTGAAACACTCAAGAAGCTCGACACCATCCAGGACAAAGCAGCCCGCTTGATTGGCTACCCATCCACCACCTTAAACATTTACTCCCTCCACCACCGGCGCACTGTGTCTGCAGTGTGTACCATCTACAAGACGCACTGCAGCAACTCGCCAAGGCTTCTTCGGCAGCACCTCCCAAACCCGCGACCTCTACCACCTAGATGGACAAGGGCAGCAGGCGCATGGGAACACCATCTCCTCTAAGTTCCCCTACAAGTCACATACAATCCTGACTTGGAAATTTATCTCCGTTCCTTCATAGTCGCTGTTCAAAATCCTGGAACTCCCTACCTATCAGCACTGTGGGAGTATCTTCACCACACGGACTGCAGCGGTTCAAGAAGGCGGCTCACCACCACCTTCTCAAGGGAGATTAGGGATGGGCAATAAATGCTGGCCTTGTCAGTGGCACCCACATCCGATGAACAAATAAAAAAATACTGCACATATAAGGGCACAGCGGTGATTGACTTCCCTCTGTCTTGTAGGCAATTTTGAGCCCTGAAAACCCTTTGTAGAAACTGGTCAACTGGTCCAGACCAGCACCATCTCCTTTTGCCTTACACCATCATACCTTTCGTCATTTAATCTCTCCTGCCTTCCACCCTAGCACAGACCTTCCATTTTGTTCTTTCCTCCCCTCCTCCCTTTCCCTGCCCCTGCACTTGCTTAAAATCTGTTATATCTCTAACTTTTTCCAGTTCTGACGAAAGGTCATTGACCTGAAACATTAACTCTGTTTCTCTCTCCACAGATGCTGCCTGACCGGCTGAGTATTTTCAGCATTTTCTGTTTTTATTCCAGACCAGCACTGTAGCTTATTGCGTAGCTGGGTGTAGTTGAACGCCTGCCCAAATGTTATTACAAACAATTTCTGTTTGGCAGTGCACTTAGGCAGGTGTTCAATTTCTAACAGCCTTGTGAGGGGATCAGATTCCTAGCATCTTATCACACTGTTTAGAACGATTAACTGTTTATGTATTTCATGATCTCTAATAATCTAGTGCTTGGCATTTGTCTAACTTCTCTGTGTTGGGCCTAGCTCGTTATTCAAGCTCCATTCTGTTTATTACAGATTGACATTTTTATACTTACAACTATATCAGAGGAATCAAATCACTAAGTTATTGTGTTTGATGTTATTAGAGTAGTAAGAGAAAGTAGTTTTGTTCAGTATGGGGGGCAGCTGATGCCCGTGATGTGTGGTGCCTGTGTGATGTCCTGGAACTTTCGTGTGTCTGGGATGACCACATTCAGGAAATGTCCACTCGAGCTCAAGAAATCTGAGCTTGAGCATTAGCTAAGGACACTCTGTCAATGAATGGTTCCTAAAACACACATTCCAGGAGATGGACATCCCACAAGCAGAGCAAATTAATAAGGAAGGGACCATTCATCCTTGTCACAAGGAAAGACAGGAGGCAGTGCAAGAATCTCTTGCGAGTGTTAAACTGACAAACTGGTGACAATGGAGACTCTGAGGAGGGCAGCCATGCTCAATGTCAGTGAACCATGAAGCAAGTGCCTGTCGGGGGTGGGGGGGGAAGGTGGAGTAAAAGCACAAATGTACTAGTAATACAGGATTCAGTAGCCAGGGGATTAGACAAGTGCTTTTATAGCCTCAATCAAATGGTATGCTACCTCCCAGGTATCAGCGTAAGGGATAGAGTGGGGATGCAAAAGATTTTGGAGCGGGAAATACAACCACATGTCATGGTTTATGTTGGAACCTAGGAAGAAATGGAATTGAGATAGATTAAAGAACAAGACATCAAGAGTAGTAGTGTCCGGATTACTCCCAGTAACACTAGCTAGTCAGTCTAAGAATAGTAAGATAAGAGAGGTAAATGCGTGACAGTAGAGATGGTGTACGAAGGAAGGGTTCAGATACTTGGGATATTAAAATCAGTTCTGTGACAGGAGTGGCCTGTACAGGATGGATGGGCTTCACTTAAGGAGGGCTGGGCCCTTTGTCCTCACTGAGAGAGTAGCCAGTGCTGGAGGGAGGATTTAAACTAACATGACTAACATGGCAGGCTGGAGAGGGTGGGAGAGAACGGAAAAAGAAAGCAGAGAGGAAAGAAAAGAGGCGCGAGGTGCCACTGATTTCATTGATTTCACTGATTGCCAGCTAATGGCGGGGGGGTGGGGTGAGGGGGCGGTGGGGGGGGTGGGGGGGCGTGGTTGTCCAGCGAATGACTGACCACAACTTCAGGATTTCCGCGATCAGATGCCCATGCGCTAAATCCTGAAGTTACGGTCAGTTTCAGAGGGGTAGTGACAGCAAACGCTGACAGTTTTCTATCATTAGCCACCACAAAATCCAGGCCAAAAAAGAATAGGTCAAAATTAGAACAGATTAAAAGTGTATGATTGCCAAACAGAGGCAGTTGTTTGTACGTTAATTCACAAAATATATTCTGAATAAAATTGGTGAGCCAGAGGTACATATTTCTATGGGGAGAAATGATACAGTAGCATAGGGTCAAGCAGATCAGAAAGTTAAATGCGTGGCTCAAAGAGTGGTGTGGAAAAAAGGGTTTTCAATTCATGGGGCACTGGCACCAGTACTGTTCTGTCGGGACGGGCTCCACTTAAACCGGGCTGGGACCAGCATCCTGAGGAATCGAATAACTAGGGCTGTAGATAGGGCTTTAAACTAAAAAAGGGGGGGAGGGGTCAGGTGAGGGAAAATTTAGAAATCTAAAGAGAAAGGTCAAGACAATAGAGCAGTGTAGCAATTTGGGTAAAAATAAGCAGAGTGTGAGATGAAGGGACAGAGAGTTTAATGGTAGCAGTGCAGCAGAGAATAGGGTCAAAGCAGGGAATAATGGTAAAAAATTTAAATTAAAGGCTCTTTATCTGAATGCACGAAGCATTCGTAACAAGATAGACGAACTAGTGGCACAAATAGAGATAAATGGGTTTGATCTAATGGCTATTACAGAGACATGGTTGCAAGGTGGCCAAGGTTGGGAACTAAATATTCCAGGGTACTTCACGTTTCAAAAAGACAGGCAGAATGGAAAAGGAGGGGGAGTAGCCCTGATAATAAAGGAGGACATAAGGACAGTAGCGAGAAAGGGTCTCGGCTCGGAAGATCAGGAAGTAGAATCAGTATGGGTGGAGATAAGGAATAACAAGGGGCAGAAAACACTGGTAGGAGTAGTATATAGGCCCCCTAACAGTAGCTATACCATTGGACAGAATATCAATCAAGAAATAGTAGGAGCTTGCAACAAAGGTAATGCAATAATCTTGGGGGACTTTAATCTTCATATAGACTGGACAAATCAAATTGGCAAAGGTAGTCTGGAGGACGAGTTCATGGAATGCATTTGGGACAGTTTCCTAGAACAATATGTCATGGAACCAACCAGGGAACAGGCTATTTTAGATTTTGTATTGTGCAATGAGACAGGGTTAATTAGCAATCTCATAGTAAAGGATCCTCTGGGGCAGAGTGATCATAATATGATAGAATTTCACATTAATTTTGAGAGTGACTTGCCTAAGTCCGAAACTAGAGTCTTAAACTTAAATAAAGCCAATTACATAGGTATGAGGGACGAGTTGGCTAAGGTAGATTGAAAAAATAGATTAAAAGGTATGGTGGTAGATAAGCAGTGGCTAGCATTTAAAGAAATATTTCATAATTCTCAACAAAAATACATTCAATTGAGAAAATAAAACTCCACGATAAAGGTGATCCAACCATGGCTAACTAAAGAAGTTAAGGATAGCATTAGATTGAAAGAAGAAGCTTATAATGTTGCAAAGAATAGTAGTAAGCCTGAGGATTCGGAGAGTTTCAGAAACCAGCAAAGGTTGACCAAGAAATTGATAAAAAGGGAAAAAATAGAATTTTAAAAAAAAATTAGTTTATGGGATGTGGGCATCACTGGCAAGACCAGCATTTATTGCTCATCCCTAGTTGCCCTTGAGAAGGTGGTGGTGAGCCACCTTCTTGAACCGCTGCAGTCCATGTGATGAAGGTACTACCACAGTGCTGCTAGGTAGGGAGTTCCGGGATTTTGACCCAGCGACGATGAAGGATCGGCAATATACTTCTAAGTCAGGATGGTGTGTGACTTGGAGGGGAACTTGGAGCTGGTGCTGTTCACATGCGCCTGCTGCCCATGTCCTTCTAGGTGGAAGAGGTCGCGGGTTTGGGAGGTGCTGCCGAAGAAGCCTTGGCGAGTTGCTGCAGTGCATCTTGTAGATGGTACACACTGCAGCCACGTTACGCCAGTGGTGGAGGGAGTGAATGTTTAAGGTGGTGGATGGGGTGCCAATCAAACGGGTTGCTTTGTCCTGGATGGTGTCGAGCTTTTTGAGTGTTGTTGCAGCTGCACTCATCCAGGCAAATGGAGAGTATTCCATCACACTTCTTACTTGTGCCTTGTAGATGGTGGAAAGGCTTTGGGGAGTCAGGAGGTGAGACACTCAACGCAGAATACCCAGCCTCTGACCTGCTCTTGTTGCCACAGTATTTATGTGGCTGGTCCAGTTAAGTTTTTGGTCAATGGTGACCACCCAGGATGTTGATGGTGGGGGATGCGGCGATGGTAATGCCATTGAATTTCAAGGGAAGGTGGTTAGACTCTCATTTGTTGGAGATAGTCATTGCCTGGCACTTCTGTGGCGCGAATGTTACCGGCCACTTATCAGCACAAGCCTGAACATCATCCAGGTCTTGTTGCATGCGGGCATGGACTGCTTCATTATCTGAGGAGTTGTGAATGGCACTGAACACTGTGCAGTCATCAGCGAACATCCCCATTTCTGACCTTATGTTGGAAGGAAGGTCATTGATGAAGCAGCTGAAGATGGTTGGGCCTAGGACACTGCCCTGAAGAACTCCTGCAGTGATGTCCTGGGGCTGTGATGATTGACTTCAATCACCACAACCATCTTCCTTTGTGCTAGATATGACTCCAGCCATTGGAGCATTTTCCCCATGATTCCCATTGACTTCAGTTTTACTAGGGCTCCTTGATGCCACACTCAGTCAAATGCTGCCTTGATCTCAAGGGCAGTCACTCTCACCTCACCTCTGGAATTCAGCTCCTTTGTCCATGTTTGGACCAAGGCTGTAATGAGGTCGGGAGCCGAATGGCCTTGGCGGAACCCAAACTGGGCATCAGTGAGCAGGTTATTGGTGAGTAAGTGCCACTTGATAGCACTGTCAATGACACCTTCCATCACTTTGCTGATGATTGAGAGTAGACTGATGGGGTGGTAATTGGTCAGTTTGGATTTGTCCTGCCTTTTGTGGACAGGACATACCTGGGCAGTTTTCCACATTGTTGGATAGATGCCAGTGTTGTTGCTGTACTGGAACAGCTTGGCTAGAGGCGCGGCTAGTTCTGGAGCACAAGTCTTCAGCACGATAGCCGGGATGTTGTCGGGGCCCATAGCCTTTGCTGTATCCAGTGCGCTCAGCCGTTTCTTGATATCATGTGGAGTGAATTGAATTGGCTGAAGACTGGCTTCTGTGCTGGTGGGGACCTCGGGAGGAGACCGATATGGATCATCCACTCGGCACTTCTGGCTGAAGACAGTTGCAAACGCTTCAGCCTTGTCTTTTGCAACCACATGCTGGGCTCCACCATCATTGAGGATGGGGATATTCATGGAGCCTTCTCCTCCAGTTAGTTGTTTAATGGTCCACCACCATTCACGACTGGATGTGGCAGGACAGCAGAGCTTTGATCTGATCCGTTGATTGTGGGATCGCTTAGCCCTGTCTATAGCATGCTGTTTTCACTTTTTCGCATGCATGTAGTCCTGTGTTGCAGCTTCCCCAGGTTGGCACCTCAGTTTTAGGTACGCCTGGTGCTGCTCCTGGCATGCTCTTCCAAACTCCTCATTGAACCAGGGTTGGTCCCCTGGCTTGGTGGTAGTGGTAGAGTGGGGGATATGCCGGGCCATGAGGTTACAGATTGTGGTGGAGTACAATTCTGCTGCTGCTGATGGCCCACAGCGCCTCATGGATGCCCAGTTTTGAGCTGCTAGATCTGTTCTGAATCTATCCCATTTAGCACGGTAGTAGTGCCACACAACACAATGGAGGGTGTACTCAGTGTGAAGATGGGACTTCATCTCCACAATGACTGTGCGGTGGTCACTGCTACCAATGCTGTCATGGACAGATACATCTGTGACAGGTAGATTGGTGAGGATGAGGTCAAGTAGGATTTTCCCTCATGTTGGTTCTCTCACCACCTGTTGCAGGCCCAGACTGGTCGTCATGTCCTTCAGGACTTGGCCAGCTCGGTCAGTAGTGGTGCTACCGAGCCACTCTTGGTGATGGACATTGAAGACCCCCACCCAGAGTACATTCTGTGCCCTTGCTACTCTCAGTGCTTCTTCCAAGTGGTGTTCAACATGGAGGAGTACTGATTCATCAGCTGAGGGAGGGTGTTAGGTGGTAATCAGCAGGAGGTTTCCTATGAGAGAAAACTAGCAAGAAATATAAAAGCAGATTGTAAGAGTTTCTACAAGTATGTAAAAAGGAAAAGAGTAGCAAGAGTAAACGTTGGTCCCTTAGAGGCTGCGACAGGAGAAATTATTATGGGGAATAAGGAAACGGCAGAAATGTTAAACAAATATTTTATATCTGTCTTCATAGTAGAAGACACAAAAAGTATACCAAAAATGGTGGGGAACCAAGGGTCTAATGAGGGTGAGGAACTTTATGTAATTAATATAAGTAGAGAAAAAGTACTAGAGAAACTAATGGAACTAAAATCCGACAAATCCCCTGGACCTGACGGCCTACATCCTAGGGTTCTAAAAGAGGTGGCTGAAGAGATAGTGGATGCATTGGTTTTGATCTTCCAAAATTCCCTAGATTCTAGAATGGTCCCAGCGGATTGGAAGGTCGCAAATGTAACACTGCTATTCAAGAAAGGAGGGAGGGAAAAAACAGGGAACAACAGGCCAGTTAGCCTGACATCAGTCATAGAGAAAATGCTGGAATCAATTGTTAAGGAAGTGGTATCAAGTCACTTAGAAATTCATAACATGATTAGGCAGAGTCAACATGGTTTTATGAAAGGGAAATCGTCTTTGACAAATTTATTATAGTTTTTTGAGGATGTAACTAGCAGGGTAGATAAAGGGGAACCAGTGGATGTAGTATATTTGGTTTTCCAAAAGGCATTCGATAAGGTGCCACATAAAAGGTTATTATACAAGATTAGGGCTCATGGGGTTGAGGGTAATATAATAGCATGGATAGAGGATTGGTTAACGGACAGAAAACAGAGAGTAGGGATAAACAGATCTTTTTCAGGTTGACAGGCTGTAACTAGTGGGGTGCCACAAGGATCAGTGTTGGGGCCTCAGTGATTTACAATCTATATTAATGATCTAGATGAAGGGACCAAGTGTAATGTATCCAAGTTTGCTGATGATACAAAGCTATGTGGGACAGTAAGCTGTGAGGAGAACACAAAGAGTCTGCAAAGGGATATAGATAGACTAAGTGGCAGTAAGGTGGCAGATGGAGTATAATGTAGGGAAATGTGAGGTTATTCACTTTGGTAGGAAGAATAGAAAAACAGAATATTTTTTAAATGGTGAGAAACTTTCAAATGTTGGTGTTCAGAGAGATTTGGGTGGCCTCGTGCAAGAAACACAGAAAGCTAATATACAGGTACAGCAATCAATAAGGAAGGCAAATGGCATGTTGGCCTTTATTGCAAGGGGGTTGGAGTATAAGAGTAAGGAAGTCTTGCTACAATTGGTGAGACCACACCTTGAGTACTGTGCACAGTTCTGGTCTCCTTATCTAAGGAAGGATATACTTGCCTTGGAGGCGGTGCAACGAAGGTTCACTAGATCGATTCCTGGGATGAGAGGGCTGTCCTATGATGAGAGATTGTGTAGAATGGGCCTATACTCTCTGGAGTTTAGAAGAATGAGAGGTGATCTCATTGAAACATACAAGATTCAGAAGGGAATTGACAGGGTAGATGCTGAGAGGTTGTTTCCCCTGGCTGGAGTGTCTCGAACTAGGGGGCATAGTCTCAGGATAAGGGGTAGGCCATTTAAGACTGAGATGAGGAGGAATTTCTTCACTCAGAGGGTTGTGAATCGTTGGAATTCTCTGCCCCAGAGGGCTGTGAATGCTGAGTCTTTGAGTATATTGAAGGCTGAGACAGATAGATTTTTGGACTCTAGGGGAATCAAGGGATATGGAGATCGGGCAGGAAAGTGGAGTTGAGGTCGATGATCAGCCATGATCTCATTGAATGGCGGAGCAGGCTCGAGGGACTATATGGCCTACTCCTGCTCCTAATTCTTATGTTCTTATGTTCTTATAAAAATTATGGCTTCAGCTAGGATAGGACTGGGTGCTAAACCTTCCTGGGTTACAAAGGGGATAGAGTAGGAAAACAAGGAGGCAGGATAACAGTATTAATCAAAGATTTCATTACAGCAGAAGAATGTTATGGGTGATGATATAAAAGCTAAATCTATATGGCTACAGCTAAGGAATAAGAACAGAACTGGCACTCTTTTGATGGTATATTATACACTGCCAAACAGAAGAAAAGAAATAGGGGAAGAGATCTGTAGACAAATAAGAGAAATAACAGGGTCACAATAATGGCTGACTTGAATTATCCAAAGATAGACTGGGGTAAAAGTAATCTAAGTAGCAAAGGGATGGGTTTCTACAATCTGTCCAGGACTACTTTCTAGATCAGTATTTTGGGGTGAATATAGTTTAGAAAATGATGTGGGCAAGTCAATAATGTAAGGCTAAGTGTGAATCTAAGACGTAGTGACTATAACATAATTCATTTTGATATAAAAATTGAAAAGGAGAGGAAAAAGTCAAAGATGAAGTAGTGACGGGAAAAAAGCAAATTTCAATGATGCAAAAAAGGAACTAACCCAGAAAATCTGGAAAGAAAAACTATCAGGTAAGACAGCGGACAAACAATGGAGATGATTACAAACTAGACATACTTTTACAAGAAGTAAAGTGGATGTCGCACAAACGGTCGTCCCTCGGATAAGTAGAGAAATTAAAATTAAACTGAGCTTTAAAAATGAGGCATATGTCAAATATAGGTCTAAAAATGCAAAAGAAAATCAAGCAAAGTACAGAAAATATAGATGGGAATAAAAAAAAAATAGAAAGACAATGGCTGCAATTTTACTTACCTCGGCGGGTCCGGGACGGGCGATGTTGGTGGTGGGTCGTGGTCCCGCTGGTGGCTCCATCCCACTCTGTGAAATGATTTTACGTTGATAGGGCTTGTTAAGCCCGCCCAGCGCGTATCCCGGGCCAATTAGAGGAAGTGACGTCATTTGATGACGTGTCATCAGCTGGTTTCCATGAAGGGATCATGGCCAACTTTCTTTTAACATTTGTGCTGTCAGTGTTCTACAGCATTGAAGTACTGCAAACACTGACAATCACTGCACAGAGGTACAAAGCCACACTCAACTTCATCCTGCTGTGCCTCTCATCACATCCCCATCACTCTGCCTTCCCTACCCTACTCCTGCACATCCTTACTCACACCAACTTACCTTGCATCTCCACCCATCCCTCTCTATCTACATTAACACTTCCCCATCTCACTAGCCACCCCTCACACTCACCCTCATCCTAGTCCAATCATACCAACTAACAACACACAAGGGTAGGCACTTGGGTGTTTTAGCCAATGTTCATGTAAAGTTTCTGTTAATGTGCTGTCAAACATTGAAATCTTTATTTTCAACACTTTGCGTTCTTGGACAGATTTGTGTGCACCTTTGGAAGTGGCTTAGTGAGTTGCAGTGAATGGTGAGACATAATGGTACCCCCCGCAATGGTGGTGAGTGTGAAAGGAATGGCTTGGACATTGTAGGGATGCTTTATGGTGTTGGTGTGTGGTGGTGCCAACCTGGTGCATCATGTAGCAGCCAGGGTGTACAGCATCAAGTGAAGTAAATGTGGCCATGGTGAGGCCATCCCTGGCCTCCTGGGCAGCAATGTGGTCATGTGCTGATGCCCTCTGTCCTGTGCAGCATCAGGTGATTGCGGAGAAGGTTGGTGTTGTTGTTGGTGCTGCTGCTGCTGGTGTGCCTAGTGCGGCTGGTGTTGGGGCTGATCATGATCGGATTCTGATGACCAAGGTGAGCCAGTATAAAGGGCACCTGTGTTAATTGAATAGATGGCAGGTGAAGTACAGATGACAGAAGCATTCTGTCAATGGTGAGAGAGTTCTTCCAATGAGATGATACTGGATGGAGAGTGGAAAGTGGAAAGCCTGCACAATCTGTGCTGGAAATGGACTGAGAAACAGCTTGTGGCTGAGGAAAGTGAAGATCTGTCAGGTGGGAGCATTTACTGTACAATTGAAGCTGTCAAGGAATCAGCTGGAGCAATGGCGACTGAACTCCTGCCTCAGGTTGACAGCCGTAGTCCCCGAACAGTGTGGTTCCCGTGGCCATGAAATTAAAGTGAAAAGGTAAGTTAAAAAAGCCTGTTAATGAACTGTCAACAAGACAATAATGCGCTTAATTGGATCCACCGCCGCTGCCTGTTGGGTCTGCTCAGCGTTGAAAGACCTGACATTGGGAAAGGTGTGTTGTGGCGGGTTGACAGCGGGGTCCCGACCCGCTGTCAAAAAAAAAACACTTTCCCAATCGACCCGCCACCGATCCCGCCTGCTGACCCACCACAAAATTCCAGCCTAAGAGTGTGAAAAAAGGGTGACAGCGAACATAGAGGAAAATAGTTAAAGGTTTTATAAAGAGTAAAAGAATAGTTAAAGAAAGTATAAGGCTGAACAATGACAAAACAAGAAAATCTCACAGAGGGGAAGATCTTAAATGGGTATTTTACTGGGTTCCTCAGAAGAGTTTGATAGTGGAATGAAGGAGTGCAAGAGAGGGAGGGGAGTAATTAGATGGGATAGTTACCGATAAAGAATTAGTACTGAAAATGTTAATGGCACTCAAAGTGGAAAAGGCACCAATCCTGCTGGCTGAGGGAAGTCAGAGAGGAACTAGCAGAGACACTGACCACAATCTTTCAAACATCCTTGGCTATGGAAGCTATGCCAAAGGGCTAGAGGGTTGGCAATTTAACATCTCTGTTCAAAAAGGTAGAAAGAGATAAACTAGATTAACATCGGTTACACGTATGCCACTAGATTTGGGAGTAGAATGAAAGGAAATTTATGCTAATTTATGTAAAATTTGAAAAGGAGTAGTGGGGTCACTGGAGTTCAGATACACAAATCTTTAAAAGTGGAAGGACAAATTGATAAAGCTGTACAAAAGCATATATGATCCCATGTTTTATAAAATTTTATAAACCAAATCAATGGTTATGTCATAATTAGAATGTGTGTCTAGTTTTGGGCATTTACTTTAAGAAGGATGTCAAAGTCATGCAGCGAATACGGAAGTGATTCACTAAGATGATACCAGGGACAAGAGGTTTTAGTTATGGGAAGTGTCTAGAGAAACTGGGGTTCTTCTCACTAGAACAGGGAAGGTTAAGAGGAGACTTGATAGAGGTGTTCAGAATTATGAGGGGCTATGATAAGGTAAGTAGGGGAAAACTATTTCCATTCATCGGTGAGTCAATAACCAGAAGGTATAAATCAAAGGTCATCACCAAAAGAACAAAGGGAGACAATAGGAGATTTTCTTTTACACATGGAGGGTTGTGAGGACATGGAAGCCCCAACCAGAAACAGATGTGGAAACAGAATCCATGATAGCTTTTAAAAGGAAAGTGAATAAATATTTGGGAAAAAAATTTAAAAGGGGATGTGGAAAGGGCAGGGGAATGGAAGTAAATAGATAGCTCCTTCAGAGAGCCAGCACAAATACCATGAGCCAAATGGCCTCCTTCTGTGCTGTAAAATTCTGTGATTCTAAGTGAAACTGCTTGGGAATAATTTACCCACTCCAATTTAAATGGTAAATGTACTTACCCATTCCCCTTAGTAAAGAAGGACCTTTATGCAGAGATTTCACCTCTGGTTAACTTCAACATCTGCAGATGCAAATTATTCAGGAGTCTCATAAATGCTCCACATCTGCTGTTTTTTCTCCTGCAGACCATTACTTTATAGCATTCAACTGGAGACATGCCACTGAAAATTAATAAGCATGCGATATTCAATAAACTTTGCTGACCGGCAAATTGCCACTTAGCAGCAATTGAAATTTCAGGAGCCTCCAGGTGCAGTTAATTTCTGACTAATACTATAAATTCCATACAGTATGCTCAATAAGTCTCTGTCTTTTGCATTTGTAGAATTCAATTATATCAGAGGTGCAGGTCTGGGTTAAATTGTGGTCTTTTCATTTCTGCAACTAAGGATCCCAGATCAATGACGTAAAAGTCTCCATTATCTGCTGATTCTAAAACATGCAGTATGAAATGAATGCCACTTCTTAGCTCAGTTCCAGGTGAAAGGGAATCTGCAGCACAAACTGCATAAATTGATAAAAACTGAGACAGTCACTTAGATTAATGCACGGTCGATGTTTGAAATAGTGCAGAAAGAGGTTCTCGTGCACCAGAGTAGAAGGCATATTATTCTGTATCTGATTGTGCTGTGCTTGAATATTGGGTGTGGAGGATCGGGCAGCCATTATACAACCTGCTCAGATTTAGGCCGAATGGCTGCACAATCTCTGTACCCAATATTCTAATCCACGTTTCCAGCACATGATGGTCTGCATTAGGAGCAAAAAATGACCCCTAAATTCATACAGCTAATTACACTTAATCTAAAACTGTTACTTTTCTGGTGATAGTACAGATTATTACTCAATAAACCTACAATTATTGTACCACCATTAATCCTTAAGGTGTCAGCCTCAGCTCAGTTGGTAGCACTCTTGCCTCTGAGAAGGTAATGGCTTCAAGTCCCACTCTAGAGACTTGAACACATAATCTAGGCTGACACTTCAGTGTGGTACTGAGGGAGTGCTGCACTGTTGGAGGTGCCGTCTTACGGATGAGACTTAAAACTGAGGCCCTGTCTGCCCTCTCAGGTGGACGTAAAAGATCCCATGGCACTATTTTGAAGAGGAGCAGGAGAGTTCTCCCGGTGCCCTGGCCAATAATTTTCAACCAACATCATTAAAACAGATTATCTGGTCGTTATCGCATTGCTGTTCGTGGGACCTTGCTGTGTTTCCTACATTACAACAGTGACTACACTTCAAATATACTTCGTTGGCTGTAAAGCGCTTTGAGATGTCCTGAGGACATGAACGGCGCCATATAAATGCAAATCTTTCTTTTCTTTTTTAACTCAACCCCTTCTACCAACTGGTGTTGCATTTCTAGGCAGTCTGAAGACATGGGCCCAAAGATTCGGCCGAGAACGGGTGAGTACTCAGTGCGTACTCACCCGTATTCGTTCCCGAAGTGCTGGTTTCCTGCATGCACTGCGCATGCACGGGAAACCGGCACTTCCAGTATGGCGAAGGGGGCGGTTCCTAGGTGAACCGCGTGCGCACTAGAGGCTGCGCGCACGCAGCACACTTAGGTTTTTTTTCAGGTTTCAACGCGAGGGTAAGTATGGAAGATTCTACACAAGTAAAAATGAGGCGTAAGACCCCTTTTGAACAAGGTAAGTAGTTAATTAAGTATAATTTAAAAATTTTTTCAACAGGTTTATCTTTTTTAGAGACTTTAAAGAAAGGTAAGTTTATTTTTATAACTTTTAAAAAGTATTTTAATTTTTTCAAAAATTTTAATTTTTGTTTAAAGTGGTTAATTTATTTAACTATAATTATTTTATTAATGTGATTTTTTTTTTAAATTTATTTGAGGTTTAGCTGTTCTTTTGGGGCCGATTTCAATTCATAGATTTGACAGGTCTGCTGCCATTGGCTCTCCATGGGACACGCACACACTGCGCGCCGGCACTAGGGAGAGGCCCAGGACCCGAAGTTCCTGCGGGGGAAAACAAGGACGGCAGACGCGGTATGTGATATCGCGTGCGATCCTTACCCTCGCGGCAAGCCTCCGAGTCAAATTTCTGGGCCATGATCTCCGGAAAATTATGAGGGTAGATTTTCCTGTCCCTTGTCCCCGGAGGACACCCATTTGCTCTGGCACAAATTCAGGAAAAGGAGACAAAGACCAGTTTTGCTGGGCCTCCACCTCTTTAACATTGCCCTTGAGTTTCCGAAGCTTCACTGGGGGGTAGCAGAGATGGGCCTCCGCCTACAGTAGACACAAGCCCAGTGTAGCCATATGAATAAGGTGGGAAGTGATGTTCCTGGCCTCCCACCTCGTTTTCCTGTCAGATGGCTGACTGGCCACCCTTGTATGGTGAGGCCCAGAAAGACACGGAGCAGCATGACTGCAAAGTGCTACAGGTGAGGGGAGCAATGACGTTTACAATACAGAAGGAGGCCACTTGGCCCATTGTTTCTGTGCCAGCTCTTTGCGTGAGCAATGCAAAACGAATCCCACTGCTTCACTCTCTCCCCGTAACGCTGCAGCTTTCTCTTTTTCAAATATTTGTGTGGAGGACGCAAAGAATCTCCAAAGGGATATAGATAGGCTAAGTGGGTGGGCAAAAATCTGGCAGATGGAGTATAATGTGGGGAAATGTGAGGTAGGAAAAATAAAAAAGCAAATTATTATTTAAATGGGGAGAGATTACAAAATGCTGAGGTACAGAGGGATCTGGGGTCCTTGTACATGAATCACAAAAAGTTAGCATGCAGGTACAGCAAGTAATTAGGAAGGCAAATGGAGTGTTGGCCTTTATTGCAAAGGGAATGGAGTATAAAAGTAGGGAAGTCCTGTTACAACTGTACAGGGCGTTGGTGAGACCACACCTGGAGTACTGCGTACAGTTTTGGTCTCCTTACTTAAGGAAGGATATACTTGCATTGCAGGCAGTTCAGAGAAGGTTCACGAGGTTGATTCCGGAGATGAAGGGGTTGTCTTATGAAGAAAGGTTGAGCAGGTTGGGCCTATAGTCATTGGAGTTTAGAAGAATGAGAGGGGATCTTATTGAAACATATAAGATTCTGAAGGGGCTTGACAGGGTAGATGCAGAGAGGATGTTTCCCCTCATAGGGGAATCTAGAACTAAGGGGCATAATTTCAGAATAAGGGGGCACCCTTTTAAATCGGAAATGAGGAGGAATTTCTTCTCTCAGAGGGTCATGAATCTTTGGAATTCTCTTCCCCAGAGAGTTCTGAAGGCTGGGTCATTGAATATATTTAAGGTGAAAATAGACAGATTTTTGAACGATAAGGGAGTCAAGGGTTATGGGGAGCGGGCAGGGAAGTGGAGTTGAGGCCAAGATCAGATCAGCCATGATCTTATTGAATGGCGGAGCAGGCCCGAGGGACCAAATGACTTACTCCTGCTCCTACGTCTTATGTTCTTATTATTCAGAATTTATTAAAAGATGCAATGGTCTCTGTAAGATGAGGCCCAGAAACATACAGAGCAGCATGGGATTCTTGGGCAGGCTAAGGAGTCAAAGGTAAGAATTTTTTTTTGAACCTGACACCCCTGCCCTAGAGTGTTCAGGTCAAATTGGGACCTTCAGTCTGTTGATCCCCATCAGCAGCCAGAGGCCTGTTCTCAGCAGTCTGACATGCAGCTGCAATCCTGAAAGGCCTACAGCTGTGCTTCAATTTCCTGCTCCTTCTGATGGCACTAGGCTGTGGGCTTGCACTGATTGTGCCCCCATGCCTCGGGACAGGAAATCCCAGCACTCCTGGGCCAGGTCCAGTGCCAGCGCAGGGGGATCAGGAAAATCTACCCTTTGAACTTTTACATGAAAAATGATGCATTCTGGTTCATTTTAAAACTTTTATGCTTCACAATTGATAGATTTTTAATATAAAAATAGGAAAAAAATAAGTGACATTTGGTTTTCAACAGGCCCATCAGCCAATTGCTGCCCCAAAAGCTCTTCCCCTGCAACCCTGTCCCACAGTACACAGGAAGCTCTACTCACTCCAGACTCAGTTCACAGAGGCATTTCACCACCCCTCACCCCCACCCCTCCAATCCCTCACTCAGTTCACAGAGGCACTGTCTCCTCCTCCAACATTCCCAGTTCATGCTGGCTCTCTTCACCCTCCCAACTCTCAAGTGCAGGCTAGCACTTTCCTATCCAACTCCCATCCCAGTTCATTCTGGGGCTTCTGCTTCCTCCTAAATCCCTCAATTGAAGCTCCCCACCCTCTCTCCCCTACCCCCACCACCACTACAGTGCATTGCTTTCAATGGAAAGGAAAATTGGGAGGGGTGTAAAACAGGTGGTAGACCCACTGCCACCCATTTCCTGCCCAGTGAGAAAAGGCAAAATCGACCTGCTCAAATCCTAGATTTTCCCCTGCTCCACCATTCCCACCACCCCCCCCCCCCCCCCCCGACCCCTAACGATGGTTGCACTCAGGCCATAGAATGGTGTTTGTGACCACAATCGTCCACATCTTGATTCCTGTAGATCAATAACAAGAAGTACCCAGAGGAACAATTAAAGATTCAGCACTGGGTTGATCTTATACACTTTCCTAGTAGCTAATTTCAAAGAAGCAGTGGAGCAGGTGAAGGATTGGGTCATCTGCTCTCTTAACCGATTGTGCATGTGTATTCAGAGCAGAGACACAGAAAACATCTTAATCCAAGACTCAACTCAAGGATTGAAACTCCAGGGACAGAATAGAAGACAAGCCTGAGGATCTTGAGAGTGGGAAAGATGTTACATGGATTGGAGAGTTGTTAGAAGTACTAGGGGCAGAGGGGCACAACTGGTGTAAGTGCCAGGATGCACCCATCTGGTATCTCTCCCTTTGCCCCTGCCAAGATTTGAAAGACCAGGGGAGGACCCTTCATTTCCATGACAATGACAGGTACCCACACCACTAGGGTCATACCTAGGGCTCCCATTTTGACCTGCAGGTTGCAAATTACAGCAGAGGTAGTTCCAGGCCCCCACCACCTCAAAAGACTTGAGGTGCTCCCTGATGGGGTCCATTTCCACCATTTGGTGGCATCACCAGGCCCCTCTGAAATGCGAGAACTCCCAATGTAGGACATCTCCACCTTTGGTCCTGTGCCCTCTTACGCGACTAGCCTTGTTCGGAGCAGGCGCAGGCTCCACCCCAATAAAAGCCCCACGAAAACCTCCATCTAAGGCAGGGACCCAGAGTCTCCAGGACGCGTCCTAAATACCAGTCCTTCTGATGAAGTTACAGTGTGCCGGGGCAGCTGTGGACTTTTGGTCCTGGTGAATTACTAGTAAGTTTTATGATTCTTATCCACAACTGTAGAATGTTTTATGTGTTTACAATGCATTAAATTCTAGTGGGCAGAAAACCAGCATGGCCACTGAAAATACTGGTACAGCTTCTGTGGGGTATCTCAAATGGAATATATTTCCAGTGAGGCAGAATTACTGGTGTACCCAACAGACATGAGTATGAGAGAGAGTAAGCAAGGATGAAAGTAAATTTAAGGGAGATGTGATGGTCTCACCAACATTTCTGTTGATCCCTGTTTGAGTTTGAGCCTTCAGCCTGGAGTTTATTTCTTTAACAAGGCATACTTTCCAGTGTGCAAAAAAAAGTATAAATGTGAATTCTCTCCACATCAGGTTTAAACAAACCAACCCCGCCCCCCCTCACCCCCCCCCCCCCCCCCCCCCGCCCCTTACTCTATCAAGATGACTCTGACCTGCAAGAACAAAGTTAAAGACAATCCTGTACATCAAACAATCCAGTGCTCACACCGTCAGAGGCAGTGAAACCTCCCGGGGGGAAGTTCATTGAGTAGCCTTGACAAATTGCCACTAACAGTAAAGCTAAATGGCTCCCAACGGTAGCACTTCAATCAGCTCCACCTTCTTAGCTTTGGCCACGAGCAGGGAAAATTTGTGGTCAGAATCGAAATCACAAATGCAACTTTGTACTAAATGCACTCTCTCCCAAATTGCAGAAACGCAATTGCTGGAAACTGGCACTTACAACTTCTTCCCCACTGTTCCTAAACCATCACCTGATATAAACAAGGCAATTGGGCTACAACAGGAATCAATTCGGATAAAGAAAATAAAAGGGGCAAGCAGAACGCGACAGTACTCCACATTGTAGAAAGAGGAAGAAAGCTGCTGAATCAAGACTGTAGAGGCTTCTGTGGTGTTTCACTTCAATAAAAAATAATGGAGATCATTTATTTCAGCCAATGCAGCTGATCTTCTCGTATAGCTTGTGCTAAATCCTTACACAGGGTCAGCTTCAACTCTATCTTAACCCCTTCATTGATGCTTTAGTCATAGAGTCATAGGGGGAGAAATTCGGTTGATTAGCGCCTCCCGTTAGCGCCCTAAGAGGGCGCTAATAGGGCGCAAAGCAACTAGTGCCCTGGGCGCGGCAATGTTTGCGTCGCTTGCGATATTGACCAGACATTTTGCGGCAGTGCTAAACACTACCGCCACGATCTCCTGCGCCCGCAGATCGTGACGTCAGTCGAGCGTGCAACGCCCCGGTAGCACCCCGGACCGGATATTGAGTGTTGCCCCCTGCCTTTCCGCCTGCCGCTAGCAACGATAGGTAGAGGGATAACGTTTTGCAGTCGGGAAGGGACTGGGGGAGCGCTATTTAAAGGCAGCCGCTTCCTACCTTTTTTTGTCAGCGACATTTTTGCACCACGCATTCTGAGAGAGAGAGAGAGAGAGACTTCTGGAGAGATCCAACGCTGTGTGAAGGAGTTTTGGGTACTGAGCACCACTTTGCAGCTTCATTTTGATTATACCTTCCTTGCATCGATTTAGAAGAGACTATGGGGGCTGCACTCTGACCTCTTTCCCTGGGCCTCTCCATTGTTCTTTCCAGCAGAATTGGTGTACAGGTCTCTCCAGGCCGAGATTCAAGGCTGCAATGAGCAGGGTGTGGCTGGAGAGCAAGATCGACCCTCCTCTTTAAGAACTGGCCGGCGCCAGTGCGTCTGTGTTCCATTGCTAACTGACATTACATGAGCTTCGCCAGCGCTCTGAGGTAGCGCCTCGCTCCTCGGCGTTAGCGCCTTAAGACAGGTGTGTAGCGCCTGATTTAGCGCTCAAATCGCCTCCAGGGGCGATAGAAGCCAAGTTTGCAGTCGGACACGATAATTAGCGCCGGCGCTAAACTTTGCGCCCAGCCGATAATTGAGCCCCAAACGGGGCGATACCGAATTTCTCCCCCATAGAGTCATAGCATCATAACAGCACAGAAGGAGGCCATTCAGCCCATCGAGTCTGTGCCAGCTCTCTGTAGAGCAATCCAGTCAATCCCATTCCCCAGCTCTATCCCCGTAACCCTGCAAGTTTATTTTTCTCAAGTGCCTGTTGAGTCTCCCCTTGAAAACATTGAGGGGTAAAAATTTTAGCGCCCCGAGAAAGTTAGCGCCCCCATGGCCAATTTTCCCAGGTAGCGCCCCGAGATAGAGGAGGGGCGCTACTGGAAGCACCCCACGTCCCTCTTGGGGCGCTGCGAGCCAATATCGTGGCGCTACATGCCGCAGAGCCACAGGCTGCGGCACGTCACGCCGCGGTACTGCAGGCCTTCCTCCCCTTATTAAAGGGGAGGGGCCTGGCGCAGCGCGTCCTGGTGCCCAGCTGGGCCACCAGGGATCGGGAGGCACTCAAGAGGAGTGCCAGGCTCATGGAGAGCAGCCGGCGCCCTGCGGGGACAGCAACGGGGGCAGGTGCTGGCAGGCGGCCAGCAACAAAAATGGCTGCCCGCCACCTTCCCTTTAACTAGCGCTGCCCCGGCCGCAGGTAGGCCCCCCTGACCCCGGCGGACATAGCATCCAGCGGTAAGTCAGGGGGCGCCACCCAATATTACAGCCGGGGCGCGAGCGGGGTGCTGCGCACGGCGATGATGTCATCGCCGGTGGTGCAGCGCCACGTGGCACTAACGGTTAGCGGGAGACGGGAGGCGTTAGCGGTGCTGCACCCAGGCGCTAGTTGATTTGCATCCCATTAGCTCCCTCTTAGGGCATTAACGGGAGGCGCAAATCAACCAAATTTAGCCCCCTGATTGTCTCCACTTCCACCACTTCCATTGGCAGCGAGTTCCAGGTCCTCACCACTCGCTGCGTAAAAAAGTTTTTCCTCACATCCCCCCTGTATCTCTTGCCCAAAATCTTAAATCTGTGTCCCCTAGTCCTTGTACCATCAACTAGTGGGAACAGCCTTTCCCTGTCTAGCCTATCCAAACACATCATAATCTTGTACACCTCTATCAAATCACCCCTCAACCTCCTTTGCTCTAATGAAAACAAATCCAGCTTCTCCAACCTGTCCTTGTAGCTAAGATCCCACATCCCCGGAACCATTCTGGTAAATCTCCTCTGCACCCTCTAAAGGGCCTTCACATCCTTCCTAAAGTGTGGTGACCAGAACTGAACGCAATACTCCAGTTGTGGTCTAACAAGCGCTTTATAAAGGTTCAGCATAACTTCTCTACTTTTGTACTCAATACCTCTATTTATCAAACCCAAGATCCCATATGCTTTGCAAACCACTCTCTCAATATGGCCTGCCACCTTCAGGGACCTATGCACATTAACTCCCAGGTCCCTCTGTCGCTGCACACTCTTTAAAACTGTGCCATTAAGTGTATATTGCCTCTCCCTGTTCCTTCTGCCAAAATGCATAACCTCACACTTCTCTGTATTAAATTCCATCTGCCACTTGTCTGTCCATTCTGCTAGCCTTTCTATGTCCTGTTGCAGTCGATTGGTATCATCCTCACTGTTTGCCACACCCTCAAGTTTGGTGTCATCGGCAAATTTAGAAATTCTACTCTGTATTCCAATATCCAGGTCATTTATATATATCAAAAAAAGCAATGGCCCAAGCACTGACCCTTGGGGAACACCACTGTCTAGCATCCTCCAGTCTGAAAAACAGCCATTTACCACAACTCGCTGTTTTCTGTCCTTAAGCCAATTCCTTATCCAAGCTGCCACTGATCCACCTATTCCAATTTTGTTAACCAGCCTTCTATGTGGTACTTTGTCAAACGCCTTCCTAAAATCCATGTAGACAACGTCCATTGCATTCCCTTCATCAATCCTCCCTGTTACTTTGTGAAAAAATTCAATTAGATTAGTCAAACACGATCTGCCTTTTACAAATCCGTGTTGGCTCTCCTTAATTAGCTTAAACCTCTCCAAGTGCCCGTTAATTTTTTCCTTGATTATTGTTTCTAAAACTTTACCCACCACTGATGTTAAACTGACCGGCCTGTAGTTACTAGAATTGTTCTTACACCCTTTCTTGAACAATGGTGTCACATTTGCCACTTTCCAATCCTCAAGCTCCTCCCCCACATCTAGGGAAGATTGGAAAATTATGGCAAGCCCTTCCACCATCTCCCCCAATTCCCTTTGCAACCTGGGATGCAAGCCATCTGGACCAGGCGACTTGTCCACTCTAAGCATACCCAGCCTTTCTAGTACATCCTGTCTATCAATTTTCACCCCTTCCATTGCTTCTACCTTTTCCACTTCTACCGATATTTTGTCCGCATCCACCTCCTTAGTAAACACCGATACAAATTACTCATTGAGTACTCTAGCCTTGCCCTGCGCCTCTAAGCATATAACACCTTCTTTGTCGCCTCTTACTACCCACTTACTGTTTACATGCCGGTAGAAGATTTTTGGGTTCCCTTTTATGTTAACCGCCATTCTACTCTCATATTCTCTCTTTGCCAATCTTATTTTCTTCTTCACTTCCCCTCTCAACTTATTGGGCCAGAAATTCGGCCCTCCACGGGTGAGTACGCACTGTGTACTCAACCGTAGACCTAACGAAAGTGCCAGTTTCACGCATGCACTGCGCATGCGCTGGAAACCGGAAATTCCGTTCCCCTGAAGGAAGGGGTTCAGAGGTCGAACGCGTGCGCGGGAGAGGCTGCGTGCACGCAGCGAACTTCGTTTTTTTTTTCAGGTTTCTCCGTGAGGGTAAGTATGGAGAAGCTGCACTTTTAAAAAGGAGGCGCAAGGCCTGTTTTTAACAAGGTAAGTGGTTAATTAATTACAATTTAAACATTTTTTCAACAGGTTTATCTTTTTTACATACTTTAAAGAAAGGTAAGTTTATTTTTAGCACCGTTAAAAAGTATAATTAATTTTTTCAAAAATTTAAATTTATGTAACTTATAGTTATTTAAAAAATGTGATTTAAAAAAAAATTTATTTGAAGTTTAAGTGTGGTTTTGGGGCCGATCTCTATTCATAGATTTGACAGGTCTTCCTGTCAAATCTATGAATGGAGATTCCCTGCTCCGATTGGCTCTCCATGGCCCACGTGATCCCAGGGGACGCTTCGAACTAACTGCGCCCCTGGGATACGCAAGCACTGCACTGCAGCTGGAGGAGGCCCAGAAGCCGAAGTCCTCGTGGGCCCAAAGCACAACGGCAGGTGCGGTAGGTAAGTACGTGCGCGATGCTTGCACCCGCAGAAAGCTGGAGAGCCGAATTTCTGGCCCAATTATTGGCCCAAAATTTGCGGTCGGAGGCTTCCCACGGGCAGACGCCTCCGACCTGCAAAAAATCTATGAATTTACCTGATGGTCCGGGAGGCTCGTAGATTCGCACTCCTGGGCCTCTCCGGGTACCAGGCATAAGAATTTCAAGCGCATTCGCTGGGCAGAAATTGGGCAAACAGCGCAACTCTCCGCTTTTCCCGGTGATGCGGATGATCTGTATTCTTGACAGATCGCAAGTTCCGGGTTTTCGCGCCTGCACTTCGCGTACCTAAACCCGGAACTTGTGCAGCCCCTGCAGGTGTGCGTGCACCTCGTACGCACCCATAGGGGCCGCAAATTACGACCCATTATATTTTATATCAAACAAAATAAGTAAAGGATTAATAACAACTAATAGCTTTTGCCGTCCTAAAGCAGTCCCTGAATTCCCAATCAATTTCATTACAGCTCACTCCTTCAGCTGTTGGGAGACTTTCTCCTCATACAATTTCCCTCAGGTTGGAATTTCTGAAATGTGCAGTAGGACATCCACAAGAGCATAAAGGCTGAGATTATATTAAAAATGCTGGGTTTCTCCCACTCTGTTCACCGTAACCTCAACAGGCCTTCGGAGGCAACCCTGTTTAAAAGTGTAAACGGGGTTTCTGCCAAAGTTACAGTGGAAGAGCGGGAGAAGCCCCAGGGAGATTCAACCCCGCTCTTCTGCCTATTGGATCTGGATAGCAGCCCAATAAACTTGAGACTATGTGTGTATTTATCAAGTACCTCAGCTACGTATACAGAATCTTCAGTCTGAGGAAAGATGTGGGGCTCAGACTCAACACATTGCAGAGCAGTTCTCAACAAAGCAAATAGAATACTGGGCTAAACTGGCAAATGAGTCGAGTATAAGCCAGAGAGTATTATGCTGAAGCTGATTAGTGTCCTGCTCAGACTGCATCTTGAATACTTTATTCAGCTCTGGTGGTCAAAGCATAAGGAAAACATTCAAGCCCTGGAAACAGTACAGAGAAGGGTCACAAGGCTATTGCTAGTATCAGAAGACTGAGTCATAAAGAAAGGTTCGAAAACGCAAAGTCCCTAACCTTGAAAGAAGGTGAATGAGACGGGACCTTATAGAAGTATATAGGTACTAAGTGGAATAGAAAAGGTTAATCCAGAGATAGAATTACATAAAAATAAGTCATTTGACCTAATGAGTCCATGTGGTTTTTATCCTACACACGAGCAGTGGCCCTAATCCTATGTGCCTGCCCTATTCTCATAGTCCTTTCCCCCTTTCCTCAGCCACCTATCATACCGATTATTAAATGTTAACTGGTCTCTGCTTCAATCACTAACTCTGTTAATGCATTCTACAAACAGCGACCCTCTGTGTAAAAAAACTTTCCCCTGTTCTCTGCTCTAAATCTTTTATATTTAATCTTATATCTACGTCTCCTCGTTTTAGTTGAAGTTAAACTGCAAGTATATGGCAAGGGTACATAGGTTCAAAAGACAATTTGAAGACTGATGCTAAGAAACATGTCTTCAGACAAAGAGTGATTAATACCTGGAGTGGTCTTCTAGGCTGTATAGTTGAGGCATAAACTTTGAAATTATTCAAGTGGCAGTTAAATACTATGATGGGAGGACCACAAGTCTCTGCGGAAGGGTGAACTAAATGATCCTCCTTCTTCTGTAATTATATTTGTGATGTTATTCACAAAATAGCCGATGTAAAACTACTAGCAACCTTGCCAAAGAAAATCTACTAGCAACTTGGTAACTGCACAATGGAATTTATGTTCACATGTAGCCAAATAACCACACAGTGGAATATGTAGCATGTGCATTGCAATATAATGCTGCATGCAGTACACTATATGGTTTGTGCTTCCAGATCTGCTCAGTTGTAAATATTTATAGAGCTTTTCTAGTGAAGGTTTTAGTTTTCATATTAAAAAATTCTGGTGTCAGCAAGATAGTTTACCCGCTGGTAGTATCTCCATGGGGGAGGGGAAATGCATCATTAAATTGAAACTATTTTTTACAGAGCAGGAGATGTGCACGTGATTTTATTTCAGTTATGGTTGGAGTTTTGTCTTATTCTGAAAGTATTCCCTCTAGAGTTTTAGGTAGTCAAACATTGTCACTAAGACTAAAGAGGATTTAACCGAATGTTGTTTTAAGGCAACCACTGGATTTCTGCCAAACTCTTAACAAGAACATCACTAATGATAACTGATACTCATTTTTCTATTCTTTGAGAAATATATGGTTCTTATTGACTAAAAGGTGCAGTAAGTGTTATCTGCTGAATTTGATCTTAAGTTAAAACTCTTTCCATTCTAACCTCCCAAAATCATAAATCCGTTCTTCCAGCATAACTTTCTTCTAACTACTTGCAACTCATTTCCCAGTCTAGCCAACTACTAATCCCCCATTCCATCTCACTTAATTCAGCCAAGATCCAATCCAACCCTACTACAAACTTATTGATCAAAATTTTGTTTCTTTCCATTTTCAATCCCCATTTAATTGCTTTACAACCCCATTCCCTAACTCCCTCATTCCACCAGAATTATTTTCTAACCTTTTCCCAACTTTTGCCAGCTTCAATGCTAGCCTACTTATTACAATAACTACCTTTTAAATTTCACTTATTCCAATTTACTTATCCCAGAATATTTCCCTTTCATCCCTCATCCCATTTCCTCTACTCCAGTCCCTGAATTCCAGTTTACTTATCCCAATATTGTGTCATGTTTCTGGTCTACCTTAGATGTTCTCTTGGGTACAGTGGTGTTTGTCACTCTTGCAAGTGGTCCAAGCATCTTGCGTTCAGGAGTGTGCCCATAGTGGCCAATATCTAATTATACAATAACATAACCCAGGGGTGTAACGCTTGGATCCGCTCATGATCTGGACTGGATTTTATGTCTTTCACACATTCTGCCACATGTACTTCTCCAATCTTTTTGATGGCAAGTTTAGTGAGATGAGGCCACATATGAAGTGTTCAGCTACTTTCCTTTACAGACAGCAAATAAATGGACAGACTAACAGATGCAATCTGATGTCACCTTAATGCAATTAACCATAGAACCCTCCTCAAGTACAAAAATATGCCATATTATCTGTATCAGCAGGCTCAATTAACTTTTTCTCATCAGCCTTCCTGATTCTGGCCACCTCTAGGCTTGAGATGGATGAGTTTCCCCTTACTAGACCAAGTTCACTTCCCAGATATAGTTGGCAGACTGACTGCTCATATGTCTCTTTGTCCCTTTTTGTGTCCCTAGGCAGTGGGAAGGCTACCCATCTGACTCCTTCCCTGATCAGTGATTCATCAGTAGGCCTGTCAATAAAACTGGCTATCTCTCCCCTCTCCTTTGGATGCTGGTTGAAAGAAAACGACTCCTAAAAATGAATAAGGAACATCCTGGCGTAATGGGCCTGGGATGAGATAATTGTATCAGCTTGAACTAAACTGCGAGCTGCAAAAACTGGCTCATCTGGCTTTAATAGACATCTTTAATGCCTGCATCCTGTAACTTTTTTTTAAAAACCTATGCGAATTAACTTTGTTTTAAGACATAACAGTTAAATATACCTCATGCTCAATTCTCTTCAGTCTAGAAAAAAATCCTGAAACATGACACTCATATATTTAATATATCTATTTGAACCAATCAAGTTTTTGACTCCTTTCCCCACCACTTTCCTTTACATCAAATGGTGCCCACAGCCAACCATCCCCCAATTTACTCAGTTGTCCTTCCTTCCTCAATCTGGCTCATATTCACCTTGCTCAAATTGTAATCCCTTTCCAGTTCAATTAAAGATAAATAAAATGTAAAACATACCAACAACCCCTATATCAAAATGAGGCAGAAATCCACATCTGTTTCTGACTTACTTTTACACTGAACGACTATAGTACTTTAGCACCACATTCAATCAGCTTCACTGCTGCCACACCGTACATTTCCCTTCAGGGTTGTGGCTCACTGTACTGCATGTTTCTTTAATTCTACATATCCAGTCTAATGTGGGGGCGGGTGGGGGGAGCTGCAGGAAATGCCAGAAGTGTATTTCTCTTTAAGGGGAGTCTAGTGAAAATCATTACTTCAACATAAGGATTAATCATTATATGAAATTTAAGGAAAATTCAACTTAGCAAAGAAAACATTAGGGGGGAAAAAATTGGGTTGATTTGCGCCTCTCGTTAGCGCCCCGGCGACGTTCGCGCCCCAAAAGGTGCGCCACCCAATTTTTCCCCCCAGGAAACTGGTTTAAATAACTTCACATATATACGCTAATAAATTATTGTACAATTTGATGTTATTAAGGTTATTTCCGATTAATATCTATGGATTGCAGATCTTAAAGCAGGTATGATCAATTTATATATTATAATGAATAGGGAGAAGGGAGTTAAAAGGAATCAATACAAAGAAGAGGACAGATTCTTAAAATAATGAATGAATTAAAAAGATTTAAGATGAACTTTGAAAACTGTTTTTTTCTGGTACATACATCGCTGAGTTTAAAGGAGTCACGGGAAGTCTGGAATGTTCTAAATTTGTTTTTTCCACACTTTTCAGTCAGACAGATCAGCAGCTTCTTGTATTTTATACCACGTAGTTTGAGGGCATTTCAGGCTGTAATGTGCTTAATTCGATTGCTTCACACTTTTCAGTTTGATGGATTAAATGTACGCAAGCTCACAACTAATGTGGAATCTAGAGTTAACCAACCACATCTTAATAAAAAAGGTGTATACTGTACCTTTTAAATTGTTGTTATTGAGTGGTGAATCCTGATCTAATTGAGGTGAATAGTGTGGTTAGGTCACTGAGCGCAACAAAGTGAGGGAAATAAATGAATAAATGCACAGCACAGGCTTCCTGAGCTAATGATGAGATAAAGCAATGTTAATTTAACTCCAAATTAACAGCTAAAAACTGCAAATATTGGAAATCTGAAACAGAAGCAGAACATTCCGGATACACCTGGTGGGTCTGTTAGCATCTGTGGAGAGGGCTGGCATCAACATTTCCGCCTGAGTCCATCTCTAGAACGGAAAAGTGGAATTAGTAATAGCATTTTAATGGAATTAGAGAAAAGGGGAGGGAAAAGCAGACAACAGAGAGGAAGTTTCAGTGGAAGGGTTTTTAGGTGATGTAACAGATCATCTCAATCAAGCGATGGGAAGAATCATTCATTCAAGAAGAACAAGGAATTCTCCTGGGCCCTAGAAACTGAATTGCCCAGCGCCCACGTTTCAGAAGAAAAATGGGCACTGAAGGGTCCAATATAGTGTGTGGCGCATGCCAATTGGTTAGGGCAGCCACTAGTTGGAAACTGGTGTTAGGCCCATTGCGTATGCATACCAGGGAATTCTCCACACTCCCCCCCCCAACCCCCGTAGGGCCCTGGTCCCCAGTGGAATTTCCTGACGTCTACCTTAGTTTCAACCACTTCCTGGGACTGCCGTGTAGAAGGTGGCGGTAGGCCCTGTAAAATGGTGGTAAAGACCGTGAGGATCCCAATGGAGGGAAAGGAGGTTGTAGCAACCTCCTCTCCCTGCAATCTGGCCCTCACTTACTTTCTTGTGTAGGCCTCGGTCTCTGTTGATCTATTAGGATGCCAGTTTCCTGATTTTCAGGGCTCATCTGCCCCTTTAAATGCCCACCCACCTCTTCTGGTCCTGCTGCAGCACTGCCGGGATTTTTGGTGAGGCACCGACAGACTCCCTCTTGGCAGCAGAAACCCACTAGGAGCTTGCCGTGCATCCCCAATGATCCCAGCCCAGGCTATTAGGTCAGGGTTGGGACGGAGCGAGAGGAACAGGCGGTGATCCTTCCCTATCGGTAGTACACTAGAAACAGGAAAATCCAGCTCAACATTTCAATGGTGAATAGTATGTGGTCAGAACATCTATTAGCTTTCATCAGATACAGTTCTTTGAATGGCTAGGAAATTTGTTAAGTAGGGTTAAAAAGATTGGGCGAGAAATTCAATAAAGCCAAGGAATGGGTGGTGTCAGTAGAAAAGTTGCAGAACTAGCACCAGGCGCTAATGCTTTAGACTGCATGCAAAATTCGGGCTCACTGCTGAAAAAAATGATTGGACTCCTAATGCAAGTCTTAAAACCCAAGCTCATTGGCATTACACTCAAAGGGTGGACCAATATCAGGTGCAGTCTAATCGCAAATCATGATTGCCACAGGTTTTTTCACTACTTAAAGGGGAGGTTCATTGATGCTGCAGCACCTCATTCTCAGCATTGCTGGCTGTGCAGCTGCCTCAGCAAGCAGAAGCAGAAGCAGAAGCAGAAGCAGAAGCAGAACAAGGAGAAGGAGCCTCGTGGGAGATCCACGCCCCAGGAAGAAAGCCTGTAGATTCTGCGATGAAGCATTGGAGGCATTGGTTTTCGCTGTGGAGAGATGGAGCGCGGTGCTCTACCCAACAAGTGGTAGGAGGCCCTCACCTCAAGTCTTCCACACCATGTGGAGGGAGGTAGCGCAGCACGTCTTGGGTAGCACTGTGGTCCCCAGGACCCACACACAGTGCAGGAAGAAATTTAACCATCTCACTTGGGTGGACAGGGTGAGTGAATGCTTCAACAAATGCTACATACCACCATCTGAAGCTCAGTCTGCACACACTGCCCAAAGCACCACACCCCCAGCACTCACCCACCAACAATCTCTAACTACCAACACTCACACCCACATCTCACACCTTGCACACAATGACAGCTACTCAACTATGTCAGGCACATCACCCAAACACAATGCTCCATAATCACTCACACACTTTCCTTTCTCTTGCAGGCCAAGGTGGTGCACAACAGGAGGGAGCAGGAGCGCACAAGTGGGGGACAAGCCAACACCCAACCACTGTCTGCGCTGGAGAATCGAGTGCTGCAAACCATTGGGTGCCAGGTGGTGGGCACCGTGGCCACTGGCGATGTTGACTCCCTTATGGACAATAATGGTATGTTCATCCCTACTCCTTCTTCTCACATCCCACTTCCCCCTCACCCCACAAGCATTTCGCACTTTCCAGCTAATCATGCTGTATGCATGCATTTCTCCCTTCCTGCCCACCTCCCCTCACCTTAACCTGACTCTTGTGCCTTTATGCTTTCAGATAATCAGCAAGCACCTGAGCAGCCTGTCCCTGAGGGCACCGTAGAGAGCGAGGTGGGAGAAGAGGAGGAGGAAGAAGACACCGCGTCACTGCATGTCTCACCCGCAGGCACCAGCTCAGATACTGGCACTACGTGTTCTTTAGAGACTAGTATAGTAGCGGGATCTGCAAAGGGTGAGACACCAGGGACAAGAGGGCTGCAGCAAGGCCAGGGGGAAAGGGTAGCTTGGGGGCCAGCTCCCCGGAGGGCGAGTTCTGCTGCACATGACTCAGATGGGGACCTCGATGGGGAGGCCTTTAGAAGAAAGGTGATGGGCATGCACACGGAGATGATAGGTGCAATGGCAAGGGTGCCCGAGAGCCTCTCAGCAATGATAAGGAGTGTGGAGAGTCCACCTCCAACATTGCACAAGGCTCTGCGCACACCATAGAGCCCATCATTTCTAGTCTGCAAAGGATGGTAGACTCCCAGAGAGACAGCGGCGACCCAGACCTGATGCCGCGTGTGATGGGCGATCTGGCAGCTTCCATTGCAGCACAGGTGGAAGCAATGCAACGTCTTAGTGCTGTAATGCAGTCTATGCTTGGTGGCATCCATTCTCAGACTGCTCTCATGCAGTCTCAGCTTGATGCCACGCAAGCTCTGACTGCTGCCATCATGGCTGGGTCTACCACAGTCGACCGGGGCTTTCATGGTGTCGCAGCAGGCCAGCAATCTGTGCTCAGACAGATTGGTAGGGATGTTGAGGTGCTGCCCCGGGGGAGTGGCAGTGGGTCAGTGGAACAGGAACCTGCTGTCCTCTCTCAGAATGACAGCATTCCTGCTCCCACCACTGCCACTCCGCTATTGCCCTTGTCGCTGCCTGTCATTCAGCCAGCCCAGACTGCTGCTTCCCATGCTGAGGTGGTGCAGTCTACAGTCGGGCCTTACAGGTCCAGAGCTGGTCGAGGGTGTCCTGCAAGGCCATCTGAAGTCTCCCGCACAGACACTCAGCAGCTTTCCACCAGCCCTGCTGCAGCCACTGGGCTTGTGAAGGAATAAGCCATATAACCTATTCAGAAAAATATACCATTCTATGAAAGAATTCTGGCCTTATTAAAACATGACAAACTGGGTTTGGAAATCTGGAAACCTCAACAATCTAAAGCTGTAACAGCATACAGGCTATTGAGATAAGATAGTTGTTGACACTGAATCAATAACCTTATTGAAACGGAAGGTTGAAGGCTCCCAACGGTCTGAATCTTTGGGAGCAGACAATGGTTCACCCTGTATAAGGTGTTCTAATTTACACTTCGTAAAAAGGCACAAACAGAAGGCCTTAGTAAAAATGACATCAAATAGAAACACCTGCTGTCACATCAGTTTTTATGGTAAGCTTAGGACACCTAGGGTAGAGACACGATTCTTAATGCTAACAGCTGAGGTGACTAAGAATTGCAGGGGTCAGCAGAAAAATGACTAGAGATAATTAGCTTACATCAGCAGAAAACCTTAAAGGAATACCACTGGAAAAGGGTATAAATATTGAACTCTCAAATAGGATACTAGATTCGCTGTAAAGGGGCAAAGTGATTCTCAGGCTTCAGAGGCAGCTCTGTAAGTTTACAACTCTTTGTACCTCGGGGATCAAAAAAGTACTGTATTTGATTTTGGTGGATATCCTGAATAAACTTTAAGAACTGTAAAACTGTAGCGAAATTAAGATTTGAGAATAAGGATCTTTGATAAGATTGTAAAGCTTTCTCTTTTTGGAACTGTTAATGTTGCGATTGAATCACCAACTGTAAATTACATGTTGGTTCTTTAATAAATCTATATATTTTTAGAATTGTCTCACATAGTACTTCTGTATAAAACTCGCGAACTCAATCTCTGTACACTCTTTGGTGAGGAGTTGCAGAATTCTGGGGGAGTTTTCCAGACCCTCATAATATCCAGAATGTTACAGTCTAGCTAAAACTTATTAAAAGTGCTATCTGGAGGACGGTAACATTTTCAGGTTGTTCCTTTCCTTTAGGGAGGGATGGTCCAGACCTTTAGACCCAATTAAGCGTCTTTAGGATTCGGCTACCTCAAACTTTAGTTGAAAGTGAACGCCTGGGGAATACGCCTGCTCTGGGGTAGCCCTAAAGGGGCTAGGACTAGTAATTATCCCTTCAGGCTAACACTTCATAGGAGCACTGGAGTAGGCAAAGGCACAGTAACGAGAGGCACTAAGGGATTGCACAGGGTGCATAGGTAATATTTTTGGTGTAAAAATGTGTTCACTGATTTTTGATAAATTCATTAATTCACTTACCATTCTTTTGTGGTGTCTGTTATTTCAGCTTTGCGCTGTGACACAGCCTGTGAGAGGGAGGGCATGATGGGGATGTGGTGAGCAAAGGGGATGTGGGCTTTAAGTCATCCTGGTGTGAGCCTGGAAGTCTGGAGGAGGTGGCAGAGTTCTGCGACCACCTCCTTGGTGAGGCAGAGCCATCTAATACATTGCTCCTCGCTTAATTGAAGATAGGAGAAGTGCTCTTGGAATACTTTCGGAGGGTAAGGCCTCCTGGTGAGAGCCCTGATGTCCCTCCTCATCTCTCTGCGCACATGTTCCCGTCTTTCTCGCTGCCTACGCTGCCTACGCTCCCTCCGCCGTAGATCCTGGAGGGCGAGGTGGCGCTAGTACAGCCCCCCATTAATGTTACCAGGTGTAGCAGTTTGATTTGTTGAAGAATAAATGTAGCTACATTTTAGTTGCTGCAATATTCCTGATACAAAAGAACCTTGAAATTACTGAATGAAACATTTGCAGTATGTGAAACAGCGGACAAATACACCACAGGATCCAAGCTGAACCTCTTGCCTCAGGTAACTTTAGCCTGATAAAGGATAATACACAGTCTCTGGTCACACCTGAACCTTTCAGAAGTACTCTGTGAGTTTCTCGTCAACCACCTCACGTTAGCCTTTCTTGATGTGTGATCCTATACATTGAGTATCAGCAAATTCAAGACAGAGTTGGATAAGTACTTTTTTTAATTCATTCACAGATGTGAGCATCGCTGGCAAAGCCAGCATTTATTGCCCATCCCTAATTGCCCTTGAGAAGGTGGTGGTGAGCCGCCATTTCAGAGGGCAGTTAAGAGTCAACCACATTGGTGAGGGTCTGGAGTCACATATAGGCCAGGTAAGGATGGCAGATTTTCTTCCCTAAAAGACATTAGTAAACCAGATGGATTTTTACAACAATTTCATGGGCAATATTACTGGTACTAGCCTTTTTTTTAAATTTAATTGGATTTATTTAATTAATTGAATTTAAATTCCCCAGCTGCCGTGATGGGATTTGAACTCATGTCTCCAGATCATCAGTCCAGGCCTCATAATCACTATGCTACCACACCCCATGAGAAACATTTGATAGTGGACAATGACAGGTATCGTGGGATATGTTATTTCCTAGACACTGGGACTGGCCAAATGGACTGTAATAGTCTTAGCCTGTCCTATACATTCTTATGTTCCTATATTCTTTAATGCTCTCAAACAGAATCAAATTGAAAATGATGGTAGTTCAGGATGTGGAGAGGAACATAAACTGTCCTTAAATAATAACATCGGGATATAAGTAAAGAAACCCAAATGAGTGATCCTGCAGAACCTCACCTCAGCCACTCTTCATGTGTGAACCTTGACAGTGAGTGTTAGCAGGCTATTCACCCACAAAGAGCATCACAGTCAAGCCCAAACCCCTCGTTGCCCGATATCCACACATGTGCTTCCAAGCAAGGGTCACTCAATAGACAACAGGAGTGGGAACCCTGAATAGATTTTTTTTGTTCTCTTTAGCACAGAGACATGGAGGCTAATTATAGTTCCTCAATTGCCAACCTAGCACGGGCCAGGGATGGAATATGGGACTTTCCTGAATTGTGTGGCTCAGTTTCACACCAGGAGATTCATTTCTCCACTAAGCCAACAGGGAATGTAATATTCTGACAGTATTTTGTTAATTTACAGTATATTTGAGGGCTGAATACTGTTGCGACCCATACATCAGCTCGCTTTGTAAAATTCTTGAGCTTGGACAGATGTATCTCTAGTAACTTGAATATAATATAAAACAGCAATTTAAAAAAAAATCGTACCTCTGAGAAACAAATGCGGGACTATGTGGAAAATACACTATAAAGGGTGGTGACATTTTTTTTTATTACTGTGAGTGAGTTACAGTCTGGTTCACAAATAAAAATAAAAATCATATTTCACGACCTTCAGCAGTGAATTCTATTTATAACGCTCCTGTGGTCCAATAATTCTTCAAATTTAGAATTTAGTATTGTTTACTTTTTAAATTCCGATTTAATGGACAATCTAACAACCATAGATAGGAGTTTAATGCTCTCCAGTATTTCGTGTGAACCATTTCTCACCTCTGTCCAGAGCTGATCCGTCACCATCTTGAAAATGTCCTGAACAGGGATAAACTCAGCCCCAAATATTACTTGCTTGATTTTTTTTTTAATCAATAGAATTTAAAAAAATTCTAATAACTTTTCAAATTTAACAGCAACCACTGTATGGGAGGGAGTGGCACTCTTACTGCTCCCTGTCGATTCGGTAGGTACTGAGTGTGGAATTTCGGGTGTGAAAGGCCGTGAGTACAGGTGTGCAAACCTTCAGTTAGCACATGGTCTGGCTTGTGCTGGTAAAGTGACTAATGACATGGCAGCTGGGGAAATGCGTTTTGTTTTTCATAGCAGTTGTTCTATACCACTGTCATAAACAGGCTTGCTTATTGCCAATAGATTTGTCCAGATGATGCAATACTATAGGGAACATTCCTACCTTTCATTTTTTCCATTGAGGTATTATGCTAGGTATGTTTGGCCACTTTATTTTTCATCTGGCCCTGGTTCTTTGCAGCGGAGAGGGTGGACGCACAGCTGCTTCTCAGCAATTCTTCGTGTAAGCGGCCACAAGGGATGGTCAGGGACAAACCCAGGCATAACTCTCCGCTCTGGTCTACCCTCCCCCTTTCAGGGAGACACGGTAGCCTTTGCTCAGCTCCTCCCCACTTAATGCAACTCAGGTTGGGACTTGAGTGGAGCACTACTCAAACCTACGTTCTTCCTCACTCCATGGCACAGGAGCATTAACATTTCCAATGCTCAATACCAGCACATCAAAGATTAAACTTTGGAGGCAGATCATAATTCCAGTAGGTTCTAAAAGAATCACCGCCCCTCTCCCTCTAAATAAAGCAGAGTTCCACTTTGGGCACAAGCGGAAATTCCGGTGAACTTGCGGCCAAAATTGCGCCCGTTTTGAAGAGTGGTTTTTATAAAGGTGTGTGTGAAGTATTACTCCCACTCCTCAGTGGGTACATCTTCGTACTTTTGTGAAAGTTACGAAAAAAGAAAATGATCTTTTAGCTTCAACTGTATTTGTGTTTAATAGTCCAGAACATCTGGAAGAACCATACTTAAACAATTAAAACCTAATAAATAGCAGCCTATATAGTTTCAGAAGGAGGAGATCCTGCCTGGCCTCGCTCCTTAAATTATTTGAGAGAGCGACATCCCAAATAGATGTTGGAAAGTTCTATGATGCAGTGCACCTGGAAAACCAGACAAATCATGAAGGCAGGTAAAGAACTGACTGAAAGAGAGAATGAGAAGTCGCACAACACCAGGTTATAGTCCAACAGATTTATTTAATTTTACAAGCTTTCGGAGCTGTCGCTCCTTCGTCAGGTAAGTTAGCAAATGATTTGCTAACTTACCTGACGAAGGAGCGACAGCTCCGAAAGCTTGTAAAATTAAATAAATCTGTTGGACTATAACCTGGTGTTGTGCGACTTCTCATTTTTGTACACCCCAGTCCAACGCCGGCATCTCCACATCATGAAAGAGAGAAAGCAGGGGGTACTAGTTAAGGGAGTGCTCTTGGGCTGGGGAGATGTACTAAGTACATTGCTCCAGGGGTCTGTGCTGGAGCTTCTGCTATTTTTAATCTACATATAGGACCTGGATTCAGAACTAAAGAAAGAAGAAACTTGCATTTATGCAGCACCTTTCACAACCCCAGGATGTCCCAAAGCGCTTCACAACCAATTAAATATTTTTGAAATCTAGGCCGCGATTTTGCCAGCGCTCAGAGGGTGGGTTTGGAGGCGGGTCAGAGGTTAGATTCATTTTGATTGACGGCAGGTTCCGACCCCGCCGTCAACCCGCCTCCACGCTACTTTGCCAAGTGCCGGCTCTGGGAGTCCCGATCGGCCCCGCCACCAAACGACAGGAGAGGCCCTTAAGGCAGTTAACAGCTTGTTAACTGCCTACATATTTCTATTTTAACAGGCTATTCCCATTTTAGGACATTTTCAGCGTGTTCCACGCCGTTTGCAAAACACGCCAGCTGATTGTGCCGGGTTCAGCAACTACACGAATTCTTGACAGCTGCACCTATAGCATAAAAGTGGACCTGTAACATGGCTGACTTTCAGATGACAGAACTTTGTGTTTTGAGGTGTTGGAACACTTTTTGCAGGTCTACCGAGCTTGTAAGTGGTTAAGCTGAGATCCATATGCACTGTGACCTCCTTGGAAAACCCTCTCCCCACATTGACTGAGCACTTATAACATCTCTTCCTCAACTGAGATATATACCAGCAGAATGGAGACCATTTATACCCTCTCATCATGGTCCTCAGAATCGGAGGAAGAGCAGCCACGGCAGCAGCAGGACCAGGCACAACAGCAGCAGAAACAACAGGAGCGCCAACCTTCTCCTCACCCACCTGATGCTGCACAGGGCAGAGGGCGTCAGTGCAGGGTTGCTCCTAACTGCAGGAGATACCCCCAACACAGCATTTACAGGCAGAGTATGAGCTTCCTCAACATGACTGAGCAGCAGTGCCAAAGGAGGCTGAGACTTTCGCAAGAGGTAGTCGCTGACATCTGCGAAATGCTGCACCAACACCTGGAGCCCAGAGGAGTGGGTGGACACTCCTTACCAGTGGCTGTCAAAGTCACCACCGCCCTCAATTTTTTGCTTCAGCGTCCTTCCAGGGATCATCAGCAGACATCAGCGGCATCTCCCAGTTGGCTGCACACACTTGCATCACACAGGTTACCGATGTCCTCTTTGCAAAGGCGCACAATTACATCCACTTCTCCACGGGTGAAGCAAGTGTCACCGCGCATGCGGTTGGCTTTGCAAATATGGCAGGCTTGCCAAGGGTGCAGTGAAGGGATAATTACAAGTCCTAGCCCATTTCGGGCTACCCCAGATCAGGCATATTCCCCAGACGTTCACCTTCAACTAAAGTTAGCGGTAGCCGAATCCTAGAGACGCTTAATTGGGTCTAAAGTTTCAGACTATCTCTCCCTAAAGGAAAGGAATGGCCTGAAGATGTTACCGTCCTCCGGATAGCACTTTTAACAAGTTTAACTAGACTGTAACCTTCCGGATATTATGAGAGTCCGGAAAACCCCCCAGAATTCTGCAAATCCTCTCAAAGGAGTGTACAGAAATTGAGTTCATGAGATTGATACAGAAATACTCTGTGAGGCAATTTTTAAAATATATAGATTTATTAAAGAACCGACATGTAGTTTAACAGCTGTTGATTTCAATCGCAACTTTAACAGTCCAAAATATAAATAATTTACATTTCTTATCAGAGATCCTTATTCTCAAATCTTAACTTTGTTACATTTCCACACTTCTACTTATTTTTTAATCCAGAATATCCACCAAAATCAAATACCTTGATTACCCGAGACTCAAAGAGTTGTAGGCCTACAGAGTGGTTCTGAAGGCGAGAATCACTCTGCCCCTTCCCAGCGACTTCTGTTTTCTCATTTGAAAAGCTCTATTTTTATACCTTTTTTTAGTGGTTTATCCTTTGAAATTTTCTGCTGATGTAAGCTAATTATCTTTAGTGATATTTTTGTTGAATTCTTTTCTATTCTTACTGTCATTTCAGCTGCCAACTTTTAGAATCCTGTCTGCTGTATAGGTGTTTCAAAAACTTATCATAAAATATGGAACAACAGATTTATCTATTTGATGCCATTCTTAGGAAGGTTTTCCATTGAATTGTTAAATCACTTTAGCTGCTTGTATTACAGATGTTGTGTCTCCGTGTGTTCCAAGTTCAACACATAAACAATGTGATTGCTTGGTACATCTATTGATGTAATATTTTCAAAGTCTTCTGGAGGTATCTTTTACAACATGTAAATTAAAAACACTTCATCTAGCGTGTTCTTTGCATTTCTTAGCCATCTTAGTTGGTTATATATATAATCGTGTTTCCTGTTTCATTTGATGTTACTTTTACAAAGGCACATGGTTTTTTAATGTTCTGTGTTTCTGTTTGACGTATTAGCTTTTAACACTTTACTTGGGCATTGCTATTGTTTTGGTTCCAAACTACAGACTCCTTGGAACCAACTCTTTTCTTCTTCAATAGGCCATTGTGTTAGTATTTACAACCATTTCCCATTTCAAAAGCTTTGTATGGTGTTTACAACTTCATCTTATCTCAGAAGCCTGTATTTCTGTTTACGGCTTGTGTCGTTGAGGCTTTTAGATTTTTAACCCCAGTTTGTCTTGTTTTAATAAAATCAAAATTCTGTTCATAGGATGGTGTATTTTTCTGAAATATGGCTATTCCATTACAGCAGGGCATTGTAGACTGCACACATGTAGCCATTAGGGCACCACATCACAACCCAGATGTATTTGTGAACTGCAAGGGCTTCCACTCCCTTAACGTCCAGCTGGTGTTTAACCACAGGAAGAACATTATGCATGTTTGCGCCAAGTTCCCTGGCAGTTGCCATGACTCGTTCATCCTGCGGCAGTCTACTGTGCCTCAGCTCTTCAATCCGCCAACCCAACTTTCCAGATGGCTACTTGGAGACAAGGGCTATCCCCTGAAGATGTGGCTAATGACGCCGTTGAAGAGGCCATCAAACGAAACTGAGGAACGCTACAATGCCAGCCACATTTCTACCAGAGCCATCATCGAGCAAACCATCGGCTTGCTCAAAATGCAATTCAGATGCCTCGACAGATCAGGTGGAGCCCTACAGTACTCATCAGCCAAGGTCTCCAGAATCATCGTGGTCTGCTGTGCACTGCACAACATCACACAGCAGCGTGGCTTACCGCTGCCTGAGGAACAAGTGGCTCAACGCACAGCCTCCGAGGAGGTGGAGGAGGAGGAGGAGGAGGGGAGGAGGAGGAGGAGGAGGAAGACCTTGCGGAGGCGGATGTGCTCGTTCCACCAGCATGCGAGCACATTGCTGGCCATGATGCAAGGGATGCACTAATCCATGCCAGATTCGTTTAAGTTTACGAAGCAAACACATGTGGCTGCCATCTTCTTAACACACCATACACAATGTACAATAAACTGTGGGTTCCTATCACTCTCACCACCATCATTACAGATGAAAGGCGCCCTGACTCCTCACTGTGACACTTCCATTTCTGGGCACACATAGGCCAACACTTTGAATGGTTGCCATCGCATTTCTTTATTACAATTGAAAGGACGATGATAATCTTCAATTTGTATTACATCAAAACACCCAAGTGACTACCCTTGTGACTATTTGTGTCTTAACTTTCTCTTACATGTGCTTCTACATGGTGCTTCCCCTGTGGCTTCAGCAGGTGTGGAGGCACCTTGTTCACTTTCATGCTGCTCCTGCTTCGACACCTGTGGCGGGCATCCTCTGGGTTTGAGAGCCTGGGAGGGCTCCGCCACAGTCTGCTCCTCCTGCGGCTGTGCAGGGACTGAGACGGCCATCTCAGTTGGGTGAGAAATCTGGGGCACTGACCGAGGGCTCCGCAGTGGCATGGGAGTGTGAACGCTTGGAGAGGAGCCCACACTTCCTTGTTGTCGACCACCAACATCCCTATCATGGGTCACCCGTACGTCACTGCTAGCAAGTAGCTGGAGAGCAACCTGCTGCACCTCAGTGGGGCCAGGAGGACCCGTCTCTATACTGACAGTCCTCATAACGGGGACGTCCATGTACCTCTGGTGTCTCTCCTCAATAGGTGCCCATCTATCCTCCATAGCAGACCATCTATTTAGAAGAGTCACCATGCTCTGTTGAGTCTGGCGAGTTATGTCCTCCAAGGAGGTTGCCACCCCCTCCATGGTGGCACGTTCATTCCCCATTGCCTCCACCACGGCAGTGCTCATGTTTGAGATGGACTCCTCCATTCTCTGCACACTCGCAGTTATCATGGATGCAAAACCTGTCAGAGACTCCTGCACTTGTTCCTGGAGTTCCAGCACCGCTCTCTTTCTGGATGGCCCCAGAGGCACAGGGTCCACATGCAGCTGAGCAGAGCTGGGAGCGCCCTGCGGCCTCCGACGAGGACACTCCACTGTTGTCGCTGTTTCCACCATCTGCTGATGCTCACTTGTGAGCTGTGATACACCAGGTGACAACACTAATCTATCTCACGAATGACCCACCGAGGTACGCGTCTCTGCGCTGGAGCTGGGTGCGCTCAATTCTGTTGACACTGCGCCCTCAGAGGTTGCAGGTTCCTCTGAGGAGTCTTCCAGCTCTTCCCCCTGGACAGTGGGGAGGGGGGCTCTTGATGGTCCTGTGGGGGAGTAAAGGCATGAGTTAGACATGTGATATTAACGTAGCAGGCTCATCGAATTGTGCAGATGATCAGAACTCAATCTGTATGAACATCAGATGCCATATCAGTCACTTATGCAATCTAAATGAGAGAGCTGCAAATCTATTCTGTCACCAGCTTGCTCTACTGCGCCCGTCTGACCGTCCCCCACTTCCAGATCCTCAGCACCTCCGACGATGTCGAGAGCAGCCTCCTCAGCAGTGGTCAAGTGGACAATGGAAGGTGGCCCTCCTCCTGTCCTGCCCCTCTCCCTCTTATTGTGGGCTCTCTTTTCCTGCAATGAGGGACACAAGTGAAGTTTGAGTGAGAATGTTAGAGTGAGTGTAGAGAATTCATAGCATAGATGCTTAGAAGGAGACAAAGATGGAGTGAGGTGCCAATACCAAGGGCCCTCCTGTGCGTTGTCAGTTATTGGCATTGCATAACAGTGATAGCGAGTGTGAGGGGTGCATAGTAGAATGGTGAAGTGATTCTGTACAGAGAGAGAGGGATGGTTAAGGGTGCAAGAGATGTAAGGGTAAAGTGGGATGTGCAGGAGTAGGTTAACAATGCAGAGTGCTGGTGATGAGAGGAGATGGGAAGCAGATTGAAAGTAAGTGTGATGTTAGACTCACTTTTGCTGTGCGTAGCAGATCATTGAACCTTTTCCTGCACTGACCCAGGTGCGACTACACAAGGACCTGGTGCTCACCTCCTCGCAATTTGCAGCCAGGCTGCCTTAGTTTGCTGAGGAGGCTTCCTCCATCCATTTGAGGGGAACAGTACCTCTTGGCGCCCTCTCACTCCCTCCACAAGAGCATGGAGGGAGTCATCATCAAATCAGGGAGATGCCTTTGGTCTTGAAGCAGTCATTTTCAGATGTGCCACACTGAGAAGCAGCAGAATAGGATTGATCAAAAACAAGGCTGCATGGGCCCCTTAAATACAGCTGGCTGAAAGACATCAGCAGAGGCGAGCAACAGACTCGAACCCACTGATTGGGCTGGGTAGCGCACACGACAGGCTTAATCAGCCCACTTAAGCCAAAATCGTTATTTCAGGGCGGCTGAAACCGGCAGCGGGACTGGAACCCGCCAAACATCAAAGCCGCCTCCAACCCGCCTCCACCTGGTAAATCGCGGCCGTAGTCACTGTTACAATGTGATGTAATGCAGCAGCTAATTTGCACACAGCATGGGTTCCACAAACGGCAATGGTTTTGTGGTGTTCAATACACAAGTGATGATAAATTAGGGGAACAGTTAAGTCTGATGAAACACCCAATGAACTACAGAATAATGGTGTACCGCAGGGATCGGTGCTGCGTCCTTTGCTGTTTGTAGTGTACATTAATGATTTAGATATGAATGTAGGAGGTATGATCAGTAAGTTCGCAGATGACACAAAAATTGGTGGAGTGGTAAATAGCGAGGAAGGAAGCCTCAGGCTACAGGACGATATAGACGGGTTGGTTAGATGGGCAGAACAGTGGCAAATGGAATTTAACCCTGAAAAGTGTGAGGTGATGCATTTTGGGAGGACTAACAAGGCAAGGGAATACACAATGAATGGTAGGACCCTAGGAAGGACAGAGGATCAGAGGGACCTTGGTGTGCATGTACATAGATCCCTGAAGGCAGCAGGACAGGTCGATAAGATGGTTAAAAAGGCATATGGGATACTTGCCTTTATTAGCCGAGGCATAGAATATAAGAGCAGGGAGGTTATGATGGAGCTGTACAAAACGCTAGTTAGGCCACAGCTGGAATACTGTGTGCAGTTCTGGTCGCCACACTATAGGAAGGATGTGATTGCATTGGAGAGGGTGCAGAGAAGATTCACCAGGATGTTACCTGGGCTGGAGCGCTTCAGCTATGAAGAGAGACTGGACAGGCTGGGGTTGTTTTCCTTAGAGCAGAGAAGGCTGAGGGGGGACCTGATTGAGGTGTACAAAATTATGAGGGGCATAGATAGGGTAGATAAAAAGGAACTTTTCCCCTTAGTAGAGGGGTCAATAACAAGGGGCATAGTTTCAAGGGGCATAGTTTCAAGGTAAGGGGCAGGAGGTTTAGAGGGGATTAGAGGAAAAACTTTTTCACCCAGAGGGTGGTTGGAATCTGGAACTCACTGCCTGAAAGGGTGGTAGAGGCAGGAACCCTCACAACATTCAAGAATCATTTAGATGAGTACTTGAAACGCCATAGCATACAAGGCTACGGACCAAGAGCTGGAAAATGGGATTAGAATAGACAGAGCTTGATGGCCGGCGCGGACACGATGGGCCGAAGGGGCTCTTTCTGTGCTGTATAACTCTATAGGGTAAAAATTCAGTTGGTTGCGCCTCCCGTTAGCGCCTTAAGAGGGCGCTAATGGGGCGCAAAGCCGCTAACGCCCGGGTGCAGCGATGTTTGCGCCGCTCGGGAAATTAACTAGACATTGTGCGGCGGCGCTAAACTTTACCGCTGCGACCACCTGCGCGCGCAGATTGTGACGTCATTCCATGGTGCAACGCCCTTGTGGCGCCCCGGAGCGGAAATTGAGTGGCGCCCCCTGCCTTACCGCCTGACGCTAGCAACGACCAGAAGACTGGAACGCTATCAATCGCTGTGGGGCTGGGGGGGGCGCTATTTAAAGGGGGCCTCTTCCTGTCTTTTATTGTTGGTGGCATTTTTGAACTACGCATTCTGTGAGAGAGAGGGAGAGACTTCTGGAGAGATTCAACGTTGTGTGAAGGAGTTTTGGGTACTGAGCAGCACTTTGCAGGTTCATTTTGATTTGCCATTCCTTGTATCGATTTAGCAGAGACTGTGGGAGCTGCACTCTGAGCTCTTTGCCTGGTACTCTCCATTGTTCTTTCCGGCACATTTGATGTGCAAGTCTCTCCAGGCCGAGATTCAAGGCTGCAATGAACAGGATGTGGATGGAAAGCAAGATTAACCATCCCCTTTAAGAACTGGCCCGTGCCATTGTGTGTGTGTTCCATTGCTGACTGACATTACATGAGCTTCGCCAGCGCTCTGAGTTAGCGCCTCACTCCTTGGCCTTTGCGCCTTAAGACAGGTGTGCAGCGCCTGATTTAGCGCTCCACTCACCTCCCGGGGCGGGAAAAGTGAAGTTTCCAGTCAGTGGCGATAATTAGCGCCAGGCGCTAATATTTGCGTCCAGACGATATTTGCGCCCCAAATGGGGCGCGACCTAATTTTTCCCCCTATGACTCTATGGGGTAGAAATTAGGTCGCGCCCCATTTGGGGCGCAAATATCGTCCGGACGCAAATATTAGCGCCTGGCGCTAATTATCGGCACTGACAGGAAACTTCACTTTTACCGCCCCGGGAGGTGAGTGGAGCGCTAAAGCAGGCGCTGCACACCTCTCTTAAGGCGCAAAGGCCAAGGAGTGAGGCACTAACTCAGCGCGCGAGCGCAGCGCAGCTGCTGCCAGTTAGCGAGGGAACACAGACACACTGGCGCCGGACACTTCTTAAAGCGGGGGGGGCCACTTGCTCCCCAGCCACACCCTGCTCATTGCAGCCTTGAATCTCAGCCTGGAGAGACCTGTAATCCATTTTGCTGCCAAGCATGGAGAGGGTGAGAGAACGCGCTCATCACTTCACCGAGCGGGCCTTGGATGCTCTGGTTGACGCAGTGGAGCGCAGACGATGTATGCTGTTCCCTGAGAGTGGCAGGAGGCCTTTGCCACGCGAGTTCAGAAGAGTGTGGAGGGAGGTGGCTCAGAGCGTCTCCTCCAGGAGCATGGTGCCCAGGACCCATACTCAATGCCGCAAAACGTTCAACGACCTCACTCGGGTCGTCAGGGTGAGTGACTTTTTCTCAATACCTCTCCATCCCTCCATCTCAACCTCACTCTGTGGCCAGAGGGTCTTAAAACCCCAATGCACAACACTCATCCAACACCTATGGCCCTTTCATCAAACACACACACACATTCCACACTTTGCATACAGTAAGGGCTATTCACCTATGGGAGGCACATCAGGCAAGACCATGGCTGCATACAGTAAGGGCTATTCACCTATGGGAGGCACATCAGGCAAGACCATGGCTGTATATTGTAAGGGCTATTCACCTATGGGAGGCACATCAGGCAAGACCATGGCTGTATATTGTAAGGGCTATTCACCTATGGGAGGCACATCAGGCAAGACCATGGCTGTATATTTACTCAGATGCTGTCCTTTTTCTTGCAGGCTAAGCTGGCTCATAATAGGAGACAGCAGCAACGGACAGGTGGAGGGCGGCTTCAGCTGCAACCCCTCAGCGATCTGGAGGAGCGCGTCCACAGGATTGTGGCAAGCCGGGTGATCGGTCCCGTCGCCACTGGAGACGCCGACCCCGTTGTGGACAGCAATGGTAAGGTCATCACCTTTTTGTCCTCTGTCCTTCCACTTGTCCCTCACAACACCAGCCTTTGACACTTTCAATCCAACTTGCTAACTCGCTGCACTTATTCCTCCCTTACTGCCACCCTGTCCTCACACTAAAGCCACTCTTGTACCTCCCTGCTTTCAGATGGTGATTCACCAGCTGAGGAGATGGGCCCTGAAGCTGCCACTGGGAGTGATGCTGCAGCTGAGGAGGAAGAGGAAGCCAGAGCATCAGTGCCACCCTCTCCCGAGGAAGCCCATGCCCACACTGGGAACACGCCTTCCCCGGAGGGGAGCAGGGGGGAAGGGGCTGATGATGGTGAAGCTCCAGGACCCAGCGGGCTGCAGCAACGCCATGGGGGGGGTAGGGAAGAACGGGGGCCTTCTCCCCAGAGGGAGAGTATGCCAGACACTCCTACTGCAATGGACGCAGAGGAGGAGCGGCTGATTGCAGAAATGAACACCCAGGCGGTGGGCATGCACACTGAGCTCATGGGTGCAGTGGGAAGGGTGCCCGATTGCATTGAATAACTGGCAAGGAGTGTGGAGCACTTCGCTGTAGCACAGGCGGATGCCACACTAACGCTTAGTGCTGCAATTCAGTCACTGGCTGCCGTGATCCCACCTCTGACTGCTCTCATACAGACTCAGATGGAGGCCACGCGAGCACAGACTGCTGCCAACCTCGATGGTTCGTTCACATGTCCCCGGGGCTGTCACCGCGCCGCAGCAGGCCAGCAATCTGTTCTCCGGCAAATTGCTCCGGATGCTGAAGTGCTGCCCCATGGGAGTGCCAGTGTGTCGGGCGAGCAGGGAGTTGCTGGCCTCTCTCACAATGACAGCATTCCTGCTGCCAACACTGTCACTTCTCCACTGCACTTGCCACCGCCTGTAGGACAGACTGCTGCCGCCCATGCAGAGTTGGTGCAGTCTGCAGCCGGGCCCTCCAGGCCCAGAAGTGGTCGAGGTCGTCCTTCAGGGGCATCTGCAGTGTCAGGGTCTGACGAGCAGCAGCCTTCCACCAGCCTTGCTGCAGCCACTGAGGTCCCATTACGGAGGAGCAGTAGGGTTAGAAGGGGGGAAGTGCGCAAGGGAAGGAGATCACCCTCGAAGGGCAAAAAGTAGGAGGTGTGACAAAATGCTGGTCATTTTTTTATTAAAGGCCGAGGTTCATGGTCCAACTTTTGTTTAGTGTTTTGGACATTATCTCCAGGTTGTGAGAACCAGTTATGTTATTGACTGTTTTTTTGTGTTTATTTCTATGAGTTTGTCATGAGGAATTGACACACACAGAGTTTGTAAAATAAATAAGTTTCTGTATTCAAAATATACATGGCTGGTGGTTGGAATTATTGGTGCCTTGGCCGGCTTAGGGGTTGCGTGCTGGGTTGATTAGTGTTTGTAGCAATGGCAGGGGCCCTAGAAGCGGCTTGCTATTAGTTGTTGACGGACGGCCCTTGCAGTTTGACCATTGTGGGCCACCCTCCTGCCTTGGTGCTGCTGATGATCATCGTCCTCGTCCTCTTCCTCCTCTTCCTCCTCCTCCTCTGGTGGTGCTACAAGGCCTGGTGGCATTGGCTGGGTCCTGAGGATTGCCATGTTGTGCAACATGCAGCACACGACTACGAAGTTCGAAACTTGCTCAGGCGAGTACTGCAGGGCTCTTCCGGAATGGTCCAGACAGCGGAACCATTGTTTCAGCACGCCGATTGTGCGCTCAATAATGTTCCTGGTTGCTTGATGGCTTTCATTGTACCGCAGCTCAGCAGGGGTGTTTGGCGTACGGAGCGGTGTCATCAGCCAGGTGCTCAATGCGTACCCCTTGTCCCCCAGAAGCCAACCAACTGGCTGATGCGGTGCCTCGAAAACTTCTGCCACAGTAGTCTGGTGCAGGATGAAAGCATCGTGGCAGCTGCCCGGATAGTGGGCATTGACAGCGAGTATCACCTGTCTGTGGTCACAGACCAACTGCACATTCAAGGAATGGAACCCCTTTCTGTTCCTGAATTCCTCTGTTCCTCTGCATTCTCTCGCGGAGCACGCAAAGCCACATGCGTGCAGTCAATGGCGCCCTGCACCATGGGGAAGCCCGCTACCCTCGCAAAGCCCAGAGCACGGTCACGCTGCTTGTCTGGGGTCATAGGGAAAGAGATGAAGTCTCGTCTCCTTCTGAAGAGGGCATTGGTGACCTGCCGGATGCAGCGATGCACCGCGAACTGGGAGATATTGGCGAGGTCCCCAACAGCAGCTTGGAATGAGCCAGTGGCGTAGAAGTTCAAAGCCACTGTGACCTTCACTGCCACCGACAGAGACGTCCTGGACCTCAGCTGAGGCTGCAGATCTGGCTGCAGCAGGTGGCAGAGCTCAGTGACCACCTCCTTGCTGAATCGCAGCCTTCGCAAACACAGCTCCTCGGACATATGGATGTAGGAGAGCTGTTCACGATATACCCTGGGAGGGTAAGCTCTCCTGTACATGCGCCTGATGGCCCTCCTCCGTCTGGCCATCATTGCCACTCTCTGTCTGCGTCTCTGTATCCTCCGATTCAGCTGGAGCAGAACGACGCCCCCAATCATTGCAGCCCCCATATTCTCTTTGCCAGAAAAGTAATAAGGTACAGCAACTAAAGTAGCAACAAAGTTAGGATGAATAGGCAAAACTACCTCACAAAGCGTTGAGTCAATGTAGAAGTCTCTCTCTCTCTCTCTCCGAATCTCTCTCTCTCTCTCAGAACGAGTGGTGAATAAATGTCGACCACAGAAAAAGACAGGAAGAGGTACCCTTTAAATAGCGCCCCCCCCCAGCCCCACACCGATTGATAACATTCCAGTCTTCCGGTCGTTGGAAGCGGCAGGCGGTAAGGCAGGGGGCGCCACTTAATTTCCGCTCCGGGGCGCCCCAAGGGCGTTGCACCATGGAATGACGTCACAATCTGCGCGCGCAGGTGGTCGCAGCGGTAAGTTTTAGCGCCGCCGCACAATCTCAAGTTAAGTTCTCGAGCGGCGCAAACATCGCTGCGCCCGGGCGTTAGCGGCTTAATGCCCCATTAGCGCCCTCTTAAGGCGCTAACGGGAGGCGCAACCAAGTGAATTTTTACCCCTATGACTCTATGAGAATACCCTTGATAATATTTGCAAGTGAGCAGAACTACACCAAATTCAATTTGATGCTCATAAATGCAAGGTGTTACACATTGGAAGAAAACATTATTTAACCAATGAATGGTGTTAAACTGGCTAAGGGAGAGGCCGAAACAGATTTGCAAGTGATAGTAGACTCAAAACTTGTCATGTTCTATCAGTGCAGAACTACATTGCCAAATCAGTAAAGTATAAGTCCAAGGACATGATGCTGAATTGGTATAGTGCTTTGACCGCAGATACTGCATTTAATTGTGGTCACCATGGCACAAGGGACGCATCCTAGTGTTAGAAGTGGTGCAAAATAAAGGGCCCTGAGGATGCTCCCTAGTGTCAGGGACCCAAATTATAAGGATTGTTCGAAAAGCTCACACTCTTCAACCTTGAAATGCGGCAAATGAGAGGGAAACCTATGGAGGTATATAGGACACTAAATAAAAAAGGTTAATTGAGAGCAGTATTTCAAGTTAAGCACAAGGCGATATAGTGAAAGACAAGTTCAGGACTGATGTCAGGAAGCATTTCTTCACATAAAAAGTGATTCATAACTGCAATGGGGGGTGATTTTGCCAATGGGGGCGCGTTGGAGGCGGGACTGCTGCTTGGCAGGTCGATGTCCCGCCTCCATCGATTTGTGGCCAACCCACGCTATTTTCCCTTGATTGACCTTGTTAAGCCCGCCCAGCGGGTTTAGCAGGCCAATTAAGGGAAAGCCGGTTACAGAGAACGTCAGCGTATGATGTTTCATCTGTCAAAAAATTTTGACAGATGAATTGTCATCATTTGACAGCTCTGTGAAGCTGTCAAACACTGACATTCTCTGCAGTTTGATGAGTTCTTGAATTCAAGACCTCATCAAACTTCTTTCTTTTGCAGAAATTAGATGGTTGTTGCATCTGAGAATGCAGCAGCCATCTGCCATCTCTGTCACGGAGGTGCGAGACTCTCCGCATCCCCAACTCTTGAAGCCTGCAGGAAGTAACAAAGGTAAGTACACTTTTTCTAATACTTTCCACTTACCTCGCATACTCACCTCTCCACACTTGCACCCATCACTCACCTCCACAACACACTTTTGGACCCCGCAGACCCCCGCAGACCCACTACTCGCCTCGGTGACCCTGGCGGGGTTCGGAGCCTTCGGGAAGCCCGCACTTTTGTGGGTAAAATAGAGATAATCCTCTTATCTGCCTGTTAACTACCTGTTAACAGGCAGTTAAGTGGCTGTAATCCCTTTCCCGCCTCCAAGGAGACGGGACCTGGCGCGGGTCGGCTACCTGCCTCCTGGCAAGATGGCAAGGAGGCGGGTTGGGCATCCACCCCCAAATTCTGCCATTTTCCCGGCAGTCCCGCCTCCATACCCGCCTCCCCAGGGCTGGCAAGATCACACCCATTGGACTGGATTTTGTGAATGGAGATGAGTTGGAGGCGGAACTGCTGCTTGTCATGTCAATGTCCTGCCTCCATCCTCATCTGACCAACCAGAGGGATTTTCCCCTGTTTAACCTTGTTAAGCCCACCCTGTGGGCTCAGCAGGCCAATTTGGGAGGAAGTCACTGACAGAGCACGTCAACGTCAGACATGCTATCTGTCAAGACTTCTTGAAAGAAGAAATGTCAGCGTTTGACAGCTCTGTGAAGCTGTCAAACACTGACATTCTCTGTAGTTTGATGATTCCTTGTGTTCAGGACTCATCAAACCTTTCAACTTTGTCGATTTCACATGGCTGTTGGTTCAGAGGATCCAACAGCCAGTCTGTGAAATCGACAAGGAGGATGTCGGGTCTCCCGATCCATAGATTACATAGATTACATAGAAGATAGGAGCAGGAGTAGGCCATCCGGCCCTTCGAGCCTGCTCCGCCATTTAATGAGATCATGGCTGATCCTCCAATTCAGTATCCCGTCCCCGCCTTCTCTCCGTAACCCTTAATCCCTTTTGCCTGTAGAAATATATCTAATTCCCTCTTAAATATATTTAATGAGCTGGCGTACACTGCCCTCTGTGGCAATGAGTTCCACAGGTTCACCACCCTCTGAGTGAAGAAATTCCCCCTCATTTCTGTCCTAAATGGTTTAGCCCTTATCCTTAAATTATGTCCTCTAGTTCTGTTCTCACCCGCCAAGGGAAACATTCCTTCTGCATCTAGTCTGTCTAGACCTGTCAGAATTTTATACACTTCTATGAGGTCCCCTCTTAATCTTCTAAACTCCAGTGTGTACATCCCTAAACTACATAGTCTCTCCTCATAGGTCAATCCCGCCATTCCTGGTATCAGCCTGGTCAATCGCCGCTGCACCCTCTCCATGGCAAGAACATCTTTCCTCAGATGAGGCGACCAAAACTGTACACAGTACTCGAGGTGTGGTCTCACCAGTGCCCTGTACAGCTGCAGCAAGGTATCCCTGTTCCTGTATTCCAACCCTTTTGCTATGAAGGCCAGCATACCGTTTGCCTTCTTGACCGCCTGTTGCACCTGCATGCTCGCCTTCAGTGACTGGTGTACAAGAACACCCAGGTCTCTCTGTACTTCCCCCTCTCCCAATTTATTGCCATTTAAATAATAATTTGCCCTCCCGTTCCTGCACCCAAGGTGGATAACTTCGCACTTGTCCACATTATAGTGCATCTGCCATTTATCCGCCCAATCACCCAGTCTGTCCAAATCGCTCTGGAGCTTCCTGGTCTCCTCCTCTGAGCCCACCCCCCCTCCTAGTTTAGTGTCGTCTGCAAATTTGGAAATGCTGCATCCGACTCCCTGATCCAGGTCATTAATGTAAATTGTGAACAGCTGGGGACCCAGGACAGATCCCTGTGGTACCCCACTTGTTACTGCCTGCCATTCAGAAAATGAGCCGTTTATTCCAACTCTCTGTTTTCTATCTGACAGCCAGTTCTCTATCCACGTCAATACTTTCCCCTTTATCCCATGAGCTTCAATTTTCCATGCTAATCTTTTATGTGGGACCTTATCGAAGGCCTTTTGGAAGTCCAGGTACATCACATCTACTGGCTCTCCCCCATCTATTTTACCAGTTACTCCCTCAAAAAATTCCAATAGATTAGTCAAGCACGATTTACCCTTTGTAAATCCATGTTGACTCTGTCCTATCCTGTCCCCATTTGCTAAGTGCTCCGCTATTTCATCCTTAATGATGGACTCCAGCATTTTACCCACAACTGATGTAAGGCTTACAGGTCTGTAATTACCTGCTTTTTCCCTACCCCCCTTTTTGAATAGTGGGGTAACGTTAGCTACCCTCCAATCCATGGGCACTGTTCCCGAGTCTAATGAATTCTGAAAAATCATACTTAGTGCATCCGCTATCTCTAGGGCCACCTCCTTCAGTACCCAGGGTGGATGAAGGCTGCAGGAAGAAAACAAGGTAAGTGAACATTTTTTAACAGTTAACACTCACCTTACATACTTACCACTCCACACTTGCACCCATCACTCACCTCTACATCTTACTTCCAGGTGCCTCCGACCGCCGCAGACCTCCTTCACGTCTCCTCCAACCTGGTGGGGTTCTCCAAGGTCAGGAAGCCTTCACCTGTGAAGGTAAAATGGGACTAATCCTTTTTTCTGCCTGTTAACTACCTGTTAACAGGCAGTTAAAAGGATTAAATGCCTTTCCCGCCTCCAGGAGACGGGACACGTAGCAGCACATCTTCCTGCCTCCTGGCAAAAGGGCACGGAGGCGGAATGGGGGCGGGTTTGCCATCCGCCCCCACTGTCTGCAACTTTACCGGCAGTCCCGCCTCCATGCCCACCTCCTCGGGGCTTGGAAAATCCAGCCCATTGTCTTCTAGATAGGTAGTGGAAGCAAAACTCTGGAATCATTCAAGAGGCAGTTCGATGCTGTGATAGAGGAGATTGCAGGTTTCTATGGAATAATGAGCTCAATGGAACAAATAGGCTCCCTCGTCCCTACCTTTGTTTATGATCTTTGTCGGAAATGGAATCATTTTATGCAAACCTCATAAACAGAATGTCAAGAATCTTTACACTGCTGCCGCCTTATCAGATTCTCATTTTATCATACTGTGACTAAACATAAAGATCCATAATTAGTTTTTATGGTGTTTCTTCTGGTAGCGTTCATTGTGATTTTTATATGTTAAATTATGCTTTACATGTACCAGTACAGAGTGTTCGATTTCTAAAAATCAGGCCCCTTCATAATTTATAAATACTGTTCTGTCAGATTCAATCAAATGCGTCCACCTTTGTCACAGGTTTTTCTCATTTGCACTTAATTGTTTCCATATTCTTTATGGTTTACGGTTAATAAGAAATTGTCTTGCTATTTTGGTATGTTACCCCTGTATAAACCACCATGTACAAAAATCTATATTTATCCAGTTAAGTTCTAATGGTATTAATTGCAGAATAAACATCACTAGAAAACCTAGTCCAGAGCAAAATACTCATCACTGCAGGATTACAAAAGTGGCAGCTGGTCCCATTATATCAATTTACATGGGACTACATTTTTTCCCCTTCTCATTTAATTAGTGTCTAAAAAATCATGCTGTTGTGGTATTCATACACATCAGCAGCAGCAGCAATGCACTGTGGTTAGACTATGGCTGCTTCGTGGACATAAAGGATTAATGCTGTGCAGTGGACGATGCCACAAAGGGCACTTGGCTGTGCCATCAACACCTCTCTTACCCTTCACCCCCTCCCCTACCCCTTGGTTTATTACAGTTCCTTCTTACAAAGCTGAAATGTATTCAGATTCAATAAAAAGAAACAAAGTGACTGTGCAGTGGATAGACCGTGGAGGAGGGGCACTTCAGCTTCGCATCTTCCAATCCAAATACTTCCCATTTCTGATTGTCCTGAACTTTGGTACCAAGGAGCTGAGCCAATTGAGAAAAATCACAACTCAAATTAGAGTTTGACTTCAGACCATCCGAGTCGCATCTAAATCTGAAGCCAGATTTTATTAACTCATTGCTTGTTGGCGCCCTACCCATCTGAAACAGCTTTACAGAGTTTATATGCACCTAGGTGACTCCATTAGTTCTAAATATGTGAACGCTTTTTTTTCACCTACTATTAAAACAATCCAAGGAAGTTGTGGATTTAGCAGTGTGTGTGTGTGTGTGTGTGAAAGTACTTGAATCCAAACTGAAAATAAAAAACAATAACATTTCACTTTTTTGTTGTATTGGGTTTACTGAATGTTGAAAGAAAAATAACATTCTCACAGATTTGGTCCATGTCTGCCTCAATCATCTAAGGGTAGAAATAAGACTTTTGAACTCTAACTGAAGAGTTAAACCCATGAAATACAGTAGCACAGAAGAATGCAGGGGGTCTACACTTCACACTGATTTTGTTTCACGCTCTGTTGCTAAGAACACGCTACCTATGTGTATAGAGCACCAAGGAAAAAATGGAAAACTCAGTATTCTGTAAACTCGTTTTGTCTTTGTGTTGCAAGTTGTGTCTCTCCCCTATTCATATCTATCTGATGTTCTCTGATCAGCAGGACAGGTGAGTCAGCCATGGATAGTTCACCACATGTCTCCTACCCTCCCACCTCCTCTAACCTTTAGGGGTAGAGGGAATTTAAAAGGTAGGGTCAATTTATATTTTGTTTTCAGGGACTTAACTTAATAAAGTAATATAAGGGTTAAGTCATGGCAGGAAATCTCGGAGCCGTGTCGTGCTCCTCCTGTGCTATGTGGGAAATCAGGGACACTGGAAGTGTCCCTGACAACTATGTGTGCAGGAAGTGCGTCCAGCTGCAGCTCCTGACGGACCGCATGGCGGCACTGGAGCTGCGGATGTTCTCACTCTGGAGCATCCACGATGCCGAGAACTTTGTGGATTACTCATTTAGTGAGTTGAACACACCGTGGGTAAAGGCTAGGTCAGACAGTAAATGGGTGACCAAGAGGCAGGGCAATATCAGGAAGGTAGTGCAGGAGTCCCCTGCGGTCGTCTCCCTCCAAAACAGATATACCGTTTTGGATACTGTTGGGGGAAATGACCTACCAGGGGAAGGCACCAGCAGCCAGGTTCATGGCACCATGGCTGGCTCTGCTGCACAGCAGGGCGGGAAAAAGAGTGGTAGAGCTATAGTGATAGGGGACTCAATTGTAAGGGGAATAGACAGGAGTTTCTGTGGCCGCAACCGAGATTCCAGGATGGTATGTTGCCTCCCTGGTGCAAGGGTCAAGGATGTCTCGGAGCAGGCTGCAGAACATTCTGGAAAGGGAGGGTGAAGAGCCAGCTGTCGTGGTGCATGTAGGTACCAACGATATAGGTAAAAAGCGGGAAGAGGTCCTACAAGCAGAATTTAGGGAGCTAGGAGCTAAATTGAAAAGTAGGACCTCAAAGGTAGTAATCTCTGGGTTGCTACCAGTGCCACGTGCTAATCAGAGTAGCATGAACAGGATAGCGAGATTAAATACGTAGCTTGAGCAGTGGTGCAGGAGGGAGGGATTCAAATACCTGAGGCATTGGAACCAGTTCTGGGGGAAGTGGGACCTGTACAAAAGGGACGGTCTGCACTTGGGCAGGACTGGAACCGATGTCCTCAGGGTAATATTTGCTAAGGCAGTTCGGGAGGATTTAAACTAATATGGCAGGGGAATGGGAACCTATGTAGCAAAACAGGGGGAAGTAATATGCAGTCAGAAACAAATGTTAGAAGGGTGAGAAACAATAAGGGAAATCCGAGTAAACAAAGGCAAGAAACACAAAGGGCCATACTAAATCATAAGTCTAAAAGGACAAAGGGTGTTAATAAAACAAGCCTAAAGGCTCTGTGTCTTAATGCAAGGAGTATCCATAATAAGGTGGATGAATTGACTGTGCAAATTGATGTTAACGGATATGATGTGATTGGGATTACAGAGACGTGGCTCCAGAACAATCAAGGCTGGGGACTGAATATCCAGGGGTATTCAACGTTCAGGAAGGATAGAATAAAAGGAAAAGGGGGTGGGGTAGCATTGCTGGTTAAAAAGGAGATTAATGCAATAGCTAGGAAGGACATTAGCTTGGAGGATGTGGAATCAATATGGGTTGAGCTGCAGAACACCAAAGGGCAGAAAACGTTAGTGGGGGTTGTGTACAGACCTCCAAACAGTAGTAGTGAGGTGGGGGAGGGTATGAAACAGGAAATCAGAGGTGCATGCAAAAAAGGCGCAGCAGTTATCATGGGTGACTTTAATATGCATATAGATTGGGCTACTCAAACTGGAAGCAATACGGTGGAGGAGGATTTCCTGGAGTGTTTAAGGGATGGTTTCCTAAACCAATATGTTGAGGAACCAACTAGAGGGGAGGCCATCCTGGACTGGGTGTTGTGTAATGAGGAAGGACTAATCAGCAATCTTGTGGTGCGAGGCCCCTTGGGGAAGAGTGACCATAGTATGGTGGAGTTCTACATTAGGATGGAGAAGGAAACAGTTAATTCAGAGACCATGGTCCAGAACTTAAATAAGGGCAACTTTGAGGGTATGAGGCGTGAATTGGCGAGGTTAGATTGGCAAGCGATATTTAAGGGGTTATCAGTGGAAGGGCAATGGCAGACATTTAGAGATCGCATGGATGAACTACAGCAATTGTACATCCCTGTCTGGCGTAAAAATACAAAAGGGAAGGTGGCTCAACCATGGCTAACAAGGGAAATCAGGGATAGTATTAAAAGCAAGGAAGTGGCATACAAATTGGCCAGAAGTAGCAGCAAACCCGGGGACTGGGAGAACTTTAAAACTCAGCAGAGGAGGACGAAGGGTTTGATTAGGGCAGGGAAAATAAAATATGAAAGGAAGCTTGCGGAGAACATTAAAACGGACTGCAAAAGCTTCTATAAATATGTAAAAAGAAAGAGGTTAGTAAAAACAAACGTAGGTCCCCTGCAGTCAGAAACAGGGGAAGTCATAATGGGGAACAAAGAAATGGCAGATCAATTGAACAAGTACTTTGGTTCGGTGTTTACTGTGGAGGACACAAACAACCTTCCGGAAATAAAAGAGATCAAAGGATCTGGTAAGAGGGAGGAGCTGAGGGAAATCCTTATCAGTCGGGAAAAGGTGTTGGGGAAATTGATGGGACTGAAGGCTGATAAATCCCCAGGGCCTGATGGTCTGCATCCCAGAGTACTTAAGGAGGTGGCCTTGGAAATAGTGGATGCATTGACGATCATTTTCCAACATTCCTTAGACTCTGGATCAGTTCCGAAGGAGTGGAGGGTGGCTAATGTAACCCCTCTTTTTAAAAAAGGAGGGAGGGAGAAAGCAGGGAATTATAGACCGGTCAGCCTGACATCGGTGGTGGGTAAAATGATGGAATCAATTATTAAAGATGTCATAACAGACCATTTGGAAAGTGGCGACATGATAGGTCCAAGTCAGCATGGATTTGTGATAGGGAAATCATGCTTGACAAATCTTCTGGAATTTTTTGAGGATGTTTCCAATAGGGTGGACGGGGGGGAACCAGTAGATGTGGTGTATTTGGACTTTCAGAAGGCTTTCGACAAGGTCCCACACAAGAGATTGGTGTGCAAAGTTAAAGCACATGGGATTGGGGGTAATGTGTTGATGTGGATTGAGAACTGGTTGGCACACAGGAAACAAAGAGTAGGAGTAAATGGGTACTTTTCAGAATGGCAGGCAGTGACCAGCGGGGTACCGCAGGGTTCGGTGCTGGGGCCCCAGCTGTTTACATTATATATTAATGATTTGGACGAAGGGATTAATTGTAATATCTCCAAATTTGCGGATGACACTAAATTGGGAGGCAGTGTGAACAATGAGGAGGATGCTAGGAGGCTACAGAGTGACTTGGACAGGTTGGGTGAATGGGCAAATGTATGGCAGATGAAGTACAATGTGGATAAATGTGAGGTTATCCACTTTGGTGGTAAAAATAGGGAGGCAGACTATTACCTGAATGGTGGCAGATTAGGGAAAGGGGAGGTGCAACGAGACCTGGGCGTCATGGTACATCAGTCACTGAAGGTGGGAAGGCAAGTGCAGCAGGCAGTCAAGAAAGCAAATGGCATGATGGCCTTCATAGCAAGGGGATTTGAGTACAGGAGTAGGGAGGTGATGCTACAGTTGTACAGGGCCTTGGTGAGGCCACACCTGGAGTATTGTGTGCAGTTTTGGTCTCCTAACTTGAGGAAGGACATTCTTGCTATTGAGGGAGTGCAACGAAGGTTCACTAGATTGATTCCTGGGATGGCCAGACTGACATATCAAGAAAGACTGGATCAACTGAACTTGTATCCTCTGGAGTTCAGAAGAATGAGGGGGGATCTTATAGAGACATTTAAAATACTGACTGGTTTAGACAAATTAGATGTAGGCAGAATGTTTCCAATGTTAGGGAAAACTAAAACCAGGGGTCACAGTCTAAGGATAATGGGGAAGCCATTTAAGACTGAGATGAGGAGGAACTTCTTCACCCAGAGAGTGGTGAATCTGTGGAATTCTCTACCACAGAAGGTTGTTGAGGCCAGTTCGCTAAATATATTCAAAAGGGAGTTAGATATAATACTCACAACTAGGGGGATCAAGGGGTATGGCGAGAAAGCAGGAATGGGGTACTGAGGTAGCATGTTCAGCCATGAACGCATTGAATGGCGGTGCAGGCTCGAAGGACCGAATGGTCTACTCCTGCACATATTTTCTATGTTTCTATGTTTCTATGTCAAAGTTACTCCTTAGGTTGGTGGTGGGGACATACTAGAAGAATATATAAGAATAAGAATGAGTAACTCTTCCCACCCACCGCACCTCCCCACCCACCCCCCACCCCCACCCTCCAATTCGCCCCCCGCCCGCTGCAATGCTAAATATTGAATGTGGGTCTCCGAGTTGGGAGTCCAGCATTCAGGTATAATGACAATCAAGACACCTTTATGTATGTATCTATCTGTCGATCTGGCTGTATAACGGGTGGCCAATCTGCTACTACTCCTTTTACAACCCCGCCGAAGGTGAATTTCACCTCCAGAGAGTACTTGCACTAACAGCCAGGTGACAATGTATTTGCTGCTACATATTTTGACAGCAAACTAGAATTTAAAAAATCTGCATTGCAACAATTTTCACTCTGGCAGATATACTATTTACTGCAGGTATCAAAACAGCCAACATATTCGAATTTCAGTTTGAGTTTCTGAAGCAGGCCATTCTTGACTGTTCGAGGAATCTAAAAGTTCTTTGTTAAGATAACAATAATCTTTCAATTGATGGTTTCAACCAACAAAGCTGATGTTTTGCTTTTTTTTACTCTGGTCAAGTTTGACATTCAACTTCTGTGCTCTTTTAAATCCAGGTTTCTTGCTACTTATTACACTTTTACCAGAAATGGTAGGGTTTGAAATGTTCTTTCTCTCTCTCCCTTGTCTCTGTCTCTATCTCTTTTTTTTTCATTCATGGGATGTGGGCATCACTGGCAAGGCCAGCATTTATTGCCCACTCCTAATTGCCCTTGAGAAGGTGAGCTGCTTTCTTGAACTGCTGCAGTCCGTGAGGTGAAGGTACCTCCACAGTGCTGTTAGGGAGGGAGTTCCAAGATTTTGACCCAGTGACGATGAAGGAACGGCAATATATTTCCAGGTCAGGATGATGTGTGACTTTGAGGGGAACTTGCAGGTGGTGATGTTCCCATGCACCTGCTGCCCTTGTCCATCTAGGTAGAAGAGGTCACGGGTTTGGGAGGTGCTGTCGAAGAAGCCTTGGCGAGTTGCTGCAGTGCATCTTGTAGATGGTGCACACTGCAGCCACGGTGCACCGGTGGTGGAGGGAGTGAATGTTTAAGGTGGTGGATGGGGTGCCAATCAAGCGGGCTGCTTTGTCCTGGATGGTGTTGAGCTTCTTGAGTGTTGTTGGAGCTGCACTCATCCAGGCAAGTGGAGAGTATTCCATCACACTCCTGACTTGTGCCTTGTAGATGGTGGAAAGGCTTTGGGGAGTCAGGAGGTGAGTCATTCACCGCAGAATACATAGCCTTTGACCTGCTCTTGTAGCCACAGTATTTATGTAGCTGGTCCAGTTACATTTCTGCTCAATAGTGACCCCCAAGATGTTGATGGTGGGGGATTTGGCGATGGTAATCCCGTTGAATATCAAGAGGAGGTGGCTAGACTCTCTCTTGTTGGAGATAGTCATTGCCTGACAGTTGTGTGGCGTGAATGTTACCTGCCACTTATCAGCCCAAGCCTGAATGTCATCCAGGTCTTTCTGCATCAGGTCACAGACTGCTTCATTATCTGAGGAATTGTGAATGGAACTAAACACTGTGCAATCATCAGTAACCATCCCCACTTCTGACCTTATGATGGAGGGAAGGTCATTGATGAAGCAGCTGATGATGGTTGGGTCTAGGACACTCTTCTACGTCTCTCTCTGTCTTTCTCTCTATTTTCTCCTTCTCTGTCTCTCTACTTTGTCTATCGGCCTATCTGTCTGTCTCTCTCTCTCTCATTTGCCCGCATAACAGTGACTTAATTTCAAAATAACTCATTGGCCCAAAAATTAGTCTTAGTACGCGAGAGTACGCACTGTGTACTCTCGCGTATTCTGTCTCCAATTGCCGGTTTTCTGCATGCACTGCGCATGCGCTGAAAACCGGCACTTGGTGAACTCAAAAGGGGGCGGTTCCTAAGTGAACCGCGTGTGCGCTACAGGCTGCGCGCACGCAGTGCACTTAGTGCTTTGAACGCGCAGGTAAGCATGGAAGATTTTGCACATAAAGAAAGGAGGCGTAAGACCCTCTTTTAACAAGGTAAGTAGTTAATTAAGCATTATTTTAAATTTTTTTCAACAGGTTTATCTTTTTTAGAGACTTTAAAGAAAGGTAAGTTTATTTTTATAACTTTTAAAAAGATTTTAAATTTTTTCAAAAATTTAATTTTTTCTTTAAAGTGGTTAATTTATTTAACTATACTTATTTTATTAATGTGATGGGTTTTTTTTTAATTTAATTGAGGTTTAGCTGTTCTTTTGGGGGGGTATATTATTCATAGCTTTGACAGCCCTTGCTGTCAAAACTATGAATGAAAGATGGTGTGCTGCCATTGGCTCTAACTGAATCACGTGATCCCACAGCTCGCACGAACTAACTCCGTCTCTGGGATACGCACAGCACTGCACAGCTGCAGCCTTGAAACTAAAGTTCGTGTGAGATCGGAGGGAAAAGGTAGGTGCGCAGTGAGATATCGCGGGGAAGCCTTACCCCCGCAGGAAGGCTCCGTCTTTAATTTCTGGGCCATTATATGTGACCCACTTTGGGATATTTCTAAGTTACCTGACAAGGTGCTATTTAAGTGTGTTTTCTTTCTTTTCGTTTCTCTCTCCTGTCTGTCTGAGTCTCTTTTTTCTGTATTAAGTTAAACACTGGGAGCCCTTTACTTAAGGAAATGTCACTTTGGACAACTTGAATCCGATGTATTCTCTTCCAAGATCCTTGGCTGAACCTTTACAGCTAGCTTCATGCCTCTGTAGAATACATTGTTCGATTAGATCAAAGATGACCCCAGCCTCAGGAGGCGTTTGGGATTGTACAACTGCACAGGTTGTCATTGTATCATGTTGAGCTTTGCAGAGCAAAACCACAAATTTCTTTATGTGTAAAGATGAAATGGTGTCAAAGAATGTCCTATGAGTGTTACACCTATGTAAAGCAGGATGTTATTTCATACCAAAAATGCACTGTTTGTGTCAGCCAACATTATTCTAACTAGCATCAGGAAGTTGTACAACAGTCCCTCTTCCTGTCACATGCAAGTAGTAGAGCTACACAGGAAATCTTGGAGTAGCAGACAATACAAGCTCCTGCGGTAATATTTCATTGGAAAACTCCAAAAATATTTTTTTAAACTGTAGATATTAAATTTAAAAAATGATCGGATGTTTAACACTGTAACAACATTGGCCAAGAGAACTCTTCTACTTTTCAAGATGGGGCCTTGAAAGATGGCAACTCGAATAGTGCAGCATTCCCTCAGTACTGGACTCAGCCTGGAGTAAATGCGCAAGTTTCTGAAGTGGGTCTTGAACCCACAACCTTCTTACATCACATGATGATTCTCCAATGGGCCAGTTTCACGTGGCTTTTGGGATGAGCTAAAGCGTGACTGTAATAGCCCAAGAGGACATTATCAGACAAATGAGGTGTGTGGCCTATAAGGGGGTTAATAACAAAGGGAGAAAATGGAGGGAAAGAGAAAAGTTCACTTAAAATAAAATGAAATGCAAACATTTGCTTCCATTTGTGTGAAGACGTCTGACTGAACAGCTGTAGGGAAGTATCATTTTCAGTTGTCACTCCATGTAGTGTGTTATGCATTTTTAGAATTTATCAATGAAATACAATCTCTGAGGATTTTTCAAGCAGCTTGCGAGCTCCTAAATTGAAGATAGAATATTAGGAAGACTGGATGCGATACGATACAGTATAAGCGAGGGTTTTACTCTCACTGGTCGTTGAAACAATTACTCATCACTTAGTCATCTACCATGAAGGAATCGTAAATTTAGCGAGCAGGAGTACTTAATCTGTGATTAGGTTCATTTGAGAATTTAAAGTTCATGGTAAGCAGTCATTTTCCTCTTAGTCACTAGGAAATCCAGTGAGAAGCAAGACAAATGTGAACTCAGTTTCACCCAATTCCTTATCTTTTCTGTGCTTCCCTAATCCACTGCTGTCAAATCAATGCAGAAGAATGCATGACTAGAGATGCTTCGAGTTGCTATGTGGCTTTGTGAGTCAACATGACACCTACACCATAATCACTTCAATTCTTCAGCCAAGAATCCCTGGGAAACTCTGTAGGGGGGTATATTATGCTATTTTTATATATCAGACTTTTCTTCCATTATTAGCACTGTAAATGGGATGTTAGTAGTAGGTCGAATATGTTTGTTAATAGCTTGTGAAGTTCTTGTTAAAGGCCTATGTTAAGAAACAGGTAATGTTTTGCCCATGGTGAGGTGGGGTATAACAAGAGCTTGGTCTACCTTAGAACAGAAGTTAGTAAAACAGTGGAAGGACATGAAAATATAAATCTGTCCTTTTTGTTCGGTTGCATGCATCTGTAGAGTACATCGGGAGGAACCAAAGAAGGAAATTTAAACCTGTTCAGCCGGAAACAGGATGGGGGAAATGGCTGTTAAAATATATCACATTAGCCTGGCATAACACAACCCGATACTTGGCTTGAGATTCATATGTTTGTCTCAAAACGTTTTGAAGAAATTAGGGACTGGTGATATTTTTGATTAAAGCGAACCTGGGAGAAATGAAAAGGAATGATTTAACTTGACATAAAGGAAGAAATAAATCTATCTAAGTGGAAACCAGAGACCTAAAGAAATTAATATTATAGTGAATAACAAACAGAAACAAACTAAGAAAAGGAAATTTAACTAGGGAAGAAAGCATCATAGCCAAGGATAAAGCTTCTTAGAGGAGCTTGTAATTATAATATGAGCGGATGGCATGATCAGAATCAATGGTTAAAAAAAGGATATTGGCCCTGAAATTGCGGTGTGTATGACAGCGTCGTATTCCCTTCGAAATGCCCCATAAGTTCGGGATTTTCACATGCACTTGCGCATGCGCGAAATCCGTAACTTGCGGCCTGTCAACGTGACAGGCCATCCGCGGAGGCCACGAGAAAGCAATGATGGCGCAGAGTTGGGCTATTTGCCCACCGACTGATCAGCGATTGAGCACGGAAGTCTCACAGTTGACGCACGCAGGGCCTGCTTGCATCAGTGTAAGGGGCTATCTACGGCTTTACTTAAACATTTTCATATCCTAAATTATGCACATACACTGTATTAAATGAGTTTATGCAAATATTGGCCTGGATTACACTTTTAATGATGCATAAAATTATTATCAAAAAGTTTAATTTTTAGTGAGGTTGGTGGAATGAAGGTAATTATGAATAAAATTCCAATTCTGCACATTGTATAATGCACTGCAAGATGCACTGCAGCAACTCGCCAAGGCTTCTTCGGCAGCACCTCCCAAACCCGTGACCTCTACCACCTAGAAGGACAAGGGCAGCAGGCGCATGGGAACACCATCACCTGCAAGTTCCCCTCCAAGTCACTGGGTTAAAATCCTGGAACTCCCTACCTAACAGCACTGTGGGAGTACCTTCACCACACGGACTGCAGCGGTTCAAAAAGGCGGTTCACCACCACATTCTCAAGGGCAACTAGGGATGGGCAATAAACGCTGGCCTTGCCAGCGACGCCCACATCCCATAAATGAAAAAAATATGATTTGGGGATTCCATTGCATATCATTAGGGGATTCCCTTCGTAAATGATTGAAATGGAATTCTGCTTATTGATTGGAGGACCAGGCCCACATGATCCCAGGCATGCTTCCGCTCGGCCTGCGTCCCTGGGATCCGTGGGCCATTACACTGCCCTCCGCCTCGAGGCCTGGGATCCGTGGGCCATTACACTGCCCTCCGCCTCGAGGCCTGGGATCCGTGGGCCATTACGCTGCCCTCCGCCTCAAGGCCTGGGATCCGTGGGCCATTACGCTGCCCTCCGCCTCGAGGCCTGGGATCCGTGAGCCATTACGCTGCCCTCCGCCTCGAGGGCTGGAATCCGTGGGCCATTACGCTGCCCTCCGCCTCGAGGGCTGGAATCCGTGGGCCATTACACTGCCCTCCGCCTTGAGGCCTGGGACCGCAACATTTCACAGCCTGGCCACCAGCAGGTTCTTTCATAATTGTTTCGCGGGTCGTAGGCGTACTCCTGAGGTACGCCTCTGACCGCAGTTTCTAGCCCATTATGTACCTGAGACAGGCCCAAATTTCCCCTCATCTGTATATTTGTGGTGAGCTGCTGGCACCTGTTGTGTCTCCACAGGCATCTCACCCCACGAGAGAACTGAATTTCAGTCCACCTCCCTTGCCGGCAGCGGCCCTCAGGTAAGGGGGGTTGGAGCGGGCAATGGGGTCAGTGGAGTCGGGGAGAGCATTCCTGCTCCTTCTGTCTCCAAAGCAAGGTGTTTCTTAAAACAAAGTTAAATTAACATTTACCTTTTGTTGGCGGTCGCAGAGGGCACTGAAGAATCCTGAACGGGACAGGCCAGACGCCTTCCCCGCTCTTTGATAACTAATTTTATAAAGGGGTCCTTCAGCAGGCATTAGGGCCCTCATTAACATATTCATGTTTAAGGCATCTGCCTGAGACGCTTAATCAATGGGCCCCATGAATTTAGCAGTGGGGTAAACACCTCTGCTGATTGGGCGTAGCCCATTCCACTGCTAAATTGGTATACTTTGCATCCATTTTACACCCGAAATATGTGCGTAATGTCTACCCCAATAGCATAGTGGTTATTTTACTAGACTAGTAATCCAGAGGCCTGGACTAATAATCCAGTTCAAATCCCACCATGACAGTTTGAGAATTTGAATTCAGTTAAAATAAATAATCTGGATTAAAGTGTAGTATCAGTAAAAGTAACCATGAAGCTGTCAGATGGTTGTAAAAATTCAATTGGTTCACTCATGTCCTTTAGGGAAGGAAACCTGCTGTCCTTCCTTGAGCTGGCCTACTCCACTCCCACACTGTCGTGGTTGACTCTTAACTGCCCTCTTAAGTGGCCTAGCAAGCTGCTAAAAAGAATAAGAATAAAACCTGATGGACCACTCAGCTGTGACCTAGGCATCCAGCCCAACAGACCCTGCAAAGTCCTCCTCACTAATATCTGGGGAGTGGTGCCAAAGTTGGAAGAGCTGTTCCACAGACTAGTCAAACAACAGCCTGATATAGCCATACTCATACAATCATACCTTTCAGTCAATGTCCCAGACTCCTCCATCACCATTCCTGGGTATGTCCCTTCCCACTGGCAGGACAGACCAACCAAATGTGGGGGCGCAGTGGTATACAATCAACTGGGAGTGGCCCTGGGAGTCCTCAACATTGACTCCAGACACCATGAAGTCTCATGGCTTCAGGTCAAACATGAGCAAGGATTACCATCTACCCCTCTCCCTCAGCTGATGAATCAGTGCTCCTCCATGTTCAACACCACTTGCAGGAAGCACTGAGGGTAGCAAAGGCACAGAATGTACTTTGGATGGGGGACTTCAATGTTCATCACCAAGAGTGGCTCTGTAATACCACTACTGACCAAGCTGGCTAAGTCCTGAAGGGCATAGCTGCAAGACTGGGCATGTGGCAGGAGAACCAACGCAAGGGAAAAACCTGCTTGACCTCGTCCTCACCAGTCTACCTGTCGCAGGTGCATCTGTCCATGACAGTACTGGTAGGAGTGACCACTGCATAGTCCTTGTGGAGATCAAATCCCATCCCGATAGATTAAGAATAGATCAGCAGCTCAAAACTGGGCATCCATGAGGGGCTGTGGGCCATCAGCAGCAACAGAATTGTATTTCAGCACAATCTGTAACCTCATGGCCCAGCATATCCCTCACTCCTCCATCACCATCAAGTCAGATGAGCAACCCTCGTTCAATGGAGAATGTAGATGAGCATTCCAGGAGCAGCACCAGGCATACCTGAGAATGAGATGCCAACCTGGTGAAGCTGCAACACATGCATGCTAAACAGTGCAAGCAGCTTGCTATAGACAGAGCTAAGCAATTTCACAACCAGCGGATCACATCAAAGCTCTGCAATCCTGCCACATCCAATCATGAATGGTGGTGGACAATTAAACAACTAACAGGAGGAGGAGGCTCCATGAACATCCCCATCCTCAATGGTGTCAGGGCCCAGTACGTGACTGCAACAACAACAACTTGTATTTATATAGCGCCTTTAACATAGTAAAACATCCCAAGGTGCTTCACAGGAGTATTATAAGACAATAAATTTGACACCAAGCCAAATAAGGAGAAATTAGGGCAGATGACCAAAAGCTTGGTCAAAGAGGTAGGTTTTAAGGAGTGTCTTAAAGGAGGAAAGAGAGATAGAGAGGTGGAGATGTTTAGGAAGGGAATTCCAGAGCTTAGGGCCTAGGCTACAGAAGGCACGGCCACCAAAGGTTGAGCGATTATAATCAGGGATCCTCAAGAGGGCAGAATTGAAGGAGCGCAGATATCTCGGGGGGTTGTGGGCCTGGAGGAGATTACAGAGATAGGGAGGGGCGAGGCCATGGAGGGATTTGAAAACAAGGATGAGAATTTTGAAATTGAGGCATTGCTTAACCGGGAGCCAATTTAGGTCAGCGAGCACAGGGGTGATGGGCGAACGGGACTTGGTGCGAGTTAGGACACAGGCAGCCGAGTTTTGGATGATCTCCAGTTTATGTTTCAAGAACATGGGAGGCCAGCCAGGAGTGCATTGGAATAGTCAAGTCTAGAGGTAACAAAGGCATGGATGAGGGTTTCAGCAGTGGATGAGCTGAGGCTAGGGCGGAGACGGGCGATGTTACGGAGGTGAAAATAGATGGCCTTAGTTATGCCGCGGATATGTGGTCGGAAGCTCATTTCAGGGTCAAATATGACACCAAGGTTGCGAACAGTGTGGTTCCGCCTCAGACAGATGCTAGGGAGAGGGATGGAGTCAGTGGCTAGGGAACGGAGTTTGTGGCGGGGACCGAAAAAAATGGCTTCGGTCTTCCCAATATTTAATTGGAGCAGTTTTCTGCTCATCCTGAACTGATATTGGACAAGCAGTCTGACAATTTAGAGACCGTGGAGGGGGCGAGAGAAATGGTGGTGAGGTAGAGTTGGGTGTCATCAGCGTACATGTGGAAACTGACGCTGTGTTTTCGGATGATGTCGCCAAGGGGCAGCATGTAGATGAGAAATAGGAGGAGGCCAATGATAGATCCTTGGGGGACACCAGAGGTAGTGATGCGGAAGCGGGAAGAGAAGCCATTGCAGGTGATTCTCTGGCTACGATTAGATAGGTAAGAATGGAACCAGGCGAATGCAGTCCCACTCAGCTGGACGACAGTGGAGAGGCGTTGGAGGAGGATAGAGTGGTCAACCGTGTCAAAGGCTGCAGACAGGTCAAGGAGGACAAGGAGGGTCTGCAAAAGACAAAACTGAAGCGTTCGCAACCACCTTCAGCCAGAAGTGCCGTTAGATGATCGTCTCAAAATCCTCCTGAGGTGCCCACCATCCAAGAATGCCAGTCTTCAGCAAATTCAATTCACTCTATGTGATATCAAGAAACTGCTGAGTGCATTGGACACGCCAAAGGCTATGCTCCCTGACAACATTGTGGCTGTAGTGCTGAAGACTTGTGCTCCATAACTAGTCACGCCTCTAGCCAAGCTGTTCCAGCACAGCTATAACGCTGGCACCTACCCAAACTAGGTGGAAAATTGCCCAGGTATATCTTGTCCACAAAAAGCAGGGCAAACCTAACCCAACCAATGACCACCCCATCAGCTCACTCTCAATCATCAGCAAAGTGATGAAAGGAGTTATCAACGGTACTATCAAGCAACACTTACTCACTAATAACCTACTCAGTTTGGGTTCCATCAGGACCATTCAGCTCCAGACCTCATTACAGAATTGGGCCAAATGTGGACAAAAGAGCTGAACTCCAGAGGTGAGGTGAGAGTGACTGCCCTTGATATCGAGGTAGCATTCGACCGAGTGTGGCACCTAGTAAAACTGAAGTCAATGGGGATGCCAATATCCATCCTATAACAAGGTAACTAAAACTGCAACAGTACTTCAAATGCAATCCAACTAATGTCTTGTAAAGGTTCATCATCACCTCCTCACTCTTGTATTCAGTGCTCTTATTCATAAAACCTTGAATTCCAGTTGCCCTTTTTATACAAAAGCAAAATATTGCGGATGTTGGAAGTCTGAAATGACCTTTCATCAACCTGAAACGTTAACTCTATTTCTCTCTCCACAGTTGCTGCCTGACCTGCTGAGTATTTCCAGCATTTTCTGTTTGTATTGCCCTTTTTATGGCTTTTTCCTCCTTTAATTTACTTTTGATTTCTGCATTTCAACTGTCAGATCTTTGTTCCGCCACTCCATTAAGAATTTTACCATTTAGAATATATTTCCATTCTTTGCTTTTTTTTTCCAGAATGTACTATTAAACATTTATCTACATGGAACTGCAACATATCTACCCGTTTCCCTAATCTGTCCATGTCTTCCTCCAGTCTCCTGTATTCTTCCTCATAGGTTGCCATGCCGCTTAATTTGGCATCAGCAAATGTTGATGTTATTTTGTCTATGCCCACATCCAGGCCATTTAATTATCTGGAGAACTAGAGAGGTCCCAACACAAATCTTTAAGCACACCAATAGCTATATCTTGCTAATCTGAGAAACATCCATTTAGTTCTATTCTTTGGTTTCCATTTTTCAGCCATCCATTCATTTATACCAACACTAATGGGCTAAAAATTCGATTAGGCCCGAAAACAGGCACGGGATCGCAATGTGCGATCGGCCCGCGCCCGTTGAAAGGAGTGGAGGCAGCACGTAAACTTCATAATTTCCTCAAGTAATTCAATGGAACTAATCAGGAATGAGATAACCTCCCCTTTACAAGTTCATGTTGACTGCCTCTGATTTGCCCATACTTTTCTAAGGGTTATTTCTTATTATGGCCTTGTAGTTTTTGCATTAGTGATGCAAGGCTAACTGGTCTATAGATACTTGGATTATCATTTCTTCTTTTATGTACCAAAGCACTGGAGGAGTGCAACATTCAAAATCTTCTGGTAAAATTACTGCCAGAAATTCGGGTCTCCACGGGTGAGTACGCGCTGTGTACTCACCCGTAGACCCAACGAAAGTGCCGGTTTCGCGCATGCACTGCGCATGCGCTGGAAACCGGAACTTCCGTTCCCCTGAAGGAAGGGGTTCAGAGGTCGAATGCGTGCGCCGGCTCGCCATGGCCCACGTGATCCCAGGGGACGCTTTGAACTAACTGCGCCCCTGGGATACGCAAGCACTGTGCGCCGGCAGCTGCAGGAAGCCCATGAGCCAAATTTCACGCAGGCCCGAAGCACAACGGCAGGCACGCTAGGTAAGTACGCGCGCGATCCTTGCACCCGCGGGAAGCCGGAGAGCCGAATTTCTAGCCCAATAGTTCCAAAGAATTGTGGAAAATTGTGGTTAGTACTTCTGCTATTTAATCATTAACCTCCTTTAGTATTCTGGAGTGCAGATTATCTAGGCCTGGTGACTTAGCTTTAAGTCTCATTAACCCTTTGATTACCATTTCCATTTTAGTATTATATCTACTATAGCCATTCACAAACAGCCTGCTCTAGTACTCCTACACCTTCCTACATTACAACAGTGACTACACTTCAAAAGTATTTCACTGGCTATAAAGCACTTTGGGTTGTTCTGCGGATGTGAAAGGCACTATATAAATGCAAGTCTTTCTTTATTTTCCTTTGTAAATACAAAGGCAAAATACTTGTTAAGTATTTTTGACAATCTTTCATTCCCTAGACTAAGATTCGTTTCTTCATCCCTTAGTAGCCTAATCCCTTTTTAGACTATTCTCTTCCCTTTGATGTGCTAATGTTGACCTTTTTGTTGTTTATTATTGCCAGTCTTTCCTTATACTTGCCCTTAGCCCTTCTAATTTTCCTCTGCCTGTCTGACTTTGTGTGTTGCACAGGCAATATTCCTGAGAGTAACAGCCTTGATTTTTTTCACTGGCTCCTCATATTTCCTGTTCAAGACCCCTTTGGTGTTATGAACATCACTCAGTTCCACATGAACTATGGTCATTGGCTGCGTACCCAATCCTCTGCATGCTCCTTGATATTCTTCACCCTGGCACATGGAAGCAACACGCTAATCAGGACTCCAAGCCTCAGTCATAAATATACATGCCAATCCCCTGAAGATTGAATATCCATTACTAGTCTCTATTTCTTCCTATGCCACCAGCCCCCAAGTAGTGCGATGCTCTACAGAGCTGTAGTTCACATCATCTCTACCAGCCTTCTCTTTTTCTTCAAAAAAGTCTCCAGAGACTCAATTAACTCCTCGCATTCCAGGCCGAAGAAGAAATTGGGCTACTTTCAACCTCAACGGGCTCCCAGCCTGACTGCTTGCATCTTGGCTACACCTTCTGGCTCCCTTCCTTTTTCCTATCACCTTCTCCTAGCTATTGCCTTGTTTACCTTCCTGTCTGGATGCTATGGACAGAGAATGGTTGTAATAGTTATCTATATGAACAGAATTAATAAGTAGATTAAACTAGCAGCACCTGTGTAAGTAGGGAAAGCTTGCTCAGCCCTTCGGAAAGTTTACGCTTTAAGACTAATACAATTATTTTGAATGAGAAATGGAGTAAAGAAGTCAAATTACCACATTAAAGTTGCAACATAATCTAAGTTAATGAAAAATTATTCTAGTGGTGTAATTTGAACTGGCTTTTATCAACATTCATCTATTACAGCAGAAAAGTTCAAGTCTGTTCCGACACCCACAACTAATTGGGGTTATGCACATGATCAGCAGTTCGCAGGCTGCAGCTGGTTTGGTGACACAGTAAAGCAAAATAAAGTACTAGAATTCCTACAGCATGTAGACCATTGTGGGTAGATTGGAATATTCCACATCTCACCTATTTTCATCACCACAGCTTCACTTGCCCCTGCCTTACCTCATCCCACCACAGCTGGAATCCTAATCCACACCTTCATCACCTCCAGACTTCTCCATTGCTCTCCTCACCGGTCTCTAAAGTTCCATCCTCTGCAAACTCAAACTCCAACAAAACTCTGCCACTCATCTCCTATCCTGCACTGCTCCATTCCTGAGCACCCTGTCCTTGCTCTTCTCTCCCAATGCATTGATTTCAAAAACCTTACCCTTGTTTACAAATCCTTGCACAAATCTTCACCCCAACTGGCCTCTACAGCCTCCTCCAACTTTACGTGCCAGCCTGTGCCCACTGTTCTTCCAACTCTGAGCTGCATTGCATCCTACTCCCTCTCTACTCCACGTTTAGCAGCAAAATCTTCAGCCTCCTTGGCCATATACTCTGGAACTCTCTCCCTATAATCCTCACCTTGCTACCTCTCTCCCGACTTTCAAAAGTCTTTGCGGCGAGAGTGGGAGCTGAGATAAAATGATGAGAGCTGACCTGGGATAAAGCGACGAGAGCAGAGCTGGGATAAAGCATCGAGAGCGGGAGCGGAGATAAAGCGGAGAGAGTGGAGCTGGGATAAAGCGGTGAGAGTGGAAACTGGGATAAAGTGGGGAGAGTGGAGCTGGGATAAAGCGGGGAGAGTGGAAACTGGGATAAAGCGGAGAGAGTGGAGCTGGGATAAAGCGGGGAGAGGAGCTGGGATAAAGCGGGATGAGTGGAGCTGGGATAAAGCAGGATGAGTGGAGCTGGGATAAAGCGGGGAGAGTGGAGCTGGGATAAAGCGGAGAGAGTGGAGCTGGGATAAAGCGGGATGAGTGGAGCTGGGATAAAACGGGGAGAGTGGAGCTGGGATAAAGCGGAGAGAGAGGAGCTGGGATAAAGTGGGATGAGTGGAGCTGGGATAAAGCGGGATGAGTGGAGCTGGGATAAAGCGGAGAGAGAGGAGCTGGGATAAAGCGGAGAGAGAGGAGCTGGGATAAAGCGGGATGAGTGGAGCTGGGATAAAACGGGGAGAGTGGAGCTGGGATAAAGCGGAGAGAGAGGAGCTGGGATAAAGTGGGATGAGTGGAGCTGGGATAAAGCGGGATGAGTGGAGCTGGGATAAAGCGGAGAGAGAGGAGCTGGGATAAAGCGGAGAGAGAGGAGCTGGGATAAAGCGGAGAGAGAGGAGCTGGGATAAAACGGGATGAGTGGAGCTGGGATAAAGCGGAGAGAGAGGAGCTGGGATAAAGCGGGATGAGAGGAGCTGGGATAAAGCGGAGAGAGTGGAGCTGGGATAAAGCGGAGAGAGTGGAGCTGGGATAAAGCGGAGAGAGAGGAGCTGGGATAAAGCGGGGAGAGTGGAGCTGGGATAAAGCGGGATGAGTGGAGCTGGGATAAAGCAGAGAGAGTGGAGCTGGGATATAGCGGGATGAGTGGAGCTGGGATAAAGCGGAGAGAGTGGAGCTGGGATAAAGCAGAGAGAGAGGAGCTGGGATAAAGCGGGATGAGTGGAGCTGGGATAAAGCGGAGAGAGTGGAGCTGGGATAAAGCGGAATGAGTGGAGCTGGGAAAAAGCGGAGAGAGTGGAGCTGGGATAAAGCGGGATGAGTGGAGCTGGGAAAAAGCGGAGAGAGTGGAGCTGGGATAAAGCGGAGAGAGTGGAGCTGGGATAAAGTGGGATGAGTGGAGCTGGGATAAAGCGGGATGAGTGGAGCTGGGATAAAGCGGGATGAGTGGAGCTGGGATAAAGCGGAGAGAGTGGAGCTGGGATAAAGCGGGATGAGTGGAGCTGGGATAAAGCGGGATGAGTGGAGCTGGGATAAAGCGGAGAGAGTGGAGCTGGGATAAAGCGGGATGAGTGGAGCTGGGATAAAGCGGAGAGAGAGGAGCTGGGATAAAGCGGGATGAGTGGAGCTGGGATAAAGCGGAGAGAGTGGAGCTGGGATAAAGCGGAGAGAGTGGAGCTGGGATAAAGCGGGATGAGTGGAGCTGGGATAAAGCGGGATGAGTGGAGCTGGGATAAAGCAGGATGAGTGGAGCTGGGATAAAGCGGAGAGAGTGGAGCTGGGATAAAGTGGGATGAGTGGAGCTGGGATAAAGCGGGATGAGTGGAGCTGGGATAAAGCGGAGAGAGTGGAGCTGGGATAAAGCGGAGAGAGTGGAGCTGGGATAAAGCGGGATGAGTGGAGCTGGGATAAAGCGGAGAGAGAGGAGCTGGGATAAAGCGGGGATTTGACAGGGTATAACATACTTAGAAAGCCTGACGAAGGGGCAGCAGCTCCGAAAGCTTGTGATTTCAAATAAAACTGTTGGACTATAACCTGGTGTTGTGCGACTTCATACTTAGAAAGGATAGAGTGGGGAAAAGGGGAAGTGCAGTAGCTGTACTTATTCGAGGTAACATAATGGCAGTAGAAAAAAGTAACATAGTCATCAGTAAGTCAGAAATAGAATCTATTTGAATAGAGGTAAGAGATAAAAAAGGATCAATCACATTAATAGGCATAACAACAACAACAACTTATATTTATATAGCGCCTTTAATGGAATAAAACATCCCAAAGTGCTTCACAGGAGTGTTATCAAAAGAATAACAAAAATTGATGCCGAACCATAAGGAGATGTTAAGGCAGATGATCAAAAGCTTGGTCAAAGAGGTAGGTTTTAAGGAGCGTCTTAAAGGAGGTAAGAGAACTGGAGAGGCGGAGAGATTTAGGGAGGGAATTCCAGAGCTTAGGACCTAGGCAGCTGAAGGCACGGCCACCAATGGTGGAGCAATTAAAATCGGGGATGTTCAAAAGGCCAGAATAGGCGGAGTGCCGAGGTCTCGGGGAATTATAGGGCTGGAGGAGATTACAGAGATAAGGAGGGGTGAAACCATGGAGGGATTTGAAAACAAGGATGAGAATTTTAAAATCGAGGCATTACTTAACTGGGAGCCAATGTAGGTCAGCAAGCACAGGGGTGAAGGGTGAGCGGGACTTGGTGCGAGTTAGGAAACGGGCGGCAGAGTTTTAGATGACCTCAAGTTTATGGAGGATAGAACTAGGGAGGCCGGCCAGGAGTGCATTGGAATAGTCAAGTCGAGAGGTAACAAAGGCATGGATGAAGGTTTTGGCAACAAATAGGTTGTGGTAAGGGCGGAGACGGGCGATATTCCCAAGGTGGAAATAGGTGGTCTTAGTGATAGAATGGATATGAGGTAGGAAGCTCAATTCGTGATCAAATATGTCACCATGGTTGCAAACAGACTTGGTCAGCCTTAGACAGTTGCTGGGGAGAGAGATCGAATCAGTGGAAAGGGAAAGGAGATTGTGGCGTGAACCGGAGACAATGGCTTTGGTCTTCCCGATATTTAATTGGAGGAAATTTCAACTCATCCAGTGCTGGATGTCGGACAGGCAGTCTGATAGTATAGAGATGGTGGAGGGTTCAAGAGAGATGGAGGAGAGGTAGAGCTGGGTATCATCAGCGTACATGTGAAAACTCACGTTGTGTTGCCGGATGATGTCACCAAGGGGCAGCACGTAGATGAGCAATCGGAGGGGGCCAAGAATAGATCCCTGGGGGATCGGGAAGAGAAGCCATTGCAGATGTAAAGATAGGAATGAAACCAGACGAGTGCAGTCCCATCCAACTGGACGACGGTGGAGAGATATTGGAGCAGAATTTTGTGGTCAACCGTGCCAAAGGCTGCAGACAGGTCCAGAAGAACGAGAAGGGATAGATTACCTTTGTCACAATCAATTAGAATGTCATTGGTGACCTTGGTAAGAGCAGTTTTGGTACTGTGGCAGGGGCAGAAGCCTGATTGGAGAGATTCAAACAAAGAGTTCTGGGAAAGATGGGCACGGATTTGGGAGGTGGCAACATGTTCAAGCACTTTGGAGAGGAAAGGGAGGTTGGAAATGGGGCAGTGGTTTGCAAGGACAGAGGTGTCAAGGGTTTTTTTGAGGAGAGGGGTGATGATGGTAGATTTGAAGGAAAGGGAGACAATACCTGAGGAGGGAGAACCATAAACAATATCCGCTAACGTGGGAGCCAGGAAGGAAAGTTGCGTGGTCAGAAATTTAGTAGGAATAGGGTCGAGAGAGCAGGAGGTCGGTCTCATTGACAAGATGCGCATTGAAAGGGCAAGAGGGGAGATAGGAGAGAAATTAGAGAAATATGAAAATTTAGGATTAGGGCAGGGGGAAATTGGAGAGGAAGTAAGCTCCATTGCGCTAGAGGAAGGGAGGTAATTGAAAGCAGAAGCAGTTGAACAGATGTTGTCGATCTTTTTAACAAAGACATCCATGAGCTCCTCACATTTATTGTTGGAGGTGAGGGAGGAGGAGGCAGGGAGGGTGGTTTAAGAAGATGGTTAGTGGTAAAGAGAAGCCTGGTGTCATTTTTGCCATCCTGGATGATCCTAGAATAGTGGGCGAACTTAACGGCAGGGGCCTGATTAGCATTTCAAAGCTCTGTTTCCCACCCGCAGCCAGCTGGATGGAGAGGCTAGCTGGGTGGGCCTGTGGCACGAGGCCACAGAGGGGAGGGAGGGAAGGATCAGGTGGGGGATGGCTGGGGGCCGGATGTTCAGGGCCGGAGGAATGGAGGTCTCGGGGTGGAGGGGGGGATCGGATGCCTGGGGGTGGGGGGGGGGTGTCCAATTGCGGTGGGTGGGTGAGGCAGGGATGCTGGATCCAGCAGGTAGGTGTAAAGGCACTTACCTCCTAGATCCAGCAGTCCTCACCTTACTTTAGCTGGCCGGTTCCCCGAGTCCGGAGAAACCGACCACCCAGTTAAATTTGTAAAGGTGGTTAAATCTGAGGCACGCCAGCCTCATTATAACATTTAAATGGGCGACCCGCCTTCTGGAAGCAGGTTGTCTCCCCACTCCCCCATCCCACCTCCGTTAAAACTGGAAGAGGATGGGTTGGAGACAGGTTTGGGTTGGAATTTAGTTTTTAACAGTTTAACCTCCCACCCAACCCCAACCCACCTGTTTTTTGGGGATAAATTTCTTCTAGACTGTTTCCACTTGTGGGGAGAGCAAAACTAGAGGCCATCAATATAAGATAGTCACCAAGAAATCAAATAGGGAATTCAGAAGAAACTTCTTTACCCAGAGAGTGGTGAGAATGTGGAACTGGCTACCACAGGAAATAGTTGAGGTAAATAGTATAGATGCATTTAAGGGGAGGCTAGACAAGCATATGAGGGAAAAGGGAATAGAGGGTTATGCTGATAGATTTAGATGAGGAAAGATGGGAGGAGGCTCGTGTGGAGCATAAACGCCAGCATGGACTGGTTGGGCCGAATGGCCTGTTTCTGTGCTGTATATCCTATGCAAAATTCTACCTCTTTGGCCATGCATTTGGTTACCTCCACTAAATCTTCCTTTGCTACTCCTCAACATTCATTTTCAGTTCTGTGAACCGCCTTGGCTTTTTTACAATTTTAAAGGCCCTATAAAAATGCAAGTTGTATTTTCATGCAGCCCTAATCGCACAAATTTTGCTCATGCATAACTGGCTGTACATGCTTTTTACCAGTTATACCATTTAACAGACAATTTAGATGATTAACCAGCAGTATTCAGGTGCAGCATAATGGGCCAATTTTATGTCGCTGTCACTATTCAATTCATATGCAGCAGCAATGTCTTCTAAATGAAGGCTAAAATGTTCAAATGTTTAGGGATCTGGAGTAACTATCAGGACAGCATGCAGAAAGCAGCCTCCACTCTCAGATCGAAGAAAGAATTCTATTTGCTTAAACCAAAGCACAGACAAGGTCCAATTTAAATGAAGACAAGAATCACATTCATATCGTGGGCCTATTGTTCTTAAGGGAGCAATGGCTTTTCATTCTTAAAGCACAAGTCATACTTCAGTACAATTCACAACCTTTGTTAAAAAGTTAATACAATTTTGAAACTCTCCTATATGATCCTGTTATATCCTATCAAACAAACCAAAGTGCATGCATTTCACTTCAATATATAGATATACCAATGTGATCTCCCAAGGCATTGCTCACAGCAAGTTTGATGACACCGTTTTATACCATGTAATGCACAATGTGTTATTCTGCTCCGGAGGGGCAGCAGTGTGAAATATGCCATCTCCCTATAAAGCTACATGGTCTCATTTCTATTACACCCTGAGGCCTGTTAGATGTTATTTGCTCATAGTAACATCCCGAGGTCATTTGGAAGGCATTTTCTACTGTTGGGGTTATTTTTCTGCGAATTAGAAATTATTTCTGTTTGTTTATTTTTTAACTGTTACACAAATTTGTATGTGTGACACCTGAAGTGTGTGTCTTAAAACTTTTGGATCACCCGTGGTGTAGCTTATAGTAAGTTGGATGATATGCTATTTTACGAGGATAGAAATGTTATACCATGGAATGCACAATGTCTTATTCTGTTGCTATTTTTTTTTTAATTCATTCATGGGATGTGGGCATCGCTGGCAAGGCCAACATTTATTGCCCATCCCTAGTTGCCCTTGAGAAGGTGGTGGTGAGCCGCCTTCTTGAACCACTGCAGTCCGTGTGGTGAAGGTACTCCCACAGTACTGTTAGGGAGGGAGTTCCAGGATTTTGACCTAGTGACGATGAAGGATCGGCGATATACTTCCAAGTCAGGATGGTGTGTGACTTGGAGGGAACTTGGAGGTGGTGGAGTTCCCATGCGCCTGCTGCCCTTGTCCTTCTAGGTGGTAGAGGTCTCAGGTTTGGGAGGTGCTGCCGAAGAAGCCTTGACGAGTTGCTGCAGTGCATCTTGTAGATGGTACACACTGCAGCCATGGTACGCCGGTGGTGGAGGGAGTGAATGTTTAAGGTGGTGGATGGAGTGCCAATCATGCGGGCTGCTTTGTCCTGGATGGTGTCAAGCTTTTTGAGTGTTGTTGCAGCTGCACTCATCCAGGCAAGTGGAGAGTATTCCATCACACTCCTTACTTGTGCCTTGTAGATGGTGGAAAGGCTTTGGGGAGTCAGGAGGTGAGACACTTACCGCAGAATACCTAGCCTCTGACCTGCTCTTGTTGCCACAGTATTTATGTGGCTGGTCCAGTTACGTTTCTGGTCAATGGTGACCCCCCCCCAGGATGTTGAAAGTGGGGGATTCAGCGATGGTAATGCCATTGAATGTCAAGGGGTGGTGGTTAGACTCTCGCTTGTTGGAGATAGTCATTGCCTGGCATTTGTATGGCGTGAATGTTACCTGCCACTTATCAGCCCAAGCCTGAATGTCGTCCAGGTCTTGTTGCATGTGGGCATGGACTGCTTCATTATCGAGGTATTGCGAATGGCACTGAACACTGTGCAGTCATCAGCGAACATCCCCATTTCTGATCTTATGTTGGAGGGAAGGTCATTGATGAAGCAGCTGAAGATGGTTGGGCCTAGGACACTGCCCTGAGGAACTCCTGCAGTGATGTCCTGGAGCTGTGATGATTGACCTCCAACCACCACAACCACCTTCCTTTGTGCTCGGTATGACTCCAGCTGGTGGAGAGTTTCCCCCCTGATTCCCATTGCTAATGTGGATCTGAATCCTTTTAAGCTCACAAAGTCTGATTGTTGTTAACGAAAAATAGTTTCATGTTAATCGAAGTTTAATGGTTCTTCGGCTACAAGTCAGAACCCAGGATGAAGTGTTTGACTATCTCATTTTTTAGCTGTGATGGCTGAGGTTATTTTAAAATCATAGATTACGGACATTCGGACTCCTGTATTAATAAGGTTATTTTTTTGTTGGTGGGGGAGTTTCTCTGTACATTCAAAATAGCTGCTTTTCTTTTTAAGATTGTTGGAAGTAATTAGCATAAGTACTAAGAACACATTTACCTGTAAAAAATTTTACCTATAATTAAGAGTGACGCAAAGTGTGATATACTGGACTGGAAATACTTGCACATGCAACATTGTTATTAGATAACTAATGAACACTCTTGAGATGCAGCTCATGATAAGTCAGAGGATACACAGTTTTATTAGGACAGCAATATTATACCATGTAAAACACACTGATCACTGTCCAAAAATGTGCGGGTTAGGTTGATTTGGCTATGATAAATTGACCCTTAGTGTTAGGGGGGGATTAAATATGTGGGGTTATGGGGATAGGATGGGATATGTTAGGGGGAATTAAATACGTGGGGTTACGGGAGTCGGGTGGGATATGTGTACTGTGGGGATTAAAGCAGGGACAGGGTACTGGATTTGAATGATCAGCCATGATCGTATTGAATGGTGTTGCAGGCTCGACGGGCCGAATGGCCTACTCCTGCTCCTAGATTCTATGTTTCTATGTTTCTATTCCAGCTGACTTGTGTCATAATTTCAGCAGGAGCTCACTGGGACCGCCATCTGTCAAGCCCTGGCCGTGGAGTGGCTTCTGGGATAACCTTGTGAGGCAGAGTGAGGATTCATTCCCTGTGGATTTTCAGGTAAATGTTGCTGCTAAAGTGTAGGTGTGTGTCACTTTAATGCTTAAAAAGTCTAATTGATATTAAATAAATACTAGGCCGGAATTTTCCTTACCTTGGTGGGTCCGGTGCGGCCGGTGTCCGTGTCGGGTCACGACCCCGCTGTTGGCTCCATCCCGCTGTACAAAATGAACTTACCTTAATGGGGCCTATTAAGCCCGCCCAGCGTGTTACCCGGCCCAATTAGATGAAGCGGGTCTGGTGACGTCATTCATGAAACATTTTAATCCGGGATCCTTAAAGGGACCATGGCCACATTGAATTTTAAGTTTAATCTAACATAGTGGGTGTTGAACCTTTACTGTACAATAATATAATAAGTTATATATGAGTGACAAAGAAATATTTAAATAATATTATCATTAAGTAACATGACTCCATCTACAAATACGATCAAGAACATAAATAAAAAAGTACATTAATTGTGAAGTTATTGGTGCTTTAGTCACAAATCTATAGACTTTTGAATCAGTAACTGGTACAAACAAAACGTGTGAGTATAGGTAATGCATAAAATTAAGCAGGTTTTAAATGTAATTGGAAAAGGGTGGATTTACAATATTATGCAAGTTCAGCGGAAGAGCTGCAGAATCCCTGACAAACAGTGTAAGTGGTGTTTACAATGTGTTTCTGGGATTTCTGCAGCTCTTCCATTGAAGTTAACAATGGACAAGTGAAAGAACCTCCGCAGAAATTCACCCTGAAGTCTCAGACTGAAAAATTAAATTCGTCATATTCAAGGACTGAAAGCAAATTGAACCAATGGAATGAGTGATGAGAATGAAATTGTTACAGTTGATGTCTTGATTTAATGTGTAACTGAACAATCACAGTATACTGTGAGAAAAACCTGACCAGAAACAGCACAAAAATTTATTTAAATGGTACATAATTTTTTATAGTGCCGATCAATTAACTGCAATTACTGTTGAGTTGGAAGGCAACAGCCGAGAATGGCCAGTGAAAAATACATTTCCCTCACCATCCAGGGTAGCACTTGGATCCCTTCAAGAATTTCTGAATTAACATTTACCAGTAACTTTTTAAGTAGAACAGAATCTCCATCAATCTGTTAGCTGATGTAATCAATATGGTTTTATTTTGGTTTGTTTTTCATGCTGTCAAGTAATCAGTTGGAGCAATGGCCACGGAACTCCCGCCTCAGGTGGACAGATGTGGTTCCCGAGCTGCGTGAATCCCGGGCCATGCAGGGAAATTTAAAAAGTAGGGGGAAAAAGGCTCTTACATACCTGTAAAGTACCTCATAATGATTTCAATGGGGTCGCTCGCTGCTGCCGGTCAGGTCGGCTCCTTGATGACAGACGCGCCTGGGGGAAAGGTGCGTGGGAGCGAGATGACAGCGGGTTCCTGGCCCACTGTCAAAAATAACAACTTTCCCACCCAACCCGCCACCAATCGCACCCGCTACCACCACGGAAAATGTTGTGTTCAGTCACTGTTTGGTTAAGAGGCTCTAAGTGCTCTGGCTCTATCATGTTCTATCACTGCAGAGCTTCACTGTATGTTCCAAATGATTGCTTTTGTTTCCGTATGCTTTATTTCAAGTGTGGCGCAGAAACGTGCATTAGTGTGTGACGCCTGTGGTGTGAAGGACAGGAAGTGTGCACATATATAGGGGGTGAAATTGGGTATCGCCCTGTTTGGGGCGTTAACTTTTGAAATTTTGAAAATTTAGCGCCAGACGCTAAGGATTCTGAACTTCTACTAAATTGGGTGTTAGCGCCCCAGGAAGGAAGTGGGGCGCTAAATCAAGCACTAATGACCTCAGTGGGGCACAACAGGGGCGCTACCAGCAGAGCACTAATGAAGTTCAGGTGCAATGCATTCAGCAATGATCCTTCACACTGGTTCCTTCCAGCTCTTAAAGGGGAGGTTGCATCATTGTGCCGATGCTCATTTTTAGCATTGATGGCTTTGAGGCAACCTGCGAACAAGTGAATCCCATGATGGCTATGGCTGTTCCCACTCGCAGGGAGAGCTCGTCAGTTCACAGACGTGGCATTGGTGGCTGGAGTGGAGCGAAGGAGGGCAGTGCTGTTCCCGGCCACTGGAAGGAGGCCATTGCCCCAGGTATTCAGGGCAATGTGGAGGGAAGTGGCCCAGGAGGTCTCAGCCAGTAGTGTGGTCGTACGCAGCCTGACACAGTGCCGGAAGAAATTCAACGACCTCAGTCGGGTGGTCAAGGTGAGTACATGCTTCAACAGGTCTTACATACAAGCATCTGAACCTCAGTCTGTGCACACTGCACAAAGAACCACACCCCCACCACTCACCCACCAAGCATCTGCACCTACTCAAACTCACATCCACATCTCACACCTTGACTACTATCACAGCTATTCAACGATGGCAGGCATATCTCCCAAACACACAGCTGGACTCTGACTCACACACATTTATTTCTCTTGAAGGCCAAGATGGCCCACAATAGGAGGGAGCAGCAGAGAACAGGCGGGGGTGATGCGCAGCTCCAGCAGCTCTCAGACCTGGAGGAGCGAGTGCTGCGACTCATTGGGCAGCAGGTGGTGGGCGGCGTGGCCGTCGGCGACCCCGTTGGGAGCAAAAACGGTATCTTCAGCTCCTCTCCTTCTCTCATCCCACTTCCCCCTCACACCACAAGCCTTTCCCATTTTCCAGCTCCTGATACTGTCTGCATTCCTTGCTCCCTTCCTGCCCCCTGCCTCACCTTAACGTGAGTCTTGTGCCTTTATGCTTTCAAATAATCAGCAACCAGATGACCAGCCTGTCCCTGAGCCCCCCACTGAGAGTGAAAAAGGAGAAGAGGAGGAGGAGCAAAGCACCGCGTCACTGCATCTTTCACCCGCAGGCACCACCTCAGATACTGGCACTAAGCGAACTTTAGAGGCAAGTTTAGTAGAGGGGTCTGCACTGTGTGATGCACCAGGGACGAGCGGGCTGCAGCAAGGCCAGGGGAAGGGGTAGCTCGGGAGCCAGCTCCCCGGAGGACGAGTTCACAGGCGAGTTCTGCTGCACACGGCTCAGATGAGGACCTCGATGGGGAGACGTTCACAAGAAGGGTGATGGCCATGCACGCCGAGATGATAGGTGCAATTGCAAGGGTGCCCGAGAGCCTGTCAGCAATAGTAAGGAGCGTGGAGGAGTCCGCCTCCAACATTGCACAGAGCTCTGCGCACACCATGGAGCCCATCATTTCCACTCTGCAGAGGATGGTTGACTCCCAGAGAGACGTGTGTCATGGGCGATGTGGCAGCTTCCATTGCAGCACAGGCAGAAGCGACGCAACGTCTTAGTGCTGTAATACAGTCAATGGTTGCTGCCATCAAGTCCCAGACTGCTCTCATGCAGTCTCAGTTTGATGCCACGAAAGCTCTGACTGCTGCCATCATTGCTGGGTCCACCACAGTCCACCGGGGATCTCACGGTGTCGCAGCAGGCCAGCAATCTCTGCTCCAGCAGATTGGTAAGGATGCTGAGGTGCTGCCTCGGGGGAGTGGGGTCAGTGGAGCAGGAACCTGCTGTCCTCTCTCAGGATGACAGCATTCCTGATCCCCACTGCCACTCCGCCATTGCCCTTGTCGCTGCCTGTCATCCAGCCAGCACAGACTGCCGCCACCCAGCCTGAGGTGGTGCAGTGTACAACCGAGCCTTCTAGGCCCAGAGCTGGTTGAGGGCGTCCTGCAAGGCCATCTGTAGTCTCTGGCACCGACACACAGCAGCCTTCCACCAGCCCTGCTGCAGTCACTGGGGAGACACTACGTAGGAGCAGTAGATTAGGAAAGGGGACTGTAAAGTGGGGAGGCAAGGGTTTGCACAAGGGTGATTAGTCAATATCGTTGTTGTATATATGTGGTTAATGAATTTTGATAAATTTATTACTGGAATGTTGCAGATTTGGTGCTGTGTCTCATTTCAGTTCTGGGGTGTGGTTTGGAATCACAAAGTGATGGAATGATGGCGACGTGCTCAGCAACCGGAACGAGGACTCGAAGTCACTGGAAACGAAGTCTGATGAGGCGGTCACGGACCAACCTTGCAGAATGCCGATTGAGTGGCTGCCTCCTCCTTCGTTGCTGTTCATCCTCCTGTTCCTCCTGCTCCTCCTCCTCCTTGTCCTTGTCCTTGACCTCCTCTTCCTCCTTCTGAGGTGGTGCAGCTATACCTGGTGGTAATGGCTATGCCCTCATGATGGCCAAGTTGTGCAGCATGCAGCAGACGACAATAAAAAGTGACACCCACTCAGCTGAGTACTGGAGGGCTCCTCCCGGGCGGTCAAGACAGCGATGGTCTGCTCAATGATGTTCCTGGTGGCAGCATGGCTCTCATTATATGAGTGTTGGCCAGGAGTGTTGGGGTTGCAGAGGGGAGTCATGAGCCAGGTGGAGAGCAGATAGCCCTTGTCTCCCAGCAGCCAACCGTGAGCTTGATGTGGTGGCTGGAACAGATCTGGCACACTGGTCTGGCGCAGAATGAAGGCATCGTAGCTGCTGCCAGGATAGCGGGCATTGACAGTCAGGATTCGGCCTGTGTGATCGCACACTAACTGCACATTAAGTGAGTGGTGGCCTTTGCAGTTACAGAATACCTCAGGATTGTTATGAGATGCTCGCAAAGCAACATGGTGTACTCAATGATGCCCTGCACCGTGGGGAAGCCCACTATCCTGGCAAAGCCACATGCACGCTCGTCCTGCTTCTCTCTGGTCATGTGGAAGGAAATGTAGTCCCTTCTCCTTCTGTACAGAGCATCTGAGACCTCGCGGATGCAGCAATGGATGGCAAACTGGGAGATGTTGGAGATGTCACCTGTCGCACAATGGAATGATCCGTTGGCGTAGAAATTGAGGGCGACGGTGACCTTGACTACCACTGAGAGAGCCGTGGTGCTCCTGATCTGAGGCTCAAGGTCTGGCTGCAGGAGGTGGCAGAGCTCGGTGACCATGTCCTTGCTGAAACGGAGCCTTCTAACACACTGGTCCTCAGTGAAATTCATGTAAGAGAACTGCTGCCGGAATACCCTGGGCGGGTAAGGTCTCCTGTTGAGAGCCCTGTTGGCCCTCCTACCTCTGGCCACATTTTGCACTCTTTCTCTGTGCCTCAGTTGCCTCCGATGTTGACGCTGGAGGGCGAGGTCCAGTGCCAGTATAGCCCCCATGAAAGGATCCAAATATTGCACTTTCAAATCTCCCCTCAATGAAACTGAAGAATCTTTATGTGCCAGAACATTCGTTAAAATGCAAAACGCTGAAATCGGTCAAAAGGCCTCTTTGCCTCTGTGAAACTAACAACGCAGCATTGTTGACCGACGAAAACTAAACTGGATGTGGACACCTTTAAATAGCGCTCCTCCAGCGGACATCCAACTGAAAGCCGCCTCCTTTACCTCTCGTTGTTAACGGCAGGCACACAAGCAGGGGGCGAGAGGGAATTTTTCACCCGGGGCGCTGCGCACGGCAATGACGTCTCAATCTCCGGGCGCAGGTGATGGGGGCACAACATCTTACTGCAAAACTTAGTGGGAGGCGCTGATATCGCTGCGCCCGGACACAAACCCATTTGCGCCCCGTTAACGCCCCCCCCGGAGGTACTAACGGGAGGTGCAAAGGAGCCCAATTTCTAGCCCATAGAGATTTTATAACATAGATATATCATTTATTATTAAATATATAAGACCATTTGGCAAATCGGATAATAAAAACAAGTTGAAATCCAATATTCAAACATTTACCTGAACAAAACCCAATCTCAGTGCATCAACAGTAAAGGTATCGAGTGGGGATCATGATGTAAAAAAATCAGGTGAGCAAGGAAATAGGTACGAGAGCAGAGCCTATCAGACAGCCTGGTGTAAGGAGGTGCCTACAAAGGGGAGGGGGGATGTTATGATAAAGAAACTAAGAAAAAATAGTGCTGGCATTTGGATTAAAACCTCAAACTACATCATTACAGTCGTCCACCGAGTACAAAGTCCAAGAAGTAGGCTTCCCCTGCTGGCTCAGGTGAGGAAGATCCCCGATTTATTCTGTGGTCTGTGCTGAAGTAACTCAGCTAAATTGGGGAGAGGTTGTACCCGGCATTACAGTTAACCTCGATGTTCCTGGGCTAGGGAAGGGGTTATTTAAATCAGTCCAGGTACCTGCTCCTGATCATTATGCAATGACCCCCACCCCCCTTTACTGGAAAGGTGTGGCTACCATGTAAAGACAGAATTTAACACAGATGTGATGCTACCCACAGTTGGAAACGCCAGTCAACAGTCACTTTCTCGACCCACACATGAAGAATGGCTATTTGGGTGAGGTAACAGAGAAGCAAGGGATACCATAACCCAACTGGACGTAACACCGTCAGGAGAGGAGAAAAGGGTAAGAAATATGGCGAAGGGGTAATTTTGCATGGATACTGGACAGTTGTTAAAGTACGTGAGACGACTGAACAGGTGAGGCGAGCCAAGTTTGTTATAAACAAGTTGTTATAGTTCAGACTTTCTCCTAACTCTTGGCCTCGTTACTTACTCGAGGCAGTGAAGAGAGAGGATTTCCGGCCAGACGTCCTGAAGAATTTAACTGCAGGACATCTTTTAAATTTTTTCAGCAGGTTTCCCGCCCAACAACCAGTCTGATTGACAGGCTGACTGCCTGTCAGGTGGGAAAGCAGCTGGGGAGCGGATGCCTTCTAAGTAGGAGATTGCGGGGTGGGCAGAGTTGGAAATTTTGGGGGTATTTGGAGATGGGATGTGGGAGTTGGAGATTGGGCGGTGGGAGTCGGAGATGGGTGGGTGGGAGTCGGAGATCAGGGGGTGGGGTGAGTAGGAGATCAAGGGGGGGAGTTGGTGATTGAATAGGTGGTGGAAGTTTCAGATCGAGGGTGAGGGGAGTGGGAGATCGCAGGAGGAGTCAGAGATTGGCAGTGGGGGACTGAGAGATCACAGGAGGGAAGTTGGAGATCAGGGGAATGGGGGAGTAGGAGATCGCAGGAGTGGGGGAGTAGGAGATCGAGGGGGTGGGGGAGTAGGAGATGGCAGGGGGTGGGGGAGTAGGAGATGGCAGAGGTGGGGGGAGTAGGAGATGGCAGGGGGTGGGGGAGTAGGAGATGGCAGGGGTGGGGGAGTAGGAGATCGGTGGGTGGGGGGAGTCGGAGATTGAGGAGGTGGGGGAGTAGGAGATGGCAGGGATGGGGGAGTAGGAGATTGCAGGGGTGGGGGAGTAGGAGATCGGTGGGTGGGGGGAGTCGGAGATTGAGGAGGTGGGGGGAGTCGGAGATTGAGGGGGTGGGGGGAGTCGGAGATTGAGGGGGTGGGGGAGTAGGAGATCGAGGGGGTGGGGAAAGTAAGAGATTGGGGGTTGGAAGTCGGAGATTACGGAGATGGGGAGTCGGAGATCATTTTCAGAAGGTTTCCCGCCCGACAGCCAGCCTGATTGACAGGCTGCCTGTCGGGCGGGAAAGCAGCTGGGAGCGGATGCCAGGTAAATAGATCAAGGGGATGTGTGAGGGCGTGGGGAGGAGTCAGAGATCTCGGGCCCCAGGAAACCCAGCCTCCATGGTTAAAATGGAGGCACGCAGCCTCTTAAAAAGGTTTTACTGACCAACCTGCCTCCTGAGAGTGGATTGGTTGCTGCCCTCCACTGCCCCCCCCCCACCCCCACCCCCCCCACCTCCCAACCTGCCTCCGTTAAAACCGGAAGTGGGCGAGTTGGAGGAGGGTTGGGGTCGAGTTTGAGGTTTTAAAATTTTTTATCTCTCACCCGTCCCCAAGCCACCTGTCCTTGAAGGTTAAAATTCCCCCTGCTCCCCCCCCACCCCCCCCCCCCCCCCCCCCCCCCCCCGCCACTTAGGTCTACAGGTGCAGGGGTCATTTCCACAAACAGACAAGTCTCCAATTAACTGAAATCCACAGCTTTATATGTGCTGTGAGTGGGATAGCGTGCCATCCTTGAATTATGGTAAAATATACAGGAGATCATGTGAAATGTCTATTATATCTTGCTCATAAAAATATCTGAATATTAGTTTTAGTCTTAATGTCTGACTGTGTGTTTAGTATCTTTCAGAGAAGATAGTAGAAAAAGCTTGTGGTATGACAGTAGTCCTTTGTAGAATTCGCAATTATCGCGATTTCATTTTAATAAGGAGAAAACACAAAGTTTCGTTCAGAACAGCTTTTATTTCAGCGGAATGCTGTCAGGTTTAAATTGGACACAAGCAGCCTGTAAAATGGCCGCCGCACCGCGTGACAGAACATTCTAGACTTTTCAGCAGGCAGACAAGATGGCGTTCCAATAAACATTCTTGCAAGATCGATAACGATTCAGCACAGTGAAGACAATACACAGGACATTATGGGTTTACAGTATAAACATCGATACTGGAATCGGTCTCCCAGGTACAAAGGAAAGCCATCAAGGGCCCATCCAAAAGACATTAATATGTAAACTCCCAACGGCTCTACGATGAGAGAGCCGTTAGCAGGTAGTTATACAGGACACTTGGAAGCCCCAAACCCCTCCGGGGGGAACACCGACCGATTTAACAATGGGAGAAATATTAACAGGTACTCAAACATTCAGGAGCAGCCCCGAAACCCATTAAGGACAGAGATCACCCATACAGGACATTTTGGGCGCCAAACCTTAAACAAAAGAATGGACATTGTAGTTGGGCGGGAAACGGAAGAACTGTGCACTATAATTGCAGGCCCCAAACCGTCCATTCTCTCTCTGGCCTCTTGCTCTTGCTCTTGCCTCGTGTTCTTGACTCTTGCCGCTTGTTGCTGTTATCATCGTGGCTGCTCCTGTGTAAAAGACTGTTGCAAAGACCTATGTTGGTAGCTGGCAGCGGAACCGAAGGCCCGGGATGAGATGAGATGAGATGAGATGAGAGGAGAAGAGAAGAAGACCTTATCCATCGCCACGGTCAGTAGATCCCGACCGCGCCTGTAGGTCGATCAGCCAAGTCTTCTCGACAGGAAGTTTTCTTCTTTAACAAGACATATTGCATCGACGATAACTGGACTGTGCAAACACATCGTATCAGCGATATTGACAACGGTGCTCCACCATACCTTGTATCCAACCAACAGAGGTCTTCACTACAGCGGACGGTCCAGCCGACTGACCGAGCAGCAGAAGCAGTAAACAAGTGGGACCAGGAGATCTCCTGACCAACACGTGGGTGCTGCGGTGAAAAACATCCGATCAGCTATTCGGGATTTCTCCGAGTTGTTACGAGTGGTGAGCATGAGTCTCGGGATCCTACGAAGCTAGTTTAGGATAGACATTGATAGGGGAGGGTTTAAAGATTAAGGATATTTGTAATGTGTGCCCTATTTACGTTGTGCTGGTCGTTCCTCGTTTCCCTAAGAGTGATTATAACTGTTTGTAAGATTGTACTGTCATTAATCTGTGCATATGACATGTATTTCATAATTTTAAGTATCATGCAATAAAGATTTTCCATTTCGTACCGTTCAAACCAAGTCTACATGAGTTTTATCTCCATTACTGCTCTCGCATCTAAGTCCAGTGTCTAGAACCGTAAGGGAGAGTGATTCGAACCACTCACAGGGGTGTCTAGTGTTCCCAGACTGGCTGGAGACCAGGCCTAGACCCGCACTGACATACAGGCTGCACAGAGCCGCGTGAATCTCACAGGCTACGAGACACGCAGGGTCAGGAGAGCATCCCTTACAGAAAATGGCGACCGCGGCAGGACACTGGCAGTGAGAGGGTAGTGTGTTAGATTTTGGAATGACTGTACGAAATGTGATGCAGGAAAAGATAGCGGATTACGTATTTGGAAAGGTTAATCTAACGAAAAAGTGGATAAGCGAATTGTTAGCGGATAAGAGCCCATTAGAGGCAGCTGAAAGGTGGACTGATAGTAAGGAGCATAAAAAGGCAGTTGAGAAAGCAGTCTGGCTTATGTGCTACAAAAGGCAGGTTCAGATTTCAAACCAGACCAATACAGCGCTAACCGCTCGAATCAAGCATCTAGAGGAGGAAATGGAGGAGAAGGTTTCTGGAGGGGAGGCGCTCATTAAGAGTTTAAATGAGTTACGCCAGGAAAGCCAGGAAGTCTCCAGTTACCTTAAAACAAGGGTAGAGTATCTCGAGTGCCAGATCACTGAAGCAAAATTAAACGAGAGTAGGATGAAGGAAAGATGTAACCGTCAAGCTGCCCAGATAAGAACTCAAGAAGAGAGCTTAATGGGGGTTAGGTCGGCGTATAAGTTGGCCCTTGAGGATAAGTTTCAGGGAGCCGACCATAGCGCCTGCGAAAAAGAGATAGAGAGCCTCAAAAGGGCCGTGAATAATGCGAACGGCATGGTGTGCCTTATTAATCCGTCGGCACGCCAGCCGCTAGTAAATGAGAGATTTAGAAATTCCCCACCAAGTAAAGCAGAAGAAGTAGTAGCCAGTGCGCCCTCCGCGCCACCCAGCTATTCAGAAACCTGGGTTAGGGAGGAAGCAACGGAAGAAGCAAAAGAGCCCGTTGAAAAGGAGGTAGAAAAGGGATCGTTGTATCCAGTAACGGGTATTAAAAGGGGCCCAAGCAGAAACGGTGGGGAAGAACCGGGGGATCTCCTCGGACAGCTGGTGTTGCCTCACAGTTCACATCAGCTGAGGGCCATGATAAACCACGTAAGGAAGCTGACCGAGATAGACGACCCTTCCGTACATTTCAGGGAAGTTGAGCAAGCCGCAGCCATCAACGGCTGCGATGATGGGGAGACAGCAAAAATGCTGCTGTTCTCATTAGATAGCTCGGTCCTTCAGTGTCTCTCAGGCGATAGCAAGAGGGGTAATAAAAGTTATGAGGAATTGAAAAATGAGGTCCTAGAAGTAGTGGGAGCGAACGACGGAGGTCCGTTTGCTAGAGTGGGACAGACAGTGCAGATGGAGGGAGAACCCCCGAAGGTTTTTGCCGACAGGCTGTGGCCAGTATATGAGCGCAGCTGTCTAGGTGCGCCCGAGCGCGAAGATGTGGAAGGCGCCGCTTTAATTCATTGGCTTAGGTGCATAATAGCCAACAGTTTACCAGCTGTTAGAGAGCAGGCAAAAGCCTGGTTCGATCCCAATGACCTCAACCTTACGGAAGAGTCGGTCTTGAATCGACTCACGTTAGGTTACCGTAACATAAGGGGTATGACGACACGTCCCTTTAAGGGAAGAGTACATGAGGTACGACCCGCAGCCCCGACTCAAAGAGAGTGGCATCAGGAGGGTAATCGCGCCCCACAGGCAAGTAATGCCTGTTACGGGTGTGGGAAGACAGGGCACTGGCGCAAGCACTGCAGGAACCCTTGGAAGGATTCCAAGGATAAAAATCCCGCGGTCCGAACCCAGGCGCCTGTCCCGGCTAAGGAAGCAAAGGCACCCACCTCTCCCGAAGACCTCGAAGCAGTGTTAGGAGTCATGCGCAAGATGGTTTTGAATGCGCGTGGACAGGTGGCGGTCGCAACCGGCCCCGTAGGTGCCGCAGGACCGTCTAATAGTGCCCCATGACTAGAACCAGCACAGCCCGTCTACCTGTGTCCGCTCAGCTATGATGCGTGGAGGCGACCTGTGGTGGAGATGGAGGTAGAGAAACAAAAGGGCAGTTATTTGTTGGACACGGGAGCTTCTTGCACCATAATCCATACAGATGACCCTTTTGACTCGCCGCTATCTACCAAGGTCCCATTCACGCTAGCAGGGTTCACAGGGAAAGAACAGGCTGGCACGTTTTCCCTCCCGCTATCCATTCGTTTAGGGACACTTCGCCTTAAGTGGAAGTGTATACTGATGGCATGGCAAAAGGGGGGTGGAAGAGGTATTCTCGGGTCCGATCTGCTAGCGGGACACGGGATCCTCGTGGACCTCAGAAATCACTGTCTCTGGGGGGCTAAAGGTGAAAAAGGCGAGGTAATGGTAATTCAAGGGGAGGAAGAAACAGGGGTCCTGTGTACCGTACAGCCATCCGGAGGCTACGACCTCAGGCTTATGGTCGCAGATGTCCCAACGGACATGCAAACGTACGTGACAGATAATATGCACGCGTTTGCAACCCACAAGCACGATTGTGGGAGGGTGGTCGGGTTTGAGGTCAGCGTAGATGGGGACCCCATGACCCGACCCCAAAAGCAGTATAACTTCCCCAAAGAAGCAGAACCCGATATGGAGGCAGCAATGTCTTCCTTGGTGCAGCAGGGCGTGTTGAGGCCGATAGCCACACACGTGAACTCCCCATTATGGCCGGTTAGGAAGCCGGATAATTCGTGGAGAGCCACGGTGGACTACAGAGTCCTTAACAGTAACATCCCCGCCTGCGCGCCCACAGTAGCAGCAGTTGCTGACCTAATAGGGAGCATCCCAGCGTCCGCGACCACGTTCACGGTGCTGGATATCTCGAACGGTTTTTGGTCCATCCCGCTGCGGCGAGAGGACCAGTACAAGTTTGCCTTTACGTTTAAAGGGCAACAGTACACGTGGAACTGCTTGCCACAGGGTTTCCACAATAGCCCCAGTATTTTTCACCAGTGTATGGCAGGAAGTTTAAAGGAGTTTAGTCAGCCCAATCAGATAGTACAGTATGTGGATGATTTGCTCCTATTTACGGACTCAAGGGAGGAGCACGGACCACTACTGGACGAGTTATTGGAGCTGTTAGCGAGAAAGGGTTTTAAAGTAAACCCAAAGAAAGCACGTATCGGTCAGCAGGAAGTAAAATTCCTGGGACTGACCCTACGCGCTGGGGAAAGAGCCATAGACAAAGCAAGGAGGGAGTCGGTGCAAGAATTACCGATTCCCAACAACGTAAGGGGTGTGAGGTCCTTCTTGGGACTGACCGGTTACTGCAGGGATTTTATCGAGGATTATGCGGCCACAGCGGCGCCGCTCCTCCGACTCCTCCATAAGGGAGTAGAGTGGCTTTGGGACGAGGGCTGCCAAGCAGCCTTCGAGAAGTTAAAAAGGGATCTGCAGACCGCGCCAGCCTTAGGGGCCATAGATGGGGGGAAGGAGTTTTTCCTGGAGGTAGCTGCCAGCGGAGACAGCTTAAGCGCCGTGCTGCTCCAAGAGCGTCACGGCAAGCTGAGGCCGGTTGTCTATTCATCCAGGGTATTAACGGATGTGGAGAGAAGTTTTTCCAATTGCGAAAGGCACCTTTTAGCCACGCATTGGGCTGTGAAAAGATCAGCGATCTTCACAGGGCTCTCTCCCATCACTCTCCTCACACATCACACACCAACTAAGATGCTTCTGGATGGGAGGATTAAAGACGGGACCGTAAGCAGCGCACGCATTGCGCGTTGGACCCTTCTTCTCTCCCAGTTGGACATCAGAGTAAAAGGTCTTTGCGAGCCCAGGCTTGCGGCCAATTTGGTATACCCCGGTACAGCCCACCGGTGTTCGGTGGAGGGGGTGTGGGACGTCAACATAGGTTTACGGGCCGGGATACATCCCACTGGGCGCGAGATTTATGTTGATGGGTCTAGCACAGTATCTGCTGGCGAGCGACTCACAGGGTGTGGAGTTTATGACCCTGCGGCAGACCTTGCCCTGGCGATCAAGCTCCCTAGCACCATGAGCGCGCAGCAGGCTGAGCTGTCTGCCGTGGTGTACGTGGTAACCCACCCAGACATTTTCCCAACCCCATACACGATTTGCTCGGACAGTATGTTCACCTGCAATTCGTGTACGGAATACCTGGCCATTTGGTCCCGCCGTGGATACACCTCCGCGGACGGGCGACCTTTAACGGTAAAGCCCTTGCTGGAAAAGATCTTAGCAGCAGCAGTAGGGGAGGAAGGGGAGATTTTCATCCATAAGGTGAAAGCTCACTCCTCCACAGAGCCCCGTGGGGAGGGCAACTGGCAGGCGGATGCGCTAGCCAGGGAGGGTGCCCGCGACGGTACTTTCTGGAACCCCTATAGAACCGGACCCATAGCAGCGGTCCGAGGTGGGGACGGGAATACCGGGAACACCAGGGTAGCATTGCCCCTAGACCTTAAGACCGTCCAAGCCCAGGATCCCGCCCTAAAAGCAGTCCTAAAAACGATTGCTGAGGGGAGGCAGGTAGAAGGTCCGTACAGTACGGCAACCCTCTCAGTTAAGGAAGGCATGCTGTTCCGCGAGGAGCAGTGGGTTGTGCCGCAGCAGCACAGGAGGGAATTCCTCCAGTTGGCTCACGAGGGACCAGGGGCAGGGCACCCCGGGCCCGAGGTTACCTGGCAACGGGTAGAGCAAGCGGGATGGTGGCCAGGGCTCAGGGAACAAGTCCGCGAGTTCTGTGCAAACTGTCTTGTGTGCGCTGCAAACAACCCAGACCCCCAGAAAAGGAAGGTGCCCATGGGACACGTAAGAAGGGTAGAGGGACCATGGCAGTCGATACAGATCGACTATATAGGACCCCTGCCCACCACCCAGGGAGGTTATAAGTACTGCCTCGTCCTGGTGGATGTGTTTTCCAAGTGGGTGGAAGCCTTCCCTTGTCGAACAGCTACGGCACTGGGTACAGCAAAAATCTTGGTCCGGGAAGTGTTCTCGCGGTGGGGACTCCCCCGTTTCGTGGAGTCAGACCAAGGGAGTCATTTCACCGGCCAGGTGATGCAGAACACCCTCATGCTTTTGGGCATTGAAGGGAAGTGGCACGTAGCACACAATCCCCAGTCATCCGGGATTGTTGAACGTATGAACCGGACCCTGAAGGAGAAATTGAGGAAAGAGACTAGGAACTCGCCCCAAAAATGGGCGGAAGTTCTGCCTTTAGTCCTCATGGGGGTCCGGGCCAGTCAGTCAAAAAGTACGGGGTACTCCCCGCACGAGGTAATGACCGGCAGGCTCATGCGAACCCCCACCCATGTGCTAGCCCCGGTGCTCACTGAGGGTCAGCTTCAAGAGATCAGCAGGGACAAGTTCGCCCAAACTCTCTTGGAGCGCCTGAAGCAAGTTTATGAGCAGGCGGCTGGGAACATGGGAAGGCAGCACCAGGGCAATCGCTTGTTGCTGGAACCCCGCAAAACGCGGGAGTGGGAAGTAGGAGACCAGGTCATGGTCAGAAACTACGCCAGAGTAGGGAGTCTGGAACCACTGTATATGGGACCCTACAACATTGTAGACAAGGCAAGTCCCATGGTTTACGCCGTAAAAGTACCTCGGCGCACTAAGTGGTTCCACATAAACCAATGTAAACTGTACCAGCCGGGTGCGCAAGGGAAAACTACAGGGGTAAATCCCGCCAATGGGAAAACACAGCCCCAGGTAGGACCACAAGGCACACAGGCAGGCGTAGCAGCTTGCATCAGGGGAAGGGACATCCCGGACGATCATGCAGCGTTTTTCTGGAGTTGGGGGTTAGATGACGAGGACCCCAGGGTACCCTGGTCAGATGAGGATAGTGCAGATGAGCATAGTGATGATGACGGGTGGTTTCAGAGGAACGGTCTGGGAGGATTGGGGCCGCTAGGTAGAGATCCATACGGGGTGGACACACAAGCTGCAGGTCCCGACAGCAGGAGGAAGGAGCTAGAGGAGGCCGGGCCAGCCGCTATGTGGTTCCCAGAGGTGTGGCCGCCCGCTTTGAACGTCCAGTCCTCAGGGGAGGCAGAGTTCGCGAGTGAAGGGCCGCCTGCTGGGCCGAGCAGGGCGGGGCCCCGAACTGCCAGCCCCGAGGTTAGGGAGGCGGAGTCAGCGGAGGCGGGGCTGGCGCCTGTGATGGAACCCCAGGTCATCCCGTTGAAGGTCTCGGGACCCGGTCCGTCCGTCACGGAGCCCCCGCCCATAGCAATTCCCCGTAGGTCAAGCAGAGTACCCCAGCCCAGGAAGATGTGGTCAGGTCCACAGGCTGCCCCAGGGCGTAAGTTTCAGGTTAAGATAACCCGGGTAGAGACAGGCCACATCGAAGCAGTAACAGGCTGCGGCAGATCAGAGGAAAGGGTCAGCGCAGCAACAGGCTGCGGCAGATCAGAGGGAAGGGTCAGTGCCCTCCCACCGTCGGGAAGAGCTCGCAGCAGCCTTCTCAGGATTTAAAGGGGCCGCCCTGAGAACGGGCGGCATTGTAAAGTTATTAGTTTAAGGTTTTAAGTTTTAGTTTAAAGTTTTAAGTAGTTTTAATAAGGTTAAGTTTGTAGTGTTTTTAACAGAAAACGATAAAAATGATGGGAGTTTTAAGGCTAGGTTTAGAGGAAGTCTAGTTAGCAAACGTTGAAGTTTACGTGAGGCGAGGTCAGGGGACCCGCTCACCCTTCACAAAAGCCAGAGACTTTTTGCGAGGCTGGCTACCTCATTCTATCTGATCACAGGAACCAAGGAAGGATGGAACGACTTCTAGTTTTGCTCGTGGCAATCGGATGTGGATTGGCCTATCGGGGCCTCACCAAGGATGTCGTGGTGTTTGGATGTTCCGGGGACACGGCCCCCATCGCGGTGGATGGGACCGGGAGACGGAAGGCAGAAGGGACCAGCACCTATTTCCACAAGGGAAGGTGGCCAGGATGGCTGGGAACGAACTCAACGGAGTATTCCAGCACATCGGGGTTCGCCTACAAAGAGACTTCTTTAATGTGCCCCAAAGTACGGATCATCGCACCCAGGATCAGCGTCACCGTCGGCAAACGGATTTGTTTGACCTGCAGTGGGAATGTCCCATTGAGCCGATGGTGGTGGCTGCGAAAGCTGAGCAAAACTATGAGGAACTCTTCGGTTGAGTGGGAGCGACTGGGTAATAATACCCATCGGACAATTACGGGGACAGATGGACAAGTGAAAGTCTGTTGGGACAAATGGTGGGAACCGGATGAGGGGATTTATGTTTGTATGTGGGGGTCAAAGTACGTTTGCCCCAAAGGCATCTCCATATTCTTTATTAACCAGTGGCAGGATAACGGACAGGGGATGAGGTGGGATGCGAGCACCAGGGGGTGCGGAGCCCCATACTCTCCGATCCCAGTAAATGCCACTGAGCTCATTACGCGCCCACGCAAAGCCCCGCCCACGATTCCGGTGGTTCTAACTGAGGAAGAAGGGTGCCCTAAAACTAGTAAGGGACCCGGGAACGGTTTGGTACTGGTCCCCACAGACCAGATACTATTTCAGGGGGTACATTACGCGGTGGCCTCGGTGATTTTAAATCTCACTGAGGTACGGTTACCAGAGTGGTGCCCCAAAAAGACGGAACAGTTGTACCAGGTCCTGTTGACCAAGATGTTCAGGCAATTTTACGAGTTTGATTTTGCAGAAATTGATAAGACAAGTTTATACACCGCACCGCAGGAAGTTTTGGACCAAGTAGGGAGGCAAAGAAGGGGTTTGGTGAACGATGCGTTCACTGCTTTTAACACAGGGACATCTGTGGTCAACGCTCTAGACAGTGTGGAGCTGCAGACCCAGATTAATGGTTTAAAAACACAGTTAAAGGATATTCTTACAGATGAGAATAAAGTGGTAGGGTCGGGTCTGCACGAGGACCAAGCCATGACACTCCACTTAAAGGAAATCATAGCAGAGCTGGAGAAACATGCGCGTACGGTAAATGCCCTGATTAGGGAAGATCGGAATGCATCCGATCAAGCTGCGCAGAACGAGGTGTGCGTGCTTTACGGGGCGTGGTTACTGGGCGAGGGCCGCAGTAATTTGGAGGATTTAAAACAAGGTTTGGTCCCGTCCTGGATAAGTAACAAACACCTGCGGGCGCTCCACCCTTTTCAGAACGCATTAAGTCCGTGCCAGCTCAGGCTAGCTTCAGAAGCTTACCCAGTCCCCGTGGACTGCGGACGTTCAAACCATACTATTATGGGAATAGTATTACGCATGCCGGTTTTGGGCAACACAGCAAAGCCCGCCCCGGTATATCGGGTAGAGAACATTGGGGTCATTCAGGGGGGAGCCCACATTCGTTATGCAGCGGTTCCACCTTACGTCATCCGCTGGGAGCAAACGATGACAGGTACAGATCTCTCTGGTTGTCGTGGCAGGGGAGCACACATAATACTGTGCCCCCAGCACTTGAATGCCTTTTTAACACCACAGTGCGGGTTCAGAACGGCTGGCGCCAAGTCCATGAATTGCACCATGGAGGCAATGGCACAAGATCATGTGCCTCCGCAGGTAGCATACATCGGGGGTGGAACATATTGTGTTACCACTGCAGCGCAACACTACCAGCATGGAAACCGTAGCCGGTGTCCGGTGAGTGACAGCAGTTTCTGTTTTAAACCCAGGGCTGAAGTTCAAGTAGCACAACAGCGAATTATCCCAATCCCTGAACCATCCACTGTTCATCTCACAGTAAAAGAGAATTTTACCGACTTGCAGCGATTTGTCGCACATTTTGGGTACCTCATTCCCCCTCTCCCCGAGCATTTAACCAAACTTCTGAAAGCCGTCGCGGTGTCACAAAAGCATTTCTATACATTAGAACAGAAAACCGTCGAGATAGGTACAGACATTTTGGACATAGTGGTTCCACCGTGGTGGAATCTGTTCACGAATATTGAAGTGCCCTCATGGGTCAGAATAGCCTCCCACATTTTAGTCGTCTGTCAAGTGTTTATTGTAGTATACCTTTTGTTCATACATTGTAAAAGAGACAAGCGCCTCACCAAGCATGAGAACACAGGAGAGTGGCGAGAACGTTACGTGCGCGTGCACGATGAGAGCGCAGTGTAATGGGAAAATGGCGTCACTCCCGCTCGCCACGTGCGCCGCGGAAGTTTGTACTCATTGTAAATACGTTGGAAACTCGACATGTTTAAGAGTCGGGATTTGTTTATTTTGGTGATGGTGTTGATTGTTTGGTTTTTGGGTTTTGTTTTTCCTTCCCTTGAATAAAAGACAAATATACAGGTGATGCGTGAGGTATCGGCCTGGTTACGCCGGGAAGGAAAACAAGTGGTGTAAGTTTAAGGGCAAATGATGCCTACGGTGATATAAAATGTGATTTTTCTTGGGAAATGAGGACGACACAGAGACCCTAGTGAAGTTAAAATTTATGGGATTAATTTACTGGATTCGGAGTGAAATCGAGATAAGATTGCTCACCACTGAGATTTTTGATCCGATAAGCGGAGTTATTCGCATCAACAGGAGGGACTGTAGAATTCGCAATTATCGCGATTTCATTTTAATAAGGAGAAAACACAAAGTTTCGTTCAGAACAGCTTTTATTTCAGCGGAATGCTGTCAGGTTTAAATTGGACACAAGCAGCCTGTAAAATGGCCGCCGCACCGCGTGACAGAACATTCTAGACTTTTCAGCAGGCAGACAAGATGGCGTTCCAATAAACATTCTTGCAAGATCGATAACGATTCAGCACAGTGAAGACAATACACAGGACATTATGGGTTTACAGTATAAACATCGATACTGGAATCGGTCTCCCAGGTACAAAGGAAAGCCATCAAGGGCCCATCCAAAAGACATTAATATGTAAACTCCCAACGGCTCTACGATGAGAGAGCCGTTAGCAGGTAGTTATACAGGACACTTGGAAGCCCCAAACCCCTCCGGGGGGAACACCGACCGATTTAACAATGGGAGAAATATTAACAGGTACTCAAACATTCAGGAGCAGCCCCGAAACCCATTAAGGACAGAGATCACCCATACAGGACATTTTGGGCGCCAAACCTTAAACAAAAGAATGGACATTGTAGTTGGGCGGGAAACGGAAGAACTGTGCACTATAATTGCAGGCCCCAAACCGTCCATTCTCTCTCTGGCCTCTTGCTCTTGCTCTTGCCTCGTGTTCTTGACTCTTGCCGCTTGTTGCTGTTATCATCGTGGCTGCTCCTGTGTAAAAGACTGTTGCAAAGACCTATGTTGGTAGCTGGCAGCGGAACCGAAGGCCCGGGATGAGATGAGATGAGATGAGATGAGAGGAGAAGAGAAGAAGACCTTATCCATCGCCACGGTCAGTAGATCCCGACCGCGCCTGTAGGTCGATCAGCCAAGTCTTCTCGACAGGAAGTTTTCTTCTTTAACAAGACATATTGCATCGACGATAACTGGACTGTGCAAACACATCGTATCAGCGATATTGACAACGGTGCTCCACCATACCTTGTATCCAACCAACAGAGGTCTTCACTACAGCGGACGGTCCAGCCGACTGACCGAGCAGCAGAAGCAGTAAACAAGTGGGACCAGGAGATCTCCTGACCAACACGTGGGTGCTGCGGTGAAAAACATCCGATCAGCTATTCGGGATTTCTCCGAGTTGTTACGAGTGGTGAGCATGAGTCTCGGGATCCTACGAAGCTAGTTTAGGATAGACATTGATAGGGGAGGGTTTAAAGATTAAGGATATTTGTAATGTGTGCCCTATTTACGTTGTGCTGGTCGTTCCTCGTTTCCCTAAGAGTGATTATAACTGTTTGTAAGATTGTACTGTCATTAATCTGTGCATATGACATGTATTTCATAATTTTAAGTATCATGCAATAAAGATTTTCCATTTCGTACCGTTCAAACCAAGTCTACATGAGTTTTATCTCCATTACTGCTCTCGCATCTAAGTCCAGTGTCTAGAACCGTAAGGGAGAGTGATTCGAACCACTCACAGGGGTGTCTAGTGTTCCCAGACTGGCTGGAGACCAGGCCTAGACCCGCACTGACATACAGGCTGCACAGAGCCGCGTGAATCTCACAGGCTACGAGACACGCAGGGTCAGGAGAGCATCCCTTACACCTTCCCTGTGCTCTAGGCTCCAACTATTTTCACCATCACAATTTTTCCTGTCTCTATTGGTGCTTCTTGATTTATCTTGTTTTTTCTGCTATTCTTTTCAACCTTGATGCTCTCGTGCCTTATGGTTCTTGGCCCTTCACCTAGGATTCCCAGTTTAAAATAAGACTTTATAGAATAACTGTTGAATGAGTGTGAGTAGGATAGCATCTGGATCTGTAGTAAGCGCAGACACTTCTTAACATGAAGTGAAGGATACAAACCACATATGAACAGTATTCTGTAGAAGTGTAGCCGTTAAGAGATAGGTGTTGCATTTACACGAAGCAGTCGTAATCTTACTTCTACAATGGCTTGGGCCACACTTAACGAATATGTGAAGAAAATTCTTTAATAATGTTCTTATTCTGTGTGCAAACAACAATCTTTCAAGAACTTTTATACTGACCTTAGTGTTGTTGACAACAGGTGTGCAGTATTCCTGCAGCCAACCACATACTACCAACATCCAGAACATTTCCTGGGTCTCAAGGGTGACCATCAATGGCTGCAGAAAACACGGGCCTCATTCCTACTGACACACTTGAGCTCCCCAGCACTGGTATAATAGTGGTTTTAGAGTCATGTCTAAGTTCTAAACCAATAATGCTTTCAGACTTCACCTGTACTTCGAGGTATCAGGGCAATACCCCATTGTCGTGAATTGTAAATTTGCTCTTATAAACATGTGGGACAGCGGAGAAAAAAGGTCTTTAATTCCACAGAAGCAGGAAGATTCAACTAAAAGCTTATTTTATTTACCTTAACAAGTATCTGACAACTGTTGGTCCATAGGCCATCACAATTCGTGGCAAAGTATCTGAGTGGGACTCTGAGTGGGTGCAGGTTTGTAGAAAACTATGGAAGACAACTTAAAATAGTAGCAGCTATTACCATTAAGCAATCCCGTTTTCTGTGTAGCTATTTTACTTACACAAGTGACTGTTAGTAAGTACTTGGGCTAGTTTGAGTTGCATTGAACAGTTACTTGAACATTTAGACAATAGCTTCTTCTTTTGGATCCAGCTTCATGTTTACCCAAACTTTAAGTTTTTGAAGCTGAAAACCAAAAAAAAACCAATTCTCACCAGTTTGATGGGCAAATGTAATCTTTCAAAATCAAAACATTAAAATAGTGTCAAAAATAGCACACTAACTCCATCTAGTGAGCTTTGTGTTTGCATATTATGTGTGTGCATGTTTTATTTTCTTGTATTGTGCTGTCACATTTAGTATCATCAGAAAATTTAGATTCATAGAATCATGGGGTAATGCTGCAATCATGTATGTACAATTAGCTAAATAGATTTATAAATTGTTTCTATAATGATGGCATACTCCTGTTACCTAGGTCGTACTGGCATTAACACTTTGAAATTAGGGACAGATAGCGAGTGACAGGCATTCACAGAGAGTAAGAATGGGACAGCAGGAAGACCTTTGAGGAGAGCCACAATTCCACTGTTTTCAGCAGGTTGGTAAATCCATCTCTAACTTTGTAAACACTTGAGATAAACATAATTTGAGCCATTTAAATGGTTTCATCTGGCTTCCATTGTCAATTGCATGCTGTACATGTGAAAAGTCAAAGATTGTTAAAGAAACCTTGTGCTTGGATTGTTTTTTCTGCAAGTTTGAACATGCATAAACAATTATCCTATCACAAAGGTGAAGGTTTACCTTCTTTTCTCTTTACAGGCTAAGAATGAAGAATAAGAACAAAATTCTGTGCCCATCATACATTCTACAGTAATCACATGTCTGACATGTTCATTGACCACTAATACAAAAGCAAAATACTGTCGATGCTGGAAATCTGAAATAACAACAGAAAATGCTGGAAATACTCAGCACGTCAGGCAGCATCTGTAGAGAGAGAAACAGAGTTAACATTTCAGGTCGATGACCCTTCATCAGAACTCAGTTAAAACGTTAACTCTGTTTCTTTCTCTCTACAGATGCTGCCTGACCTGCTGAGTATTTCGAGCATTTTCTGTTTTTATGTTCATTGACCATATGTTCTGTTTTGGCATAAATTTAGGAGATAGCAACACATCACTAAATCAGATCATTTTATCTTTAGGTTGTTTTATAGCTCCAATCTCAGTTGGTATATGTCCAAATTGGCTGATAGTTTTGCTGATAGTGCCAGACAAGGAAATATATGATTTTACAGTGCCAAAATATTGCCACACACCCTCCCTTTGATTTGCGCAGACTATTTGTGTCTGGATGTATTATACCATGGTATCTGATAATTTGTCATGCTTTTCGATAAATATGTGTCTAAAATCAGTCCAAAAAACACCTCCAGAGTTTCTGCAGATTTTTCTGTTGATGTTGGCAATGAACTAGTAAAGTAATAGAGGGTTAAATTGAAAGACATAAATGGAATTTGTGCACATGTGTGAGTGAAGCTATTTTTCCTGGAACCATTTCTAATACTACTTATGCCAGTCCACAAACACACACAACAGCACTCGGTAACATGTTCAGACTGAGGACACAATCCTTAGGATTGTGGAACTGTACCTCAGTAGAACTGCAGCAGAAAAAAATGTCTGGAATAGAAGGTTCGGGCAGTCTGTTTCAGTGATCAGTTGCCTCCGGGTTCAGCTCTGAGCAATGAACAGAAAACCGACCTAATTCCATAATTTCCTTCATGGTATTTCTTGAGATTACAGCAGCCACTTTTCCAATTCCTGACAGAACTAAACGAGGACCAAAGAATGCAGCTGGGAATACTGAGTATCCTTTGAGGCCACGGGCCGAAGAGCGTTGATCAGTTAAAGCTGGGACTTTCTTGATAGACGCCTTTGGATGAGATCTGAACCTGCCACCTGAACAATCCACAATATTCAATGTAATTGAATCCTGCATTGTCGCTTAAGTGAAGCCTGGAAGATTTGGAAGTAGGTCATTTTAGGGATGAGCAAACCAGTTTGATTTTAACGAAGGAAAATAAATAATCACAAAGCCTCAGACCTACTCTCTTCCTAATTGACCCACACTAATCACGGCAACACGGTGGCATAGTGGTTAGCACTGTTGCCTCATAGCGCCAGGGACCCGGGTTTGAATCTGGCCTCGGGTGACTGTCTGTGTGGAGTTTGCACATTCTCCCCGTGTCTGCGTGGGTTTCCTCCGGGTGCTCTGGTTTCCTCCCACAGTCCAAAGATGTGTGGGTTAGGTTGATTTGGCTGTGATAAATTGACCCTTAGTGTTAGGGGGATTAAATACGTGGGGATAGGGTGGGATATGTGTCGGTGCAGGCTCGATGGGCTGAAATGGCCTCTATCTGCATTGTGGGGATTCTGTAATATTGCCTGTAAAAGATGCATCTCATGATTATTAGCCTGAAGCAAAATAGCAGACATTCAGCAAAAATCTCTCTATGTACAGACTTTCCCTAACAGACACTGGTATATGCTCATTTCTTTTTGTCTTGCTTGACAGATGCTCTGGATTGTTTGCACTCTTTTTTGAACTATTCTTGGCTAGTTATTTCAGCAATATCAGAGTGTAATATCTCAAGATAAAAAACATAGGGGACAATTCTCCATTGTGTCAGTAGCATTTCCAATACTTTACCGACACCTAGAAATAGCAGTGCTATGCACAGCATGTAACCTTTGTCCAAATCGGATGACTTATCAGTTTTCAATACAGGTTTATAATGTTAGAATTGGGTTTGTAAACCTACCGAAAGTGGTGAAACCAATGTTGGGAGGTGGGGTGAGATCCATGCACCACGTTGCAGTATCCAATTACATATGCCTATGCTTCCATCTTGGAGCCCGTGCTGTTGGGGACAAATCAGTCTAGGCTGACACTTAAATGCAGCACTGAGAGAGTGCTGCACTGTCGGAGGTGCTGTCTTTCAGATGTGACGTTAAACTAAGGCTTCTTATTTAGAAGTAAACGCTCTCGTGGCACGATTCGAAGAGCAGTGCAGTTCTCCTGGTGTCCTGACTAACATTTATCCCTCAACCAACCTCACTAGAATGGATTATCTGGTCATTGATCTCGTTGCTGTGGGATCTTGCTATGTGCGAATTGGCTGCCACGTTTCCCTGTCTTACAACAGTGACTACACTTCAAAAGTACTTTATTGGCTGTGAAGCACTTGGGGCATCATGCATTTAAGATAACATTGAGTAATTCTGAAGCAAGAGAAAAGCCAATCAGCCTGTTCAGCCCAATCTTTTACAGCAGTCTGTACAATTTGCACCATTACAGACTGAAATTTATCCCTGACCCTGGAAGGTAATTGAAGGAGAATGCCAAGATGTCAGTCTGACATTGCAATCTACAGCACCCAACATTGACCAGTAGCATTCCACAGATGATATTCCCACAGCCCCAAAAGAACTGCAGTCAAAGTGTCCTGTACATGATTACTCCCTCATGCACCACCCAGATAGCCTTTACAGCCATGGAAGGATGCTTCCTACCTCCAACAGTGAGTTTAATGAGTTATCTTTGTAGCAGAAATCATGTGTACGGCAGACTGATCAATAAGGGTAGCCAAAACTTTGAAAGATTGCACCAGTTATATTAAAATCCCCAAATAAAGAGAAAAACTTGCTCTACTGTTCCGAAAAAGAAGCTTCCCCACCAGAGGAATATTCTGAATTGATGCAAATAAGTGAGGTCATTCGGTTCACTTCTGCATACACTGCGCAGTGTTTGATTTCTGCTAACTGATTTGCAATGTTGCAGTGCTCTCTAGTGGCAACACATTCATTACTAAGTGACTATACCAGCAAATGGAATCAATATAGACAAAGAAATGAATGTTAGTTCATTTTGCTTGACATATTACTTTGGACTTTAAGCGACAGACTATTCTGTAATCAATTTTTTTAACCATTGTTTTCAATTTTATCTAGCTGTTCTGACAGCAATGTATGAAGGCTGTATTTTTGTTCTGTTCTCCCCACTTCTGATGTGGTAGCTAATGTTATGTAACTCAGTATTTCCAAAATAATAAATAACAAATTGGCAAAGAGAGTGGAGTGCAACCCGCAGTCTTTTCCACTGAGGGATTTAATTTGCTATAAGCATTAAAGGTACAGCAATTTTGTTTGTGTTAATAGCTGGCCTTGAATTTCCAGAGGGGTTATCCTGATCTACCATCATAATTTCGGCAGAAGATCAGCAGAACTGCCAGAAAAATTACACAAATGGCCGGTTCCAGTCACTTAATCCATTACTCTGGGGGTTCTCCCGCTGAAATTACAGCAGCAAATTAAGAGAAACTGCACGGAAATTCAGGGATGCTAACTTTTGCCCACACTCCCAGGGTTGGCCATGGAAGTAAACAGGTGTGATGCACTGACCCAGCATTCAAACTTTTTTTTTGCATGTTAAGTGCTTATTAAGCAAGAGTAAGCAGGAACCATGCAAGTTTACTTAGGACTTACTTGATTCACTTCAGGTTAATTTTACACAATTGAAGTTGCTGATAACACATCAGAGGAAGCAGACAGAGTTAGTATACAGAACTGGTCAAAGAGGAGTCTTTCTGTGAACACAGCAACATGGCTGCAGCATCAAGTATCTCTTTCCTAGATATTTTGGAAGTGTAGAAGCAAGAACAACAAAAGACTATGGCCCAGGAGGTTCAAACCACAAGAGTTGGACCTGGAGAATATACTCCTACCCAATGCAGCATACGTACTTTCGATCTACCTGTATCTCAATGGGGAACTGTGTTTAAGAAGGCTGCACCTCAACAGGGATACGATCTCAGTACCATGTCGGCAGCTGGGACCAGACTTGCAACCATAACGCAACATCCAGTCTCAGTGGAAGTGAAAGTGACCACTGAACTAAACTTTCACACCACAGCATCCTTCCAGGTGCCAGCAAGAGACATCAATCAGATCAGCCAATGTGCAGCTCATTGCTACATCATAAAGCTTACAACACTACCTGGAAAGACAGTCTCAATAGTTCCAGTCAGTGGCTTTCCTCAGACACGAGGTGACTTCACCATTCATGTATCTGCAGCCGTGCTTTCCCTTCTTTCAATAGAAGACCTAGTTTATCTTCCTGGGAGATACGGGTTACCCTCTACAAATGTAGCTAATGCCACCTTTTCAGTACCCAAAAGTCCCACAAGAGAGGACCTATAACTACACAATTTTTGTGACAGAAATATAATAGAGCAGACCCTTGGCCTCTTAAAACAATATTTCCGATGTTTTGACCACTCAGGCGATGATATCCTGTATGACTTCGAGTGAGATGCAGAAAAATTATAATGCATTGTGTGCTACATAATATTGCAATTGAAAAAAGGCATACTTACACACACCAAACAAGAGCTATAGCAAGGCATGCCCCAAGAAAAGGATGAGGGGGAAACATGCCCTTCATGCACACCAGCCAGTGTCTCAACCCGCACAAAAGGAACAGGTACTAATGAATGATTTTTTTTCCCCTTGTGGTCTACACACAGCCATTTATACAAACACAAGGACAGAATGCAGAATTTTGTAAATATGTTTTTACTAACATTGTTAAGCTAATATTCATTTTTTGTACAAGTGCTTTTTTAATGAACCCAATTTATTTTTATTAAAGAATAAAGTAATGACTGCAATTTTTACATTGGTCAGCAGTTGCTTTTATTAATGTAAGAGAGCATGTGTGTAATAGGGTTAGCATGAGCCATGTTCTTTCCCCGTTACTACTCCTAAGCGATACCCTATTGGAAGTAATAGGTATGTTGGATTGTCAAGAGATATCCCAAGGTTCTGTTCGCAATCTCTCTGGCCACCTGCCTCTACTTGGGGCAGTACCAGTCTGTCCTGATCCTATTCTGGTTACAGGAGGCTTGGGATTATTCTTCTGCCAGTTGCCCAGAGGTAGATGCTGGCAAAGGAGTAGCAGTAGGTTGGGAAAACGTATGGCACAGGCCGAGTCCTGATTGTGATTATTGATCTGTGTGTGCACTGTCGCACGGTCTCTGAAACCCTCCCTGATGGCTGCTTGAATTGCATCTCCAAATGTGTCAAAACCAGCCTTCAATGCATTCTTGAACTATGGATCTCAACATCATTCAGTGGGAGCATTCCTGTACTTGTCATCTGTACTTGTGCTACTTACTGCTCGATGGTAGGCTGCAGAGCAGACAACTTTTGCCACACAACGGTGTACAGCTGGATAGCAGAATTCCCAACCCTACCCAGAGCAGCTTCTATGATCATGTGTAATGAAGCAAATGGTTTGCTCACCAGCTCATGCTTGTGAAGGATCATTTGTTTCATAGGCCGTCCAGTGAGCTTGGAGTAGTGAATTGACTCAACAGAGCCTTTAGCCATGCTATAATTCTGCACAGCAACAACCAGCCCTTCTACACCCAGCTCCTCTGCCCCTTCAGTGTGGAAAGTAGAATTTTCATCCAAATGTGTGTTTATTTCACTTCAATGGAAATGAAAATCGGGAGAGATGTAAAATGGGCTGTCGATTCATGATCACCTGCTTTGCACTATCGCACAAAGTCAAGATCTGCCCCTCTCTCTGTTTTTCTTTTTTTTGAAACAGATTAAATGGGGAAAAACACTGTGTGTGTCTTGCTGGCTCGGTGCCTCATGGCTGTTAGTAATTAGAATATTTACATTGACACCAGTTATGATGACAGTTAGAACATCAGGTGAGATCATTAGAAGCTGCTTGCTTCAAAAATTTTTAAAAATTGGAAAAATGAACAATGAGGAACAGCACTGTTTATCTCTGAGCTTAATGCACTTTCTGAAGTTTATAGAACACAAAACAAAAGCTACAATGGGTGTGTAATCAGTTGTCCATCTTTTTTTCAATCTCCTTCACACTCACACATAAACACACACACAACCTGCTTACAAAGTACACCTCTCTTGTTAGAAAAAAACACTTAATATGAATTTTACCTGAATAAAAGTTTTGAAAATTATCCTCTAGTTTTCCTTCTAATAATTTAGAAAAATGTTTGAGCAGCAACCGCTAGATTATTCCATCAGTGCAGCTAACTAAAGTTACTGATGAATTCTGGGATATTAGGCATATCACTCATGCTCAGACTGTCCAATCCAAATTTAACTCACAGAGTCACAGCTCTGGGCAAAAATATCAAGTGTAACTTCAGACTTGGGAGAGGCTGAGGACTTCAAGTAAAAATGTTGATGAAGGCATTAAAAGACACCAAATATAATTCAGTGGATAAATGTAATCATGTTATTGCAACATATGTGATTTTTTGATTTTTTTAAATTTTATTTATTTTGGACATTAGTAATTTCAAAAAACATTTCAAATGATTTGTGGGAACCCGATAGCCAGATTGCAAAATCACAAAACAATATGCTCTCAACCCACTTAAATGCATAACTGATAAAATAATAACATTTTTAAGAGAATAAAATCTTCATGCATAAATCCTTTTTCTGTATTTTCCAATGATAACTGTCTCAGTTAAATGAATGACTGTTAAATGAATAAAACGTTTAAATTAATTGTAAGAGTGGATTTATTCATTTAAGTGTTGTATTGCCTCACTAAAGCCCTTTTTGCTTAATCAATGTGTTAAGCTCTTTTTGCAAACATTCTTTATCTGGGCATGAAAATCGCCTAATAACCAATTCAGTGAAGTTTCAGACCCTTGTTCACCTCATCAGGTGCTAAGGGTCAAGCACCTTTGGAAATCAATGTGACAACTGCTTTTGTTTAGGTGAAAACCACCTCATCAATGCTCAAGCTTTGTGATGCTAAATTGATGAACTGTTTTTAAACAATGACTAACTGTTAAATACAAGGTCCTTTTTAAAAGATTTAATAAGTCCTTTTTATAAAGATTTTTGTGCTGCATTGTAATCTGTACATTGTAATGAAGCAAATTACATAAATACACTTTCAGTTATCCATACTGTGTGACTGTTTAACTGTACTGGAATTGCAATCCAGTTTGCATTCCACTGTTTGTTTCTTGTCAGACTTGATACAACAGTTAAAACGGATAAAAGAATACTTGGAAAAATCGTTATATTCATTTAACTGTTTTGCACTGTCATGGAAAAGAGACACCTTTAACATTGAAAATATCCATCACACTGCCAGTCTGCCACCTACAGGTACTTATAAGGAGTAAATCTACATCCCACATATTGAATTGTGTGCGTGTGTCTGTAGTTGTGATCTCCTCAAGATGGAGTCCAAGCACTTCTTTGAAAAACTGTGACAAGTGTTGGAAACAGACCATATGGCTCAAAGCCACAATAAGCCTTTCATCCCAAGTCAATTAAATTATGAGTTCTTTGAAGATCAGGGGTTATTTTATATGCTGATTTTATTCCAACCGCACAGAGTTGTGTTTTCCAATTGCAGTCAGATGTCAAAAATAGTCCACCCCAAAGTTTCAGTTCACCTAATTGTTAAAACTAGGTAATATTTTGATATTCTGGCCTTGTACCCACAGACTTTCTCATAGTCTGTGTCTTCTACGTTGCTTAGCCTTTACGTGGAGCATGAATAGGAATTCAGGGAACAGACTCCTCTTGTGATTATCACCAGGGATCATTAGTAAAAAATTTGCTGAAAAGAACAGCAAGGATTTTGACTCTTGTCTTTTCTTGTTTATAAACATTTCAAATGTTGCATAGACATAGGAACACAGGAACAGGAGTAGGCCATTCAGCCCCTCGAGCCTGTTCCGCCATTCAATGAGATCATGGCTGATCTGTGACCTAACTCCATATATGAGCTTTGCCCCATCCCTTTGGTTAACAAAAATCTATAAATCTCAGATTTAAAATCAACAATTGACCCAGCATCAATTGCCATTTGCGGAAAAGAGTTCCAAACTTCTACCACCCTTTGTGTGTAGAGGTGTTTCCTAATTTCACTCCTGAAAGGTCTGGCTCTATTGTTTAGACTATGACTCCTAGTCCTAGGGCTGGATTTTGATACTGGGGCGGGTTGGGGTTGTTTCATCCACTTTTCGCGTTATCCACCCGACTGCAATTGGATGTGGGAGATTGATGCAATTTTCACCTAATTGGGCAATTGAGTTCCAGCATGTGGGAACCCATGAACCAATTAGTGTTTTCAGTCTGAAAGTCGCCCCTGATGATGTCATCATTGCTGCTGCATTGAAGGTCTTCAGAGACTGCCTGGCCTTTGCTGTGAGAGGACCTGGATGCAAAATGAGCAGCAGCAGCCCTAAGTCTGCTCCCAGATATTTTTACACCACCACTCCCAGATATGTCTCCTCCCCATCCATCCATATATGCATCCATCCACATAGCCATCCATATATACATCCCCATAGCCAGCCAGCCAGCCGACCGACCAACCAACCGACCGGCTGACCGGCTGGCCGGCCGGCCAGCCAGCCATGCTCCCGCCAGCCAGCCAGCCGTGCTCCCATCAGGTTTCACATTCATGGTTCAGAACAGGCATGCTTCATGTAAAAAAAGGGTTAAAATCACAAAGGCCTTTCAAAATGGCATTATAGAGGCAATTTAATGCTTGTTAAGGGCCTTAACAGCCTATCCCGCCTCTAAGAGGCGGGACGGAGTCGGGACCAGCAGACACGATTTAATGAAAATTGCATGGAGGCGGGATGGAGGCGGGCTTGTGCCCACCCGCCAGTTTTCGCAATTTTAACCCCCCACACACCTCCAAACCCACCTCCACAGGTCAATGAAAATCCAGCCCCTAGACTCCCCAACCAGCAGAAATAGTTTCTCTCTATCTACCCTATCTGTTCCCCTTAATATCTTGAAAACTTTGATCAAATCACCCCTTAACCTTCTAAATTCCAGGGAGTATAACTCTAGTTTGTGTAATCTCTCCTCGTAACTTAGTCCAGGTATAATTCTGGTAAACCTACGCTGCACTCCCTCCAAGGCCAATATATCCTTCCTAAGGTGTGGTGCCCAGAACTGCTCACAGTACTCCCAGTGTGGTCTAACCAGGGCTCTGTATAGCTGTAGCATTACTTCTACCCCCTTGTATTCTAGTCCTCTAGATATAAAACGCTAAAGACATAAATATGAAAAAACTTTAGCCATCACATCTTCCTCACTCATAATCAATGATTCACTGTGCATTGCTTTTGTGACAGTTACTCAAAGACTATTTTAACTAACTCTGTATAATCTATGTTGTGTCATTGCTACTATTCGCTGATTCTTTAAATTTGTTTGGCAGTTAAAGCCAAAGTCACAGTCTGATGTAGTGCTATTTTGCTGCCTTCCAAAGACAATTAAGATCATGTGAGGGCACAAGATCAAACCACTAAGCAGCTATTAAACAAAGAGGCTTCGCTATTCGATCCCTGGGCATGCTACAAATGTATCTAGATATCCGGCGAGCAAAAGCATTCTCTGTGAGCAAAGGATAATCTGTGGGGGATGTTTTAGTCACTGAATCGTAAAACAATCCTGGAGAGAAAAAAAGTTAAAAATCCTAAAAATGTAAAAGCCTTTTCAAACTCACTAAAACCCTCCAACATGTGCATGGGTCTGGGTTGGTGCTTGCTTCAAAAGATGTGGATCATGCAGAATATAGAGGCGAGTGAGACCATCCCACAGTACCAGCTTACTCCTTCTGGTATTTTGCCCTTTCTGAAAAGAAAATAATGGCACAGGATGACTACACAGGCATTATTAAGTATATTGTTGTTGCAATGGCAGTAGAGACCATGTTTTGCAGCATAGTATCATCATTGCCACAATGAATGTACATCATTATCATTGCACAATGTACATGATTGTAGCTCAATTAATCATTTTACATCTGAGATCGACAGATTTTGCTAGACAAGGATATGAAAGGATGTGGAACCCAGGCAGCTGGATGAAGTTAAGATGCAGATCAGCCATGATCTCACTGAATGGCGGAACAGGCTCAAGGGGCTGAATGGCCTATACCTGTTCCTATGTTCCTATTATCATTGCACAAGTGTACATGATTATCATTGTACAAAGTGTTGTTTCCACAAAATTCAATCATTTGAGTCTGAACTCCCTCCAAGCTTATGATGTCCATAATGCTCTCCTTGTAGCAAGTTTTATTTTCCGTATGTCACTACCAGTCCCAACACAGTGATGCTTATTGAAGCCAACTTCTGTAAAGAAAAACGCAGGGGGGAATTTTTCAGGGGGTCAGTGAGAGTGTTCGGTGGCAGGTTGGGTGGGAATATTTTTGTTTTTGACAGCGGGTCAAACCGCCACCACGCGACTTTCCCAGATGTCGGGTCTGTCAGGGCTGAACAGACCCAACACGCTGTGGCAGAGGAGGCAATTTAGCTCATTATGACCTTGTTAACAGCCCATTAAAAAATATTTTGAGCTCACCTTTACATTTTACGAGGTCGCCCATGGGGTCCACGCTGCTTGGGGATCATGTCAGGCAAGGAGGTCGGGAGTTGTCTGACCATGGAATCATCCCATTACTTGACAGCTGCAAATGTGCTATAAAAGCTCCCATCTCACAGCTGTTCACTTTCCAAGCTCAGAAGCTGTTGCTTACTACATTTGGAAGACAGATTGAGCTTTATGCAGGTTGCAAGTGTTTGGAGCACACTCTCTATCCAGTGACAGATCGTTTGTCATCTCAAGTTCACCTGCCATCTATTACATCAGCATCAGTGCCCATGAAACTATCTCACCTTGATCCTCAGAATCCCACCATGATCAGCCCCAACACCAGCACACCAGGCACACCAGCAGCACCAACAACAACACCAAACTTCTCCGCAATCAACTGATGCTGCACAGGACAGAGGGCATCGGCACCCGACCACATTGCTGCCCGGGAGGCCAGGGATGTCCTCAGCATGGCCAGATTTACTTCACTTGATGCTGTACACCCTGGCTGCCACATGATGCACCAGGTTGGCACCACCCCACACCAACAACATAAAGCATCCCTACAATGTCCAAGCCATTCCTTTCACATTCATCACCATTGCGGGGGGTACCGTTATGTCTCACCATTCACTTCAACTCACTAAGCCACTTCCAAAGGTGCACACAAATCTGTCCAAGAACGCAAAGGGCTGGATTTTGTCTTGGGGTCGGGTTGGGGTCGTGTAATCTGCATTTCGTGTTTCCCCCCTGACTCCAGATTAATGTGGGTGCCTGATGCAATTTTAACTTAATTGGGCAATTGAGTTGGAGCATGTGGGAACCCATGAACTAATTAGTGTTTTCAGTCTGAAAGTCGCCTCTGATGATGTCGCCTCTGATGATGTCATCATTACTGACTGCCTAGTCTCAGAGACTGTTGGTGAGAGAGGACTTGTCTGGCTTTTGATGTGAGTGGACCTGGATGCAAAAATTGGGGGGGAGGAGAGAGAGAGAGAGAGAGAGAGAGACAGAGACAGAGACAGAGAGAGAGAGAGAGAGAGAGAGATTATTTGCCAAGTAAGTCCTCCCAAGCAGTCTCTTAAGACATTTAATGCAGCAGCATCAGAGGCGACGTTCAGACCTAATACTACCTTCATCACATCTCCGTTGTAATAGTGGACTTGTAGCCGATAGTCAACTATCCACTTGTGCTCCCGCCAGGTTTCACTGGAGTGTTTCACACCAGGCGTGCTTCACATCAGAAGAGGGTTGAACTAGCTACAGCGTTTCAAAATGGCATTACAGAGCCAATTTAGAGCTTGTTAAGGGCTTTAATGGCCTCTCCCGTCTCTTGGAGGCGGGACGGAATCGGGAACCCCGCGACTAATTATGTCAAAATTGCGTGGAGGCAGGATGGAGTCGGGATAGGGTCGGAAACCCCGACCCCACAAATTTAACCCCCCACACGCCTCCAAACCCGACTCCATGGGTCATTCAAAATCCAGCCCAAAGTGTTGAAAATAAAGGTTTCAATGTTTGACAGCACATTAACAGAAACTTTACATGGACATTGGATAAAACACCCAAGTGCCTACCCTTGTGTGTTGTTAGTTGGTATGATTGGACTAGGATGAGGGTGAGTGTGACGGGTGGCTAGTGAGATGGGGAGGTGATAATGTAGATAGAGAGGGATGGGTAGACGTGCAAGGTAAGTTGGTGTGAGTAAGGATGTGCAGGAGTAGGGTAGGGAAGGCAGAGTGATGGGGCTGTGATGAGAGGTACAGCAGGAGAAAGGTGAGTGTGTCTTTGTAATAACGTTTCGTGATCTAATGAGATAATTGAAAGGTTTGCACCACTGCACCCAGGTCCTCCTGACCACATCCCTACTTGTGCCCTCCTGTGCAATGTACAACCAGGCTGTGCTGGTCTCTTGGGGAGGTGTCTTCTGCCCATCGGAAGGGAAGAGGACCTCTCTGCGTGCTGTGACTCCCTCCATAAGCATATGGAGGGTGTCATGGGAAAACCTGGGTGCAGCCCTGCACCTCTGTGCAGTGCTAGTCAGTGTTTGCAGCACTTCAATGCTGTAGAACATTGACAGCACAAATGTTAAAAGAAAGTTGGCCATGGTCTCTTTAAAGAAACCGGCTGATGACACGTCATGAATGATGTCACCAGACCCGCTTCCTCTAATTGGCCCGGGAAACACGCTGGGCGGGCTTAACAAGCCCCATCAATGGAAAATAATTTTCCAGAGCGGGATGGAACCAGCAGCGGGGTCGGGACCCGACATCGCCCACCCCGGACCCACCGAGGTAAGGAAAATCTCGGCCAATGTCACAGTTTCGGGTTTTTGCGTTAGAAATACTCTCAAATTCAGCATCACCTGTCATTCACTAAAGTGGGACATGTATCCTATATGGTCCAGAGTACACCTTCTTTCTTCCCAATGTCTAGTTAAATAATAGTATAACCCAGCGATTGTAACAGAAAACCCTTCGACAAAATGCAGGCTACTGAAATGCAGCATGTACCGCCAGGTGAGCTCTCCTCTCTCTTTACAGAAGGTAGCCTGAAATAGCACTTTATCAAGATGAGACACAATTTCAAACCATCAACTGGTTTATTTTACATAAAATATATGAATGAACAATGTACAGTTTCCATAGTCAGTACAATATGGAACTCCTCAGTTATGGAAAACAATAAAGAGACAGATAACTAACTCTTTGAACACTAGCTCACCTCCTCTAGCTAAACATCTGAAGCTAAGCTGGTCCAGACTTTTTAAAACACAAGAATTTTTGGTTCTTCTGTGAGAAGTTAAAAAAAATCCAGCTGAGGCTACACAGCAAAAATCTAATTTGCGACGAATACTCGTGTGAAACTATTCAGGAAAACATGGCATATATCTGCAAATTCCTCGGATGGGCATTTCTACTAATGCAGGATAACTGGCACTCATACCCATATATAGCAATGTAAAGTAATTGACAATCATACCCATATATAGCAATGTAAACTAATTAACAGTCATTCTCATAGTGAGCAGTCTGAAATAAGTGGCAGTGATCCGTATTGCTTACCTTGGCTCTTTTCTTCAAATCAGATACCACCTGCTGCATGTTCTCTGAGGACAGCGGGTTGCAGAAGCTGCGTCGATTTCCCACGTAATGCCGACTGGACCCTCTGTTTGTGTGTGGATTGTCTTTCTGGCCCACAGAGGGGATTCGCCATTCCTTCACACCACACACAATGATATGTGGCTCTCCTCTGTGAAAGTGCTCCAATTTGTGCATTCCAAAGCTGGGTTTTTGTACTGAATGTTATTTTTAGCATTTACTTGCCGATTAGGATGGCTAATGGGTGATTTAGCAGTAATATTTCAGTTTCTTTTCTGATTGATTACTCAGTTGTGTTCTTTGTAAAATGCCTGATCTCAGCGCACTGATAGCAAGAACATCACTGCTGGAGTTCCTCAGGGAAGCGTCCTTGTTCCAATCAACCATCTTCAGCTGCTTCATCAGTACCCTTCCCTCCAGTATAAGGTCAGAAGTGAGACTTTTTCACTTTGATGTTTCCAGTGTTCAGGTCCATTCAAAACTCCTCCAATAACGAATCAGGCTATACAAGGGCCTGGATAACTTCTAGACATGGGCTGACTGCTAGTAGGTAACATTCACACCACGTAAGTACCAGGTTATGGCCATTTTGAACAAGAGAAAGCTCAGCCATCTCCTCTTGACCTTCAACGACATATCATCGCTAAGTCCTACACCATCTTGGGGGGTCACCATTGACCAAAAGCTGAACTAGACCAGCCGTATCAATACCATGGCTACAAGAGCAAGGCAGAGACTGGGTACTCTGCAATGAGTGGCTCACCTCCTGACCCCCTCAAAGCCTCACCACCATCTACAAGGCTCAAATTAGATGTGTGATGAAATACTAACCACTTGCTTGAATGGGTATAGCCGCAACAAAGCTCAAAAAGCTCAACACTATCCATGACAGAGCAATTCATCTGAGCAGTGCCCCTGCCATTGCACTGAATAACCACCCCTTCAGCACCCATATACTGTAGCTGCAGTAGGTACGATCTGCAGGATGCATTGCAGCAACAGACCAAGGTTATTTCAATAGCACCTCCTTTTCTGTGACCTCTACCACTGACAAGGACAAAAGCAACAATGTCGTGCGAACACCATTAACTTGTTCTCCAATCATCTTCATTTGGACATACATCACCATTCTTTCATCATCGCTTGGCAAATAGGCATTCCCTACCTAACACCATTGTGGGAACATCGTCACCACAAGGATGGCAATGGTTCAAGGAGAAGGCCCATCGCTACCTTGTATGGGTAACTAGAAATGGACAATTAATGTGGCCTTGCCAGCATCGCCCAAATTCCGAGAACAAGTAAAAAGAAAATTAAAATTAACCCCTTAAACTGTCCACACTATTACTTATATATAGCTGAAGAAATGTATTTTTCAGGCACATATCAACTTTAACATTTGACTAATGGCAGATTTACTAGTGGCCCAGAAATTCAGCTCTCCACGGGTGAGTACGCGCTGTGTACTCACCCGTAAGGCCACCTGAAGTGCCGGTTTCACGCATGCGCTGCGCATGCGCTGGAAACCGGAACTTCCGTTCCCCTGAAGGAAGGGGTTCAGAAGTCGAACGCATGCGCAGGAGAGGCAGCTCGCACGCAGCGAACTTCGTTTTTTTTTTCAGGTTTCTCCGTGAGGGTAATTACGGAGAAGCTGCACATTTAAAAAGAAGGCGCAAAGCCTGTTTTTAACAAGGTAAGTGGTTAATTAAGTAGAATTTAAACATTTTTTCAACAGGTTAATCTTTTTTACATACTTTAAAGAAAGGTAAGTTTATTTTTAGCACCGTTAAAAAGTGTCATTAATTTTTTCAAAAATTTAAATGTTTGTTTAAAGTAGTTAATTTATGTAATTTATAGTTATTTTAAAAATGTGATGTTTTTTTTTATTTATTTGAAGTTTTAGAGTGGTTTTGGGGCCGATCTCTATTCATAGATTTGACAGGTCTTCCTGTCAAATCTATGAATGAAAATTCCCTGCTACGATTGGCTCTCCATGGCCCACGTGATCCCAGGGGACGCTTCAAACTAACTGCGCCCCTGGGATACGCAAGCACTGCACGCCGGCAGCTGCAGGAGGCCCAGGAGCCAAAGTCCTCGTGGGCCCGAAGCACAACGGCAGGCGATGCTTGCACCTGCAGGAAGCCTGAGAGCCGAATTTCTGGCCCACTATCTTATATCTCTATGAGGTCCCACCTTAGCTACCTTTTTCAGGGTTGATGTTCTTCCAATATTTCCTCTGATAATAGAGAGCAGTTTCATGGATCTCTGCACCACCTCCAAGGCTTGAATTTCTTCCTTGTGTCTTGATGACCCAAACTGGATACAGTACTTAAGGTGCGTTCCTACCAGATCACTGTTCAGTTTAATATGACATCTGCCAACTTCTATTTTTTTTTACTGATTTTGCTTTTTATTTCAACATATGCTATTTTGTTTGCTGTTCTACAGTGACCTTTATCTAAACTTTCTGCTGCCTTCCCAGTTCCACAGTACGCTGCTGGTCTACAAATGTCTTTGCATCTGGGTTTTGCCAAGAGATATCAAAACATCCCCACTTACAGCTGAGAGAAAATGTCATGCAAAGCTGGAATTGAAACTCTGGCCCTTAGCACAGGAGACCAGCACTCCCCTGCTAGAACCATTGTCCACCAGCTTAGCCATTTGCTTGTCAATTAGTGTAAGTTCCACATCAGCCGTGGCGATTTCACCAGCCGTGGCGAGTCCGGTGTGGCCAGAGCAGACAACGGCCTCAAACTCCGCACCTGTCTTTATCCCGCCTCCTCCAAGTGATTTTTGCCCTGATTGGGCTTGTTAAGCCCGCCCTGCGAGGTTCCCAGCCAATTAAAAGGAAGCGGCTCTGATGACATCATCTGATTACACGTCATCAGCTGGTTTCCTTAAAGGGGCCATCTTCACATTCATTTTGACAGTTGTGCTATCAGTGTTCTAAAGCATTGAGGTGCTGCAAACACTGGCAGGCACTGCACAGAGGTGCACGGCTGCACCCAGGCTCTCCCATGACTTCCTCCATATGCTTATGGAGGGAGTCACATCACGCAGGGAGGTCCACTTCCCTTCCCATGGACCAACGCAGCCTGGTTGCACATTGCACAGGAGGGCACAAGCAGGGATGTCGTCAGGAGGACCTGGCTGCAGTGGTGGATGGGGTGCCAATTAAGCGGGCTGCTTTCTCCTGGATGGTGTCGAGCTTCTTGAGTGTTGTTGGAGCTGCACTCATCCAGGCAAGTGGAGAGTATTCCATCACATTCCTTACTTGTGCCTTGTAGATGGTGGAAAGCCTTTGGTGAGTCAGGAGGTGAGACACTCCCTGCAGAATACCTAGCCTCTGACCTGCTCTTGTTGCCACAATATTCATGTGGCTGGTCCAGTTAAGTTTCTGGTCAATGGTGACCCCCAGTATGTTGATGGTGGGGGATACAGCGATGGTAATGCCATTGAATGTCAAGGGGTGGTGGTTAGACTCTCGCTTGTTGAAGATAGTCATTGCCTGACACTTGTGTGACGCGAATGTTACCTGTTTCTATCTACTCTGTCCCATCCCTTCAAATGCTAAACACCTCTATCAAATCAACCTGTAATCTCTTCTAATCCAACAAAAACAGCCCCAATTTTCAAGTTTTTTTTTAATTTTATTTCCTCATACCAGGCAGCATCCTAGTGAATCTGCATTGTTCCTTCTCTATTGCCTTAACATTCTTCCTATAGTGTGGAGCCCAGAACTATACATAGTACTCCAACTGTAATCTAACTAAGGTTTTACATAGATTCATTACATCTCAATTTTTATATTCTACACCTTTTGCCATAAAGCCTAATATTCCATTAGCTTTTTATATGACCTTATGCACTTGAGGTGCTGATTTTAATGTTTTGCAAGCAATGTTCCCTCTATTTTTGGGGGGGCATGGTCCCTTTAACTGGCTGTGAGGCCCATTTAAATTCTCGAGCATGCACGGTTTCCTCCATGTAAAAGCCGGTGAGCGGCCTGCGTGGGACCTCCAGATGTTGCTTACAAGCCTGAACCCCCAAATCCCTCTGCTCTTCCACATCATCCAGACTTCACCCATTCGAAGTATAATTATTACCTTTTTTTTAACAAAAATATACCACCTCACATTTATTGAATTCCATCTGCCACTTTTTTTGCCTATTCCAGCACCTTATCAATATCCCCATGTAACTTCTTTTGGTCCACAGAATTATTTACTGAGCTTTCTATTTTAGTACTGTCTTCAAATTTGTGCACTGGTCCTCCAGTCCTATATCCAAATCATTGAAATACACAGTAAACGGAATTGCTCACAGAACGGAACCCTGTAGCACACTGCCACCCACTCCCAATCACTCTGAGAAACTGCCCTTAAGTCCTAGGCTCTGCTTCCTCCCTTCCAACCAGTTTTTAATCCAATTTGCTACCCTTCCTCTAATTCCATACCACTAAATCTTCTCTAATAGTGTCCTGTGTGGAATCTTATCAAGGGCTTTCTGAAAGTCCGAATACACCACATCCACTGTATCTTCCCTATCTACCATATCTGTCACCTCCTCAAAGAACTCCATCAGGTTTGTCAAGCACGATCTTCCTTTCCGAAATCCATCTTGACTGCTTCTAATTATTTTCTCTTCATCTCGATATTTAGTAATTCCATCTTTAATTAAAGATTCCAAAATGCTCCCTACCACAGATGTTAAACTATCTGGCCAGTCATTATTCGGGTTAGCTCTGCCTCCATTTTAAAAATAGGTACTACAGTGGTCACCCTCCAGGCCTTTGACACACTTGCATTCTCAATAGAACCCTGAAATATAATTTCTAGGGCCGTTGCTAATTCTTCTCTCATTTTGCTCAGTATCCCCTGATGTATCCGGTCAGGTCAAAGCCATTTGTCCTCCTTTAGCTTAACTACCTTCTCTAATACTTTCATTTATTATACTATCTCGCATCTTGCTTTTAGCCAATTCAGGATTTAACTCCTCCCCAATATTCTTTTTAAAAATTGAAGTATTCCAGCCAATTTCCGCTTATCCCCAACTAATTCACTATCCTCTCTTCTCAGAGATCCCACCTCACATTTAACAAGTCTTTTTCGACTGATATATTTGTAGAATACTTTACTGTTCAAGAGATTCTCTCCTCATTTTCCTTCCTTGCTTTTCCTTACCCCTCTTAATTTCTTTCCTTATTTTCTCATATTTTTATCATTTGTATCATTCCTATAAGCCCTATGTGCCCTCTTCTTCAATTTTAGGTTGTTTCTAACCTCTTTATTTATCCACAGTGTGCAGAAACTTGAAGTGGTCTTCTTTTACAATGGTATATATTTATTCTGCAACTTTGCAATCTCCTTTAAAAAAAAATCCCATTGTTGATATACAGTCCTGTAGTCACCTCACCTTACTAACTCCTCATCCTTATAAAATCTGTCCTATTCCAATCTGATGCCTTTGTTTTTGTACTAACTTTTTCCCTTTCCCAATGAAGGATCGGTGATATATTTCCAAGTCAGGATGGTGTGTGACTTGGGGAGGAACTTGGAGGTGGTGGTGTTCCCATGCGCCTGCTGCCCTTGTCCTTCTATGTGGTAGAGGTTGCAGGTTTGGGAGGTGCTGCCGAAGAAGCCTTGGCGAGTTGCTGCAGTGCATCTTGTAGATGGCACACACTGCAGCCATGGTGCGCCAGTGGTGGAGGGAGTGAATGTTTAAGGTGGTGGATGGGGTGCCAATGAAGCGGGCTGCTTTTTCTTCGATGGTGTCAAGCTTCGTGAGTGTTGGAGCTGCACTCATCCAAGCAAGTGTAAAGTATGCCATCACACTTCTGACTTTTGCCTTGTAGATGGTGGAAAGGTTTTGTGGAGTCAGAAAGTGAGTCACTTGTCGCACAATACCCAGCTTCTGACTTGTTCTTGTAGTCACAGTATTTATGTGGCTGGTCCAGTTAAGTTTCTGGTCAATGGTGACCCCCTGGATGTTGATGGTGGAGGATTCAACGATGGTAATGCCGTTGAATATCAAGGGGCGGTGGTTAGACCTTTGTTCAAGATAGTCATTGCCTGGCACTTGTGTGGCACGAATGCCACTTATCATCCCAAGCCTGAATAATGCTGTATGCAGGCATGAACTGCTTCATTATCTGAGGAGTTGCAAATGGAACACTGTGCAATTATCAGCGAACATCCCCACATCTGACCTTATGATGGAGGGAAGGTCATTGATGAAGTAGCTGAAGATGGTTGGGCCTAGGACACTGCCCTGAGGAACTCATGCAGCGATGTCCTGGGGCTGAGATGATTGGCCTGCAACAATTACAACCATCTTCCTTTGTGCTAGGTATGACTCCAGCCAGTGGAGAATTTTCCCCCTGATTCCCATTGACTTCAATTTTACTAGAGCTCCTTGATGCCACACTCGGTCAGATGCTGCCTTGATGTCAAGGGCAGTCACTCTCACCTCACCTCTGGAATTCAACTCTTTTGTCCATGTCTGGACCAAGGCTGTAATGAGGTCGGGAGCCGAGTGGTCTTGGCGGAACCCAAACTGAGCATCAGTGAGCAGGTTATTGGTGAGTAAGTGCCCCTTGATGGCACTGTCGACGACACCTTTCATCACTTTGCTGATGATTGAGAATAGACTGATGGAGGATAATTGGCTGGATTGGATTTTTCCTGCTTCTTTGTGGACAGGTCATACCTGGGCAGTTTTCCACTTTATCGGGTAGATGCCAGTGTTGTTGCTGTACTTGAATAGCTTGGCTAGAGGCACGGCTAGTTCTTCTGCACATGTCTTCAGCACTGCAGCCGACATGTTGTCAGGGCCCATAGCCATTGCTGTATCTAATGCGCTCAGCCGTTTCTCATAGCACGTGAAGGGAATTGACTTGGCTGAAGACTGGCTTCTGTGATGGTGGGGACCTCAGGAGTAGGCCAAGATGGATCATCCACTCGGCACTTCTAGCTGAAGATGGTTGCAAATGCTTCAGCCTTGTCTTTTGCACTCAAGTGCTGGGCTCTGCCATGATTGAGGATGGGGATGTTCATGGAGCCTCCTCCTCCCGTTAGTTGTTTAATTGGGTGTTGCAGGATTGCAGAGCTTTGACCTGATCTGTTGGTTGTGGGATTTCTTAGCTCTGTCTATAGCATGCTGCTTCTGCTGTTTTGCATGTATATAGTCCTGTGTTGTAGCTTCACCAGGTTGGCACCTCATTTTTAGGTACGCCTGGTGCTGCTCCTGGCATCATCTTCTGCACTCCTCATGGAAGCAGTGTTAGTCCCCTGGCTTGATGGTAATGGTATAGTGAGGGATATGCTGGGCCATGAGGTTACAGATTGTGATGGAATACAATTCTGCTGCTGCTGATGGCCCACAGAGCTTCATGGATGCCCCGTTTTGAGCTGCTAGGTTTGTTCTTCATCTATTCCATTTAGCACGGTGGTAGTACCACACAACACGATGGAGGGTGTCTTCAGAGTGAAGACGGGACTTCATCTCCACAAAGACTATGTGTGGTCACTCCTACCAATACTGTCATGGACAGATGCATCTGCGACAGGTAGATTGGTGAGGAAGAGGTCAAGTAGGTTATCTATCCTATCAAATCCCTTTATCGTTTTAAAGACATCGATTAGATCACCCTCAACTATCTAAACTCAAGGGAATACAAGCCAAGTTTATGCAACCTGTCCTCATAATGTAACCCTTTATCATTGTGGTGAATCTGCACTGTACCTCTTCCAAGGCAAATATATCCTTCCTGGGGTTTGATGCCCAAAACTGAACGCAGTACTCCAGATGAGGTCTGACCAAGGCTCTGTATAACTGAAGCATCACTTCCTCACTTTTGAATTCCAACCCCCTTGAAATAAAGACCAACATTCCATTAGCTTTTTTGATTAATTTTTGTACTTGTGCACTATCTTTTAGTGATACTCAAATCCCTTTGCTTCTCCACCATTAAGAAACTATTACAATTTGTCTTGCTCAGATTCAACATTGATAACCTTACATTTCCCCACATTGAGCTCTATGTTCCATAGTTTTTCCCTCTCACTTAACCTGTCTATGTCCCTTTGCACCTTCCTGCTCTTACTGTGCCTCCTCACCTCGTGTCACCTGCAAACCTGGATATACTATTGCGTGACCTTGTCAAATTATCCCCAGGTTTGCACTAGCACTTGCAATGGAGCATAATAAACCTCAGGGTCACGTACACTCCCCTCAGACACAGTGCCATAATTTTCTCTCTTTTCTTGCTGAAACCACAGCAGTAAAGGCAAGAAATTCATTATTTTTTAAATGTAGCATAGTAGGAACAATGCAATTTCAAAAAAAAATACCTTCTTCAATTTTCTCCCCTTATGGAGGCTCTACTTAGAGCATGATTCCGTGGGTAACAGCAGCCCCCCCAGTTACGGTCACTCAAGTGACTATTCTTGACATATGTGCCTGGACGGTGTGTCAGGACTAATTGACCACAGGAGCTGCAATGGCCAACCCCAACCCTGTTGTTAACCAAGCATCCACAGTTGCATGTTTTCAGTAGGGGTTACCGAACAGTGATCAGGAGCATGAAACCCCAGCAAACCTTTTTTGATTTCATGGTGATTGACTCCAAGCATAAAATGATGAAAATTTGTAGCATAATTGTTAACTTGACTCAGTTCATAGTCCCCTCACCCTGAATCAGAAGGTTGTAATTTCAAGCTCCTATTTAAAAAGTGAAGCATGAGTTGACACTCCAGTGCAGTAGTAGGGGACTGCTCCATTGTCTGAGGCCAACCTTCAAATGAGACATCATTCTCCACCTGTTGGATGCTAAAGATCCCATGGCGCTATTCAAAGAGAAGACAGCTCACCCAGTGTCCTGTTCAACATTCCGCAATCAACACAAACAAAAATAGATTAACTAGTCACTACAGACATTGCTGTTTATAGGATCTTGCGGTGTGCAATGATTGCTACATGTGGTTACGTAACAATTACCATTGCACTGTAGGTGAGGTGAATAGCTGCTATAAAAATTTAAGTCTTTCATGATTTCTCAGCTGGGAGTCAAGGTTTAATAAGTTTTTGTAAAACAGTGTGCCCCAAAATCACCAATACTTGCCATTTTATTAATAATTTACTAATTTTCCATTAATGACTCCCTCCCATTCCAATCACACACATTGAGGGTAATTTTGACTTTGGGTGAGAGTGTAAAATGGGCGATATTGATTCAGCCGCACAGTATACATCTCTCCCCATTTTCATTTCCATTGAAGTCCAAGTCAAAATTACCCCCATTAGAACAATTGATCCTAAGTCAAAAATTGTAAATGCAAGCCTAAGTGCTGATAACATTGGTAACCTCAAAAATAATTTATGAGGTATTCATAATGGTGATGTTCATATTGCTGCAGAAGTGTTTGTGGGATATATTTTTGTGCAGGTGAAAAGGTTCATGTGCTGAGGTGAATATGTCTCCCATTCCATGGTTACAACAGGTAACAGGTCATGCCTGACACACTGGGTTGGAAAGAAAACATAATTTCAAAGGGTCCCTGGGACAGGTTTTAACCATCTAACATTTTCATAATTTCCTATGTTTAGTTTCATTTTAATGAGATAGTATTTTCATATTCTATTTCCTGCATATTACTTCCTGCTATTTGCTTTTAAAGGTTCCTTTAAAAAAAAACACTTTCTGAATGTGTTTTAACTGTTTGATTTTAAGCATATGTAAGCAATCTATAGTTCTTTAAAGCCATCACATTAGTGTTGGTTAATTACACTTGATTATGGAACATTAATAGAAAAGCAGATAAAGACCTCTGGTTTTCAGAGAAAGCTTGACCTTGATAATGTATATATATATATATAAATATAGATCACTTTATAAGTTAGGTATAATACATAGCACAGGATCAAACTGAAACTTTTACATTTATTACTTGTTTAGTTCGGAGTCTGAGAGACAAACATCTGTGGGCTGCTCCTCGTGTTTACATTTGTAAAACCTGTGAAAATTAGGTCTAGAATGTTGCCATAGGGATAAGGGAGCTGGTTTTAGCTGGGTAAATGTAGGGAGCTATTGCACAGACATCCTATGATCCAAAATAAACAAGCACTAAATGTTATGGTGGGTTACACTTAGACTGCAGTTATACTGCACTCAGTGCAAACACAAATGGGTGTGTCGCGGCCTTCTGGAGGGAGGAATCATGCCCCAGGGTTCTGGAGGGCACTAGAGTTATACTATCACTTTTTCACTGATGCCCACTCAAAACCATTTTGTATCGACACAAAAGTGGCAGTTTAACTGCACCCTTAGATAACATTAATCAGTCTTGCATGTGTTATATAATTCATTCAGAATATTTTTTAGTGTAAATTAATTAAGTGCTTTGAGTTTTAGAAACATATCTTAGCAGACACTCTTCCCACATTGAGACTGTAACGAGCTGTCGGGGTCTGTGTAGAACAGCGCATGCCAATTTTAATTGGACCAATAGGGTGAAAGTGGGTTGGCCCAGTGTCACCAGACAGAAAAACAGCACAAGTACTGTCTCATTTATAGAGGGCACACTAATGCAATAGTCTAACATGAGATCCAATTAAACTGAAAGAAACGTAAAATAAAATTAAATCAGGATATTATTGTGAAAATCAATTATACAGTATACGTCTTGCGGTGCCCACCAGTCATGAAAGACCTTGAGCATGTCGGCACATACCACATGGTCCCTCTCCAGGGCCACCCGGGCACATGTGACAACCCTGCTCAGGGAAAGTTTGTGATAACTCGGGGGTCTTCTACAAACAAGAAAAAGTGTAAAGGTAAAATCCTTCAGATAAGAAATTCTATACCCTCATAAACCACTCACACTATCAGTGGTGTAGGGTTCCACCCTCTAGAAATACCATGTACTAATTACAGAAGCAATGAATCATCATCAGTCGAAAGTTTGATTTTATACTGTAAATTTGAGCCCTTGTGACAGGACTGAAGCACTAACTAGAGAGCTTTGGGCATGTCATCTCTCTCTGCTGTTTCCTTCAGCTTCTCACACCTTTCCTTCCACACTTGTTTTAAATTACATTTCCAAAATAATCAGACACAACTTTTTTAACTTTGCTTTTGCGAAATTTCTTTTCATCTTTGACTTTTCTTTCTGTCATCATCACTCGACCTCACCTCCATAATCACTTAGCTCACCATCCTTACTCCCCATTATCATCACTCACCTCAATAATCAATTACTTCACCATCTTCACTCACCATCATCATCCCTCTCCTCGCCTCTATCACTTATCTCAGCATCATCATTCACCATCATCATCACTCACCTCACCTCATCTCCATCCTCACTCACCTTCCACGTCACTTACCTCCCCTCATGGGGAATGGAAAGCTTTCCATTTAAGGTGCCCATACCCTGAATTTCCATGGGGTTTTCACAATCTCCTGCTGTAATTTCAGCTGCAACCCCCAGAAAAACGGTGTAAAATTCCAAGTGTCAGTGTCTGCATCAAGAACTCCGAGGTAAATGCAGAGAAATACTCCTTCCACTCTGCACCAGCCCCAACCCGATGCTCCAGGGTGCCGCTCTTTCTCATCTCCCATGCCAATAGGATTTGAGTGAATGATTTATTTCCTCAAAGTATTCACAAGGGAAAGCATGCCACCCCATGTTGTGTACTTAGACTTCCCAAAGGCAGTTGATAAAGTTCCACACAAAAGGCTATTAAGCTCAAAGTTGTGGATATTCAGGGCAAAACTTGGGTATGGATAGAAATTGGCTGAAGAGTAGAAAACAATGGATACTGGTTAGAGGGGTAATATCAGGGTGGGGGAAAGTAGTGAGTGAGGTTTCCCGGGGCTCAGTACTGGGAGCACTGCCATTTCTAATTTGCATTAATGACGCGGGTTCGGAAACAATGTAAATTGATCAAATTTGAGAACAATGCCAAACTCGGGCAGTAGGATTGAAGGAAACAGCCCAGAAATTACAGAATGAATTAAACAAGATATGTGAGTGAGCCAAACAATAGCAGATGAAATTTAATGCAGGCAAATGTAAAGTATTGCACATAGGAAGGAAAAATAGGCAGCGTACATACATCATGAATGGTGTGAAAATATCTAAGAATGAGGTTGAAAGAGAGCTAGGAGTCTCAGTACACACACATGTCCAGCCAATGCTGAGCAGCAATCAACAAAACCAATCAAATATTGAACTACACATCCAAAACAGTAGAAACAAGTCAGGGGAAGTTGCCATCAAACTGTGCAGTGCTCTGGTCAGACCACACCTTGAGTACTGCATTCAGTTCTAGTTGTTGAGAAACAGCGGAGACGTTTAAGCACTGGCAGCAGTGCAGAGAAGAGCCACAAGGCTGAATCCGAGCATCAGGGGTCTGAGTTATGAAGATAAACTGAAGAGATCTGGACATTTAGGCCCAGAAAGGAGGCAACTGAGAAATGAGCTTATAAAGGTATACAAGATAGTACATGGCATGGAAAGGTTAATCTGGAATGCTAATTTAAATTAGGTCAACAAGACAAGAGTAGGACAAGAAGACACTAATACAAACTAGCAAAAGGTAACTTTAGGACTGATATCAGGAAGTTTTTCTTAACACAGAGAGAGATCAACATTTGGAATCGACAGAGTGGTGGAGGCGAAAGCCTAGGAATCATTTAAAAGCAATTCGATGCAGCAATGGGGAGAGTGTAGAGCTGTGCTAAAAATGGGTGAAATAAGATGGGCTGAATGGTCTTCCTCATCCATAAATATCTTGTGACCATGCCAGACAACGCAAGGCCAGCTCATTTGCATAATGTTCTGGCACTTCAAGCGAGTCATTGTGCCAAACTGGGAGTGTCGGAACCACAATGTCCAGTGGTAGCAGCCAATGAAGGGATACTGGCAGCCAGTTGTGTAGTGGATGGTTTTCTGATGGGAGGGGGAGGGACACCAGGCACAGTGCAGGTGGAAGGGGGCACACGGGCCATCAGGTAAGGAGGGCAGTGCTTCCAGGGTGTGGTCAATATTTTATTAAACAGTGGCCTGTCCTTCAGTACACGTTTCAGGTCGAAGCTGTACAGTTCGAGTGCTGCACAGGCACTCCAACCACATTACGGGGCAGCCACCTAATTTAAATGGAAATCAGGGGCCTAATGTGCTTTGTGCATAGCTTGTATGCTGGCTCCCAGCTACCTTTGTGCTCGCCACCTGCAATAGAGCACCTACCATCCTATTAAAAGCTCCATTTAGATGCTGCTACAACAGGCACCCGAGGTTGGAATGGGCAAGATAGGATTACTTATTTGTACCTACTGTCACAATCTTAATAGATAAGATTTGTGCAAACTAGCACTTTAATGAGATTTTATCTGTGGCTGCAAGCTGAACAGGCGACTGCCAGACAGGTAATGGTGTTGCTAGCTGCACTTTCATTGGTCTTAACTTTCAGTTAAACTCTACCATGATGATTGTGCCAGCTAAGAACCATCAGCTTAATTTGCAACTCTGACTTGTCCTGCAAACCTCTGTACATAAGTGGCCAGTCTGTAATAAGGGCTATTCACCAGGGAGCAGGAATTAAATCTCCCCGAAATCCTTATCACATTCTGCTCTGTTGCAGCGATTCTGTGAGGATCTTAAGAGACAAAGCCCACCGGACACTGACACAGTGTCTACACCCAGCACTCCGTATACTAGGAATATAACATGTATCAATATGTTGCAAACAACAAAAAAACTTATGAATAAAATAAATTATGAATAGGGTAAGTTCAGCACCCACATGCTCCCAGTGCGGAGCCTCACTCAAAGGGAGCACATGTCAGAGAATCAGGGCTACAGCGTTGTAACCCCATCTTCAACTCACAAACCCTTAGAATGCCGTTCCCACTGGAATGTGGAATTTACCCTAATATGATTACTTCCCATTCAAGTTAAGGGTTCTGTTACAATCTTCCAGGAACAAAGCACTGATTCTATTAAAAAAAACTTGTAATTAGTAATAAAGGTGTTATAGAGTACCATGTCATATTTAAATAAAGTGGCAAGACTACAAAAAGGAAGATTTTCATCCAGATGCTTCCACTTGTGGGAAAATCCAAAACTAGGGGGCATAAATACAAAATAGTTACTAATAAATCAAATTGGGAAATAGGGAGAAATTTCTTTCCTCAAAGAGTGGTTAGAATGTGGAACTCACTACCACGGGAAGTGGTTGAGGCGAATAGCTTAGATACTTTCAAAAGGAAACTAGACGAGTACATGAGAGAAAAAGGAATAGAAAGATATGCTGAAAGGCTGAGATGAGGTAGATGGAATGGGAGGAGACTGGTGTGGAGTATAAACACCAGCACAGACTAGTTGGGCCGAATAGCCTGCTTCTCTGCTGTATATTCTATGTAAAACTGTACGCCATGTTTGATCTAGCTTGTAGGCTGCGTAAGACATAACTGATTAACATGGTGGCATAGTATTTATAGGGAAAACAAGTGTAATGTATTGTGTGATTTCAGAAGGGACCTCAAAGGCTTTATCTTGAATGACACTGCAGTACAACCTAAGGTTTTCTAGATCGATACCCTGGTAAAATCACTTTTGCTGGGGTTATTTTCCTCTACTAGTAAAATGGAAATTTGGAGCCTAGCTGTGTTTTCACTCTGGAATTAACTGCAGGACAGAATAGCTAAAACAGTGGTTTGGAACTAACACAGGTCCTTAGAGTCATACTTGCCCATTTATTTTACTAGCGACCAGGCAATATCAAATTTGGGAGCAGAAAAATGTATTCTATCTGTTGTACCAGAGTGGTTGCAATTCAGCCAAGCTGAAATTCTATACCATGAAGGTCACTGGGAGGAAGGCTCATCTAACTACAGCACAGAACCATTTGTGTAGGTGTAAGTATGTATGTACAGTTTTTGGATAAGCAACAGATAAAGGTAATCTGTATACCATAGCATTTAGCTTCAATATAGATACACTCCGACCTATATTTTAATTTGAACCCTATTATAATACAGAGGCACTGGTATTCTCTATATCGCCCATTACAATGGATCAATATATCACATGGAACTCAAGTAGGAAACAACTGTATTGCACAAGCTGTTAATGACAGACCCACATATCAGGATTTATTTCAAAAAATGTAACCTTAGAAATTTTGGGGAAAAATGCTGTGAATAAATAATAATTAGAAATTTTCTGCTTATTAATTACTATCATGCATTGTGATGTGGATAGATACCTCATCTCTGTTGAGGACACTTACCTTCTTTCCCCTCCCCCATTTTCTCTGCACAGACTTCAGGCAATGCACTTTCTGCATTCAGTGGGAAGAGGGAGATCTTCTTCTTAGGCAGTCCCTCGGAACCGAGGATGATTTGCTTCCACATTAAAAATGAGTTCTCAGGTGGCTGATGAGTCCAATGCGGGACCTACAGTCTCTGTCACAGGTGGGGCAGACGGTGGTTGAAGGGGCGGGTGGGTGGGGTGCTTGTGTTGACGTGCGCTCCTTCCGCTGTTTGTGCTTGGCTTCCGCTTGCTCCCAGCGAAGAGACTCGAGGTATTCGGCGCCTTCCCGGATGCTTCTCCTCCACTTTGTGTGGTCTTGGGCCAGGTATTCCCAGGTGTCGGTGGGGATGTTGCACTTTTTCAAGGAGGCTTTGAGGGTGTCCTTGAAGCGTTTCCTCTGCCCACCTGGGGCTGTCTTGCCGTGCTGGAGCTCCGAGTAGAGCGCTTGATTTGGGAGTCTCGTATCGGGCATGCGGACGATATGACCCATCCATCGGAGCTGATCGAGCGTGGTCAAAGCTTCGATGCTGGGGATGTTGGCCTGAGAGAGAACATTGACATTGGTGCGCCTATCCTGCCAATGGATTTGCAGGATCTTGCAGAGGCAGCGTTGGTGGTACCTCTCCAGTGCTTTGAGGTGCCTGCTGTACATGGTCCATGTCTCTGAGGCATACAGGAGGGCGGGTATTACTACTGCTCTGTAGACCATGAGCTTGGTGTCAGGTTTGACGTCCTGGTCTTCAAACACTCTCTTCCTCAGGCGACCGAAGGCTGCACTGGCACACTGAAGGTGGTGTTGGACTTCGTCATCGATGTCTGCCCTTGTTGACAGTAGGCTCCCGAGGTATGGAAAGTGGTCCATGTTGTCCAAGGCCTTGTCATGGATTTTGATAATCAGGGGGGTAGTACTGTGTGGCGGGGGCAGGTTGGTAGAGGACCTTTGTCTTACGGATGTTTAGTGTAAGGCCCATGCTCTCGTACGCTTCGGTGAAGGTGTTAACGATGGTTTGGAGTTCGACCTCCGAGTGTGCGCAGACGCAAGCGTCGTCTGCATACTGTAATTCGACGACAGAGGATGGGACGACCTTGGATCTGGACTGGAGGCGACGGAGGTTGACCAGTTTCCCGTTTGTTCTGTAGATTAGCTCCACTCCAGCGGGGAGCTTACTGAGGGTGAGATGGAGCATTGCAGCAAGGAAGATCGAGAAGAGCGTTGGTACGATGATACAGCCTTGCTTGACCCCGGTCTGTACGTGAATTGGGTCTGTGGTGGAACCGTTGGTCAGGATGACGGCTTGCATGTCGTCGTGAAGCAAGCGGAGGTGGGAAGAGGGAGATAGCTTGTTCCCGAGCCACTGCCAATGCTGCTTTTGGCCAACTGCCAGGAGGGCGACTAGCCACCAGGTACGTGTCTATTTTTCCTGCATCCATGGAGTGAAGCTAAGATCAGGAACTCAGCAGAGTGAAGAGTTAAGCATATGGCCAACCACTCTTTTTGCACTTTTACATTATATATAAGTGATTCTGAAGGATGGATATTCAAATGTGAGAAAGAGCTTTATAAAGCGCCTTTCATAACCCTAGGACATCCCAAGCACTTCACTGCCAATGAAGTTCTTTTGAAGTGTAGTCACTGTTGTAACGTAGGGAAACATGGTAGCCAATTTGCACACAGTGAAGTCCCACAATATGATAAATGTTCAGGTATTCTGTTTTAGTCATGTTGTTTGAGGGATAAATATTGGCCAGGACAACGGGAGAACTCAGATGCTCTCCTTTAAATAGTGCCATGGTATCTTCTACGTCTACCTGAGAAGCTAGACAGTGCCTCTAACAGTGCAGCACTCCCTCAGTACTACACTGAAGTGTCAACCTAAATAATGTGCTCAAGTCTTTGGAGTGGGGCTTGAACCCACGATCTTCTGGCTCAGAAACGAGAGTGCTACCACTGAGCCAAGTCTGACACTTTAGACAGGATGGATGCCCGTGACCCCCATGAACTCCTATTTACTTTTCTACCCAATTAGGCTCCAAAGCGAAGCCAGCGGTCCAGGATTCCCACAATTACCTGTACTGGAGGAAATCTAAATCCACTGTTTATCAGTTTTAACTAGAAACCCAATGGCAACACACAAGACCCACAAAAATCTGAGCCTCCGATACCATTGAGTATCTGGGGGTTGATTGATTTATACTAGAGTGCTGTTAATTGTGGGAGTACCCTTGCACCTACCATCTGACGCCATTTCATTAATAGAAAACCTCCTCATTCTACTGCATGGTTATCCAACACGTAGTGCCACATAAATGGAAACACACAGAACTCCTGGCTGCTAACATAATTTCTGCCAGAAGCAGGCAGGGTGACATTGTGATCTGGTAACAAAAGAAGGCTACTCATCGTTCCACGCCACAAGACATGGCTGTTCTAAGTAAGTGGGGAGAAAAATTCCACTTTGAACACTCACTTTTCCTGTGAATTAAATGTAAGTTTATCGAGAATCTGGAGTCACTCAATGAAGGCAGAGCTGGGTCAATATTTACACAGCAAAGACAATCTGTTACTCAAGGCAGCAGGATCAAGAAACAGATTAGAAGAATTACATGTTGTGGACAGTCAAGTGAACGAGTTATCCAGGAAACTTGACGTAATGATTAAATGAAAGCTGCAGTAAGCGTTGATTTAGGGTGCGGAAAATCAACTCGCGAAAAGAAAATTAATTTGGGACCCAAAAAAGATCCAAAGCAGAAATATTAAATTTGAATCTGACCCGAGAGTTACTGGAATGGAGTTCCAACAAAAACAAAAAAGATTTCCTCCTGGGCTGAGCATGAGTAAAGCTCAGATTTTTTTATTATTAGATAGTAATTTAATTATAATGGGAGTGTTATTCCATTCAGTTCGATGATAAATGAATTGGGAGAGTGCTTTTTTTCACTACAAGTTGAGTTTGGCTGTAGCAAAGTTTCACTGTGCACATCTGACATCTTTGGCTCTGTCACATTTTTCTGGAAGTTTTGCTTGGATAACCTATATCTGATGTCGGGCTTTATCCAAGCAAATGCTCTGCTCTCTTAAATTGCCAGTAAGAGACAAATTGTATTTTAAAAGTTGGCCTATATCCTTCACCAAGAGTAATAAATCAGTATTGTAAAAATGTCACGTCAGCTAACAGTTTTTTTCTACTTTTCCCCCCCCGGAGTACAGTCTGTCAGAATCTGGTAAATCATACACAGTGCAGATTTGTGCTAATATTCACATTTCTATTTGCCTCATAACCCTTAACATTCTGCTTTCATTACATTCAAATTTTACTTTTTTTTCCCCCTTGCTCTACTTAAATCTGCTCTCAATCTACTTTCACATACCTCCTATTTCTAATGGCATTTGTTGTGTACTTCTTATTTTATTTTTTAATGAATTTTGTGCTTACCCAAGATGACCTGAAATTTTTAGTGCTGAATGACATTCGTGCTGGAGAAGTCAAGCACTTTCCATTTTTGGTGTCTGGTGTCAGCATTGAGCGCTCCCTGGTCAGGTACAGTATAGTTAAATGCAAAATAATGCTCCTTCTAATTTGTCCCAACAATGTGACTCAACCACAACCTCAGGAGCATCCCCTACTGCACTAGTATAGCAATTTCCTTTTTCCCACACCAGCTATCCTGTGGTCTCTCTGAATGAGCTGCTAATTAGTGCCAAATTAGGGGCAATTTTGTGCTGCGGGCCATACTCATTAGCAACTTGGTTGCAATTGCCCAAACTGAAGCTGTCGGATTGTTGTAAAAACCCAACTGGTTCACTAGTCCTTTAGGGAAGGAAACCTGCCATTCTTACTCAGTCTGGCCTATGTGGGACTCTAGTGGTTGACTCTTAACTGCCCTTTCAAGTGTATCAAACTGCCTTCAGTTCAAGGAGAAGGCACACTACCTTCTCAGGACAACTAGGGATGAGCAATAAATGCTGGCCTTGCCAGCGATGCCGACACCCCAAGAATGAATAAAAAGAAAACAGCAGACATCCGAGACTTTCATCCCATCAATCTGGTCTGGATTTAGACCATGGTACCAACCTTGAAAGGATTATGTCTAACCCACTGCACCATACAGTCATAAATCTCTATTTTAACCTTAACCACACCCTAACAAAGTTTGCTAGTCTAGGTGTGCTTTTATGCAGTGGACTACTCATCAAGATATTTGCTCATTGGTGGCCCATTCTGTTCTATAATGGCCAAAAATTCAGTTCCAAATTACAGCGAGGTCCCAAGCCCGGGGGGTCCGATCCCCGACCCCGGGGGGAGGGGTCCGATCCCAGGGGAGGGAATCCGATCACGCAGGGCCAGATCCCCGACCCCGGGGAGGGGCAGGCTGATGGTGGGGGAGCTTGGGGGGCCAGGGGGGAAGCACTCCTGCTCCTCCCGGCCCACAAGCTTTGCTACCTGAGGCTGAGGCCGCCTCGTTGCAGTCACTGGGAATCCCGAACCCCGGGATCCCCAGCCGTCTGCAGTAAAACCTGCAAAGCAGCTTAAAGTAGAGGCTTCAGGCCTCATTATAATATGTAAATTGCCAACCCGCCTCTTGGCAGCGGGTTGGCAGCCCCCCCCCCCCTGTCCCTCCTGAGTTAAAGGTGAAAGTGGGCGGGTTGGAGACGGGTTGGGGTCAGGGTTCACATTTTTTCAACTTTCACTGCGCCCCACGCCTCCAGCCCACCCATTCTTACCTCTGAAAATTCCGGCCTAAGTCATTTCAAGTCTAAGTACCTTTTTAACAGTGTGATAAGTGTTTATTACTGCCAGTCAACCTCTCTGGCACTGATCATTATCTATTACAAGTGTGCAGTTTCAGGTTTTAATTGTTGTTGGAGATTTTTTAAAAATACATATTTTTTCTTTTTTCTTTTTCTTTCTGTCTCTCATTTTTCCATCTCGCTTTTATTCCAATCTTTCTTTCCCTTTCTTTATTTCTCTTTCTGTACCTGATTTGACATTGAATTCACCATTCTAACTTACACTTCAGAACTTGCGCTGTTTATTTCACAATCCTTCAATCTGATTGGTTAAGGAGATACACAGTTGCTTGCCCTGGTCACTCAGATCCCAGATGCCCTGTACAGGGCGCTGCGCTGTTTCCATCTCGCACTCCCAGCAACCATATCATGGAGACTTTACGGGCATGGGCAAGTCTAGCTAATGGCGGGCACCGTTTGTTGACCGGTTACAGGAATTTCTGGCCACTCATGCATCAGAGATCACTTGGGCGTGTGTATTATGTAATTATGTCAGTGTTTGGGGTTTCAACTGGCTTTAAAAAAACACCTTTGGAGACATATTTAGCCAGTCATAAGCCAACTTTTTAAAAAGTTGCACCTCCTCCCGCTCTCTAAAATGGATCATTGAAGTCAGGCGAAAGCAATAAAGTTTTATTGCTAGTTTTTAAAAGAAGTAATGGCCTGAAAATTAGACCTAATACGGGAGATTACGCACTGTGTACTCTCGCGTATTAGGTCCCGAAGTGCCGGTTTCCTACATGCACTGCGCATGCGTGGGAAACCGGCACTTCGGGTATTGCGAAGGGGGCGGTTCCTAAGTGAACTAAGCGCTACAGGTTGTGCGCATGCAGCGCACTTAGTTTTTTTTTCAGGTTTGAACGCGCAGGTAAGTGTTGAAGATTTTACACATAAAGAAAGCAGGCGTAAGACCCCCTTTTAACAAGGTAAGTAGTTAATTAAGTATTATTTTAAAAAAAATTCAACAGATTTATCTTTTTTAGAGACTTTAAAGAAAGGTAAGTTCATTTTTATAACTTTTAAAAAGAATTTAAATTTTTTCAAAAATTTAAATTTTTGTTTAAAGTGGTTAATTTATTTAACTATAGTTATTTTATTAATGTGATGGCTTTTTTTTTAAATTTAATTGAGGTTTAGCTGTTCTTTTGGGGGCTTGTTGTATTCATAGTTTTGACAACTCTTGCTGTCAAAACTATGAATGAAAGATGGTGTGCTGCCATTGGCTCTAACTGGCCCACGTGATACCAGAGGTAGCATCGAACTAACTGCGCCTCTGGGACACGCACACACTGCGTGCCGGCACCAGGGAGAGGCCCAGGAACTGAAGTTAGTGTGGGCCAAAACCATAAAGGTAGGCGCGGAGTGCGATATCGCGGGGGATCCTTACCCCCGCGGCAACCATCGAACTCCAATTTCTGGGCCATGGTATAAAAAGGATAGTTAGATAGAAAACAGTAAAATTAAAGTTTGAGAAGAGAGGGTGAATGGAAAGTGAGATAGGATGAGCCAAGTTTGTATTTCATTTTGTTAAATTTTTGATTATATGAATGTTACTCCTGATATTTGAGCATCTTTATTGCTGTAGTATTAGTGCCTGTTTCTGCCTCACGATGTGGGAGCTGAAAACTTGCAAAACCAATTGGCCCAGGGAGACAGTTGTTTCCCTGGAAATGGCAGTCTAAAAATTAATGTTGCTTTTTTTGTGTTAAGCATAGGAAAAGATTTCCTCTGTTCACTATTGGTAGCCAAATCAAAAATTTGAGTACAAAGACCTCGTTTACAATTTCACTACAAATGCCTGAGGAAATCTCTACCCCACCCTCCCCCCATGTGGGTTTTCCATTGCTACAACAGACGAGGTTACACGTGGCCATTAGAACACATAGTATATTGTCTGCAACATATTTTAGAAAGATTTGTCAAAGTAACTGTTAAATACACTGGCTCTTCTACAGCTGTGACTTGCACGGTCCAATAAAACTCTGTCCACAAAGAGAAAGATTCATATACTCAGCCTGCAGCATCAATAGCCAGAAGTTTATTGTTGCTGTAAATCTCCAGGATTTGTAGAGTACTTATTTTTGAAAGCGCAGAACCCCACAGCTCATTTTTTTCCTGCAGAAAATTTCATAACTGAAGAGGCATACCTGCCAAAACTTAGGTTTCAAACGCAATCTATTTTGAAGACATCGTTCTTATTTGTGGCAGAGGTCACTATCGGGAGGTCACCCTAAGGTTTCTGTGCCCTGATTTTGTTAGTTCAATTTTAATTATATTGTCAACACACTGTTGAAGATTATAAGGATAAGTACAATCAACAAAGATTGAATGCCACGTGGAACATGATAGTTCCTGGACTGCCAAGGAAGGCAGCCAATCAAGAGGGAATAAATGAATAATGTGTGATGTATGGTTAGGCATTGTGGAGTTTTGCTCAGGGGCGGGAGGACTCGGAGCAGCTTTGCAGAACCCTTTCTCAGGAGATTAAACAGATTGTATATAGTCCTTGATAAAGCTAATCGTTAATCGTCTGTGGAAGAACGGGTTTGGTAGGCCATTTTTTCTCCCATGCTTTTTTTATGTTCTTCATACTTATTCCATAAAAATAAGCACTAAATTTTCCCCACTTCCTGGCATTATGAGAACTGATCTCACTATACAATGTCAGCAGGATCTTCCACTCCCGGCCACCAATGGGGTTGGCAGTATGGGCAGGGAGCTGTTCCAGCAACTCCCTGCCAATCACCACCACTTGTGGAATACTTTGCCAGGAGTAACACAGGCCGTTGAATACTCTGCCCAGATGTGGTTGAGCATATTCAAAGTGGACAATAATGACTGAATGGCATCATACGTCGTATTTCCTGTCAATACCTCCACGGCAATGTTCCTGCTGTCCGGTGTCGCTATGGTATTCAGGATGGCATTTACAAGCCGCCTCCAGGAGTGCAATCGATTGCACTCTGGGGCCCTGTGAAATTTCAAGTTTTTAAAAAAATTCCTGCTCCTCCTCAGCCAACCCGCAAGCATCTGGCCCCAGTCTGCTGCTGCTGGCAATTTCCTCCCCACAACAGGCTTCCTGGCACAGGTGTGAGTCCTGCCGGGATCCACCAGAACAATATCAATTAGCGTAAATCAAATTCCAATATAAACAGCAGTTCCATTTTAGGAGTTTTTTTTAAAGTCCTTGGTCCCTGTGTCCCAAAGAATGCTTTAACTTGCCCAGATATCTAGGTAAATACATAGCATGCACAAGGATTGAGAGTTAAGGCTGAGTATCATCAGCCTACATGTGAGAGGTGGCCCCATGGCTGCAGATGATGTAGCCATTGCGGATGAGGAAAAGGAGGAATCCAAGGATAGATACTTGTAGAACCCTGGAGGTGATAATGTGGGGATGGAAGAAAAGCCATTGCTGGAGATGTGCTGGCTGCATTTAGATTAGAATGGAACCATGCAAGGGCAGTCTCGTGGAGCTAGATTAGAGGAGAAGAGAAAGAAATAAAACAAAGATAAAGCACTTGCATTTATATCACGCCTTTCACGACCTCAGGGCTTCCTAAAGCACTTTACAGCCAATGAAGTACTTTTGAAGTGTCGTCACTGTTCTAGTGAAGTAGTTGGAAAAGAATGGCATGGTCAAGCATATTGAATGCTGAGGAAAGGTCGAGGAGGACAGGGAGGGATAATGCAATAATCCCAGTATCTCAAGTCTCTCATAACTAAAGTTGTGCATCCTTCGTATCATCCTGGTGAGCCTACGTTGCATAGTCTTCACAACTTGAATGTCCTTCCTATAATGAAGCCCCCAAAACTGCACGCAATACTTTAACCATGGCCTGACTATTGCCTTTTTATAAGTTTATCGTTACTTCTTTTACTCTTGTACTCTATGTCCCTATTTAGTAGACTTTTTGATGGTTTTATCTATTTGCACTCATACTTTCAAGGAATTATGTACTTCTCCTGTTTATTCACGCCTTTCAGTGGGGTAGATCTTGACTTGATCGGGAAAGATGTGAAACAGGCTGCTGACTCGCTAGCGCCCATTTTACACTATCGCACAAAGTGAAAATCTACCCCAGTATCTTTACATTGAGGGTATACTCCCATTCCTCGTTTTTCTTCCCAAAAATTATCACTTGACACTTCGCTGCTTTAAATTACATCTGCCTGTCCATTCCTCTAACCTGTCTATTATTTTCTGAAGTCTTTTTCAGTTCACTTCACTACTTGCCAATCTTCTATGTCATCAACAAATTTCAGTGCGATCATTTTGTATACCCAAGTTTAAATTTTATATATATATCGAGAATAAAAATGGACCCAGAACTGACCACTGGGGTACACCACTGCTAATCCTACTCCAATCCGAGCAACACCCATTGAGCATAACTCTTTAGGGAGATTTTCCACCTCAGTTACCCATAAATGCCCAAGGCCCACCTGATACAATTTTCAGGTGGACCTGTAAACGGGCAAACAGCATGCCCGCCTAAAACAGGTGGGAGGCTGCTTAACCATATAAATCAGGGTCACACCTCTGTTATAGGAAGAGAAACACATCATCGGTTACAACTGCTAGGGTAGCAGGAAAGAGGACTAGATAAACTATGGTCTTTTCCACCCTTGACATTTTCCATGTTTCTATTGGATAAATTTGTCTCTCTGTGTGTTCAAAGATATAGTTAATCCAACCCCTGGCCTGAACCTATATTGTGGAATACAGCATTCTAAAGGCACAGTGATTAGATATATTGGAATAGGGTTCATGTCAAAATAGTTCCCAATTCTAGTATGGCACTAAATGTGAGAGAACCTACTGATACTTGTAAATTTAACCATTACAGGTAGAGTTCTCTTCCCATTTTCATGGGGATGATAAAGTCGAAGAGATTTGGTTCCCTTTGGAAAATACGACTGGAAATGGTGTAATATATCTACAAATTTGCAATAGAGCAATGTTGTCATAACTCAACCCACTTGGCTTGGTGCTGATCCTTTGGTTTATTAGGGGACCTTGCCAATTAAATTTAAAATAACTATAACAAGACTAAAGAGAAACTTAATAAGCTGCCTCATAGAAAACACAAACTGGCCTTTTGTCAAAACTTTGTCATCACTAAGATCCATGCTCCCAAAGGAAGCAGTGGAAGTGTATACTGCTGAGATTGCTCACTCGATGTCTGTGGAATTCCCTGGGTATGGGGAAGCAAGAATCCAGATGGAACAGTTTTGGCCTTTTGTTGTGGTTTTAAATTTGTCCCTTTTAATCTTTATGTGTAGAGCTGAATCATTCGAAGAGGCCCTCACAATACCTAGCTAGTGGGGAAATTCCAGAATCCTTGAACATAAAACTTCATTTTGCAATCGCTCAAACAGAAACTACACCATCTTCTTGGAGATGGGATGAATTCAGGGCAGGTCACCACCATCTACTAAATATATCTCTTGTACCTGGGAAGACAGATGAACCAAAATCATTGCGAACTCGACACTGTTTATTCTGAAAACACAAGGGCAGCAGGAGCTGCCCCTCCCCGTTCTGTATCCATTCAAATCGTCGATGCAAATATCAGCAGCAAAGTTTCTGATGACACTTCTGCTGTCTCTGGAGCTCTTTCTTAAACACTGCAGTCACCTGATTCTGTCTGCAAAAATGTAATCGCAAAATGAACTAATTAAGTTAGAGTACCAGTCCCTCCAGCTGTGCAAGAATTGCAGAAATAGGTTCAGGTCAGGGGCTGGATTAACTCTTTTGAGAAAGTAGCAGCAATGTTCATAAGTAAAGGCTCCTGGCCTAGAATTGCCTACAGCAGAAATAGAACCACATGACTGTGACAAGTTATTTTTTCTCCTCTAGTTTTTTGCACCTTCCCTTCCTTTCCTGCTGGTGTATAAATGCAGACACAGCTAGCCTTCCAGCAGGGAGTGTGAATGTTCGTAAGCTATTTGACCATAGAGGCTACCATAGCAGACTTCATTTCTGTCCTCATCTCTGTCACTCACTCACTCTCTCACACGGACACATAGGCCGTTGTTATTTACCGAGGCAGCTTGGAGTTGGGTTGCGTGGTGGGTGGGTGGTGGGTGGTGGGTGGGTCCCGGAGCCGCTTCCAGCCGGATCAGCTGTGGATTTGCCATTTTAATTAAATCACCTTGTTGACTTCATTGGGGCGTGCTGGCTGGTCCAACGAGTGCGATCGGGTCGGCTGGCCGCCTCTGATGATGTCATAATAGCAGCTGCTTTTAATGGTCCCATTCAGCCTCAGCCTTTGTTTTCTGGATTCTGATGGTGTGTGAATTTGTGAGAACTACAATGAGTTCTTCCAGAGGCAGGGCAGCTCCTTGATTTAATGATGACTCCCTCCATGTTCTTGTTGATGCTGTCAGAGGGCGCAGGGAGATTCTCTTCCCTCCGGATGGCCGGAGGAAGCCTCCTCAGCAGACCAAGGCAGCCTGGCTGCGCATTGCTGAGGAGGTCAGTGCAAAGTCCCTGTGTTCACGCTCCTGGATCCAGTACAAGAAACGCTTTAATGATCTTGTGCGGACATCAAAAGTGAGTATCACATCACACTTACATTGAATCTGCTTCCCTTCTCTTCTCATCACCAGCACTCTGCGTTGTAAACCTCCTCCTTCACATCCCACCTTACCATTACTTCCCTTGCACCCTTACCTATCCATCTCTGTCTCTGTACTGAATCACTTCACCATCGTACTATGCACTCCTCACACTCACTCTTACTGTTATGCATTGACAACAACTAACAATGCACAGGGAGCTAGCTTCCTCTTGGCACCTTACCCCATCTTCGTCTCCCTCAAAGCTTCTGTGCTAGGGATTCTTCACACTCACTCCATCACTGTGGTTGAAACTCCACTTGTGTCCCTCCTTGCAGGAAAAGATAGCCCACAATAAGAGGGAGAGAGCAATGACTGGAGGAGGAACACCTACCCTTGCAACATTGACCAGTGCTGAGGAGGCAGCAAACGAGATTGTTGGAGGTGGCGAGGACCTGGAAGTGGGCGATGGAGAGACAGGCACACTAGACGAAGCTGGTGACAGAATAGAGTTTCATCCCTCTCATTGACATTTAGTGATTGACTGCAATGGCATATGATGTTCATAGAGAATCACTTTGTATCATCTGCACAAAAGGGTGTGTCTGCTACATCAATATCAGATGTCTAACTCATGCCTTTACTCTCCCACAGGACCATCGAGCGCCCCCCTCCCGACTATCCAGGATGAAGACCTGGACAACTCCTCAGAGGAACCTGAATCCTCTGAGGGAGCAGCGTCACCAGGACTCAGCGCACCCAGCACCAGCGCAGCAACGCACACCTCGGTGGGGCCCTCGCGAGTTAGAGTAGTGTTACCACCTGGTCTATCACAGCGCACAAGTGAGCAACAGCAGATGGTGGAGACAGCGACAGCAGTGGAGAGTCCTCGGCGGGGGTCACAGCAATCTCCTAGCTCTGCTGAGCTGCATTCAGACGCGAGAGGATTCGAGTACAGGAGCAAGGATGTCTTGCTGCAGTTGTACAGGGCCTTGGTGAGACCACAACTTGAGTATTGTGTGCAGTTTTGGTCGCCTTATCTGAGGAAGGATGTTCTTGCCATGGAGAGAGTGCAGCGAAGATTCACCAGACTGATACCTGGGATGGCAGGAATGACGTATGAGGAGAGATTGGGTCGATTAGGCTTATATTCGCTACAGTTTAGAAGAATGAGAGGGGATCTCATTGAAACTTATAAAATTCTAACAGGACTAGACAGACTAGATGCAGGAAGGATGTTCCTGATGGCAGGGGAGTCCAGAACCAGGGGTCACAGTCTAAGGATAAGGGGTAAGCCATTTAGGACTGAGATGAGGAGGAATTTCTTCACCCAGAGAGTGGTGAACCTGTGGAATTCTCTACCACACAAGGCAGTTGAGGCCAATTCATTAAATATATTCAAGAAGGAGTTAGATATATTTCTTAAGGCTAAAGGGATCAAGGGATATGGGGAGAAGGCAGGGACAGGGTACTGAATTTGGATGATCAGCCATGATCTCATTAAATGGCGGAACAGGCTCGAGGGGCCGAATGGCCTTCTCCTGCTCCTATCTTCTATGTTTCTATGTTTCTATGTCACAACAGGGCACGTAAGGCACGCCTCCTCCTCCTCCTCCTCCTCCTCTTCTTCTTCTTCCTCTTCTTCCTCATCCTCCTCCTCCTCTTCCGAGGAAGATCTGTGGTGAGCCACGTGGCTGCTGCTCCTCTGATTATGAAGACCAGGATGAGAGGACATAAATGGTTCCCATCCCATTGCTATAGATTTCGTTTGAGGCAAGAAGCTTGCAAGCGCACAGTCGAAGTGGCCTGAAATTATTCCTATCAGGTCACACTGCAGATGGGTGTCAGCTTGAACAGTCACAAGGTCAGTAAAACCTCCAACAGCAAAGTTGTTGCATTTGAATGTCAGCCATGTTACAGGAGCGCTTTTAAAGTGCTGCACCAATTACCACAAATCATGTCCTCCAGCAACTCGTCTCCTTGTAGCTGGACTGTTTCTGACAAGACGGGAAACAGGAGCCAGAGGCACGAAAATGGGAAACCACCATCAAAATAGGATTAGCAAGGCAGTTAACAGGCTCTTAACTGCCTTAACTACCTGTCTCACCGGTTCCAGTCGGGTCAGTTTGGGAGCGGCTGACCCAACACTCACGAAAATCGGGTGGGGGCGGGATGGAGGCGGGTTGGATGTCTGAAGCCATTTTTTCCGATTTTTGCGGCCGACCCGCCTCCAAACCCGCCTCCTCAGGGTTATTAAAATCGAGCCCATACACTCATACACCGTCTCACTCCCACACACATACACTCATACACCCTCTCACTCCCACACACATACACCCTCTCACTCCCACACACATACACCCTCTCACTCCCACACACATACACTCATACACCCTCTCACTCCCACACACATACACCCTCTCACTCCCACACACATACACTCATACACCCTCTCACTCCCACACACATACACCCTCTCACTCCCACACACATACACTCATACACCCTCTCACTCCCACATACATACACCCTCTCACTCCGACACACATACACTCATACACTCTCACACTCCCACACACATACACTAATACACCCTCTCACTCCCACACACATACACCCTCTCACTCCAACACACATACACTCATACACTCTCACACTCCCACACACATACACTCATACACCCTCTCACTCCCACACACATACACCCTCTCACTCCCACACACATACACTCATACACCCTCTCACTCCCACACACATACACTCATACACCCTCTCACTCCCACACACATACAGTCATACACCCTCTCACTCCCACACACATACACTCATACACCCTCTCACTCCCACACACATACACTCATACACCCTCTCACTCCCACACACATACACCCTCTCACTCCCACACACATACACTCATACACCCTCTCACTCCCACACACATACACTCATACACCCTCTCACTCCCACACACATACATCCTCTCACTCCCACACACATACACACATACACCCTTTCACTCACACACTGGCTCAATCTTGACTGGGGCAGGTTTTGTGAGCAGGGGGAAGGAGTTTTCTTGTGGAGTTTTAACGTCGCAGCATGTGCCTTTTTTTTCCAAGCAGATTTCCCGCCCGGAAGCCTGCCTGAGCAGTTTGGAAATTTACATCCCGTTTAAAACCTTGAAACTTATCATTGATCATAACAGCAGACCCATGATTAAAAGTCCCCATTAAAGACAGCGCTGCACATCCTTCTGTCTAATCGGATAAAAAAAACAACAGGAAGAGCTTGTCAAAGCTTTGGGAAACCCAAAAATGGTGAGATTTTGGCGAAGTCCTCATCACTTACACCATCCATGCTTATCGTGGGCAGCTGCCTATATCGGGCAAATGGCGCTAACCATTTGCCATTTTCACTCAAGTCAATTACCAAGCTGCTGCTTGTAACACATTAAATGGGCCGGCTATTTCGGGCAGTTCAACAGTGCTGCTGTAATGCAAAAATGCTTGGGATTGTGTGTTTACCCTATTATCGAGCCTGCCTCACAATAAATTATAGGTTTTAATTACAGCAATTACAGGAAAATGATTGAAGCTGCCCAAAGTCTCCACTTCCCAACTGCCTTGGTATGTTGGCCTTCATAGCGAGAGGATTCGAGTACAGGAGCAAGGAGGTCTTGCTGCAGTTGTACAGGGCCTTGGTGAGACCACACCTTGAGTATTGTGCGCAGTTTTGGTCGCCTTATCTGAGGAAGGAGGTTCTTGCCATGGAGGGAGTGCAGCGAAGATTCACCAGACTGATACCTGGGATGGCAGGAATGACGTATGAAGAGAGATTGGGTCGATTGGGCTTGTATTCGCTAGAGTTTAGAAGAATGAGAGGGGATCTCATTGAAACTTATAAAATTCTAACAGGACTAGACAGACTAGATGCAGGAAGGATGTTCCCGATGGCGGGGGAGTCCAGAACCAGGGGTCACAGTCTAAGGATAAGGGGTAAGCCATTTAGGACTGAGATGAGGAGGAATTTCTTCACCCAGAGAGTGGTGAACCTGTGGAATTCTCTACCACACAAGACAGTTGAGTCCAATTCATTAAATATATTCAAGAAGGAGTTAGATATATTTCTTAAGGCTAAGGGGATCAAGGGATATGGGGAGAAAGCAGGGACAGGGTACTGAATTTGGATGATCAGCCATGATCGCATTGAATGGCGGAGCAGGCTCGAGGGGCCGAATGGCCTACTCCTGCTCCTATCTTCTATGTTTCTATGTTTCTATGCCTCCCATAATTGTTAACAGTACAAACGGCTGATAGAGACTTCAGGCAGCTTCAATCAGCTGGGTTTACTGTCCTCCGCGTATGTGGTGGGTGGGGACACTACTTAATTGAGTGTTCTGACACTCAGAGAATCAAGTAACTGACAAGTGACCAAGGGGGAAAAATTGGGTTGCTTTGCGCCTCCTGTTAGCGCCCTAAGAGGGTGCGGTGCCGCCCACGCCTCCCGCGAAATTCAGCGGGAGGTTAGCGGCGGTGCTAACCGGTAGCACCCCGTGGTGCTGCGCCGCCGGCGATGGCGTCATCGCCGTGCGCAGCGCCCCGCTTGCGCCCCAGCTGCGATCTTCGGGAGCACCCCCTGACTTACCGGCGGACGCTATATCCGACGGGGTCAGGGGGGCCTACCTGCGGCCAGGGAGGCGCTATTTAAAGGCGAGGTGCGGGGCAGCCATTTTTGCTGCTGGCCGCCTGCAAGCACCTGCCTGCGCTCCCATCCCCGGCCTCCTGAACGGCACCCCCCGTGGAGTGCCGGCTGCGCTCCAAGAGCCCGCACTTCTCTTGAGTGCCGGGCTCTTTTGCCAGCACTCCAGATCCTCGGGGGCCCAGCTGGGCCCCGGGTCACGCTGTGCAAGGCCCCTCCCCTTTAAGAAGGGGAGGAAGACCTACTAGCGGCGTCCCAAGAGGGAGGTGGGGCACTTCCAGTAGCGCCCCACTTCCCTCTTGGGGTGCAACCACTCAATTTCCGGCGCGGGGGCGCTAATTTTTCCAGGGTGCTAAAAGTAGCGCCCCGGCGAAGTTAGCGCCCCATTTGGGGCGCTACTCAATTTTTAGCCCCAAATGTATCAGTGAGCTAATTGTAGTAGTTAGCAGTTCAAGGGAGTCAATTTTAACTTGTTGAAACCGGTGTTGACTCCTCAAAATGCCCAAGTGCCCTCCTGGTTCAGGTGGTAGGCCCCTTTTAATATGTAAATTGAGGTCCTGTCACATACATAAGAGCCTGATTGCCATTTTAGAACTGAACTGCTGGGAGCGTGCACTGTACACTCTCCAAACAGTTTTACTGACGATAGATCCGGAGAGGCTCCGAAAAAGTAAGTTTGCAATTATTTTTGTGGGGCCAGGAGGAGCAGGCCACTGCCACCCTGGGATCTCTCCCGCCAACGCGCGCCCCCCCCCAAACCTCACCCTCACCCCGGCCTTTGTTCGTGAAACCCCCTCCATCTCAGACTTACCATACAGATATTCTGCCAGCCTGAATCTGGCAAACTGCATCAGGATGTCTATTTGGGGGCGGGCAGCTTGCTGATTCTATTTAAATGAGGCCCGGGCCTCAAAGTGGCTCTGGCCTCTGCCCTGCTGGAATGGGCAGCCGGCTAGCGTGCTCCCCTGGTTGGTTACCCAAAAGTTAAAATCTACTAGAAGGTATTTGAGCTGAAGCAGTCTCAGTTTGTTGTTCCTTCAGCCCTGCACAAGCTTTAACAATGCATTTTGATAAAAAAAGTCTTGGGTAAATGCAGCAATCCTGTGCTCCCGCAGGGAGCTGTCCTCAAAGGGAGCGAGGTTTGGAGAATTGGCACTACAGTGTTGTAGGCGTATGTGCGATCCACACACCCTTGCAGTGTGACTCCACAGAGAGGAGGATCAGTGAATTGTGCACATTGGCCCGAAAATTAGACCTAATACGGGAGAGTACGCACTGTGTACTCTCGCGTATTAGGTCCCGAAGTGCCGGTTTCCTGCATGCACTGCGCATGCGCGGGAAACCGGCACTTCGGGTATTGCGAAGGGGGCGGTTCCTAAGTGAACCACGTGCGCGCTACAGGTTGCGCGCACGCAGCACACTTCATTTTTTTTTCAGGTTTGAACGCGCAGGTAAGTGTTGAAGATTTTACACATAAAGAAAGCAGGCGTAAGACCCCCTTTTAACAAGGTAAGTAGTTAATTAAGTATTATTTAAAAAATTTTTCAACAGGTTTATCTTTTTTAGAGACTTTAAAGAAAGGTAAGTTTATTTTTACAACTTTTAAAAAGAATTTAAATTTTTTCAAAAATTTAAATTTTTGTTTAAAGTGGTTAATTTATTTAACTATAGTTATTTTATTAATGTGATGGCTTTTTTAAAATTTAATTGAGGTTTAGCTGTTCTTTTGGGGGCTTGTTGTATTCATAGTTTTGACAGCTCTTCCTGTCAAAACTATGAATGAAAGATGGTGTGCTGCCATTGGCTCTAACTGGCCCACGTGATCCCAGAGGTCGCATCGAACTAATTGCGCCTCTGGGACACGCACACACTGCGCGCCGGCACCAGGGAGAGGCCCAGGAACTGAAGTTCGTGTGGGCCAAAACCATAAAGGCAGGCGCGGAGTGCGGTATCGCGTGGGATCCTTACCCCCGCGGCAACCATCGAAGTCCAATTTCTGGGCCATTATCTCTTGAAGATAACAGGGTTAGTCTTGCCTTGCCTGATGCGGGCAAGGCTCCCACCGGCAGCACGTATTTGGAAATTGCCTTTAACCTCCAAACCTGAATGTCATTCCATAATATGGTGTGACTGTGTTCTGAATTCACCCAATTTATACAGTGGGGCAGATTTGTAATTCAGTGACAACACTTCGGCTGCACATGTAGAGGAACATGCATGCACAGTTGGTCTAAGGTCGAGTTTGAGACTTTGGGCTAGAAATTTGGTGCATTTGCCCCGGGGGCACTAACGGGGCGCAAACAACTTTTTGCCGAGGCGTGGCACCGCTAACAACTCTCGTTAAGTTTAGCGGCGGGCAGTAACCAGTAGCACCCCGCTCCGCTGCGCAGGCGATGACAACGTCATCACCGTGCGCAGCGCCCTGTTTTTGCCCCACCTGCAAAATTGGCCCGCGCCCCCTGAATCTGCGGCGGGCGATGACAGCGACCGATTCAGGGGGCGGGAACGGAGCGGCAGGAGGCTCGCGGGGCGCTAAGTAAAGGAGAGGTGGTGGGCGGGGGGAAAAAAATCGGCCGACTTACTTGTCACAGCCCGTTGCGTCTTTGAACGCGGGGTCCGTGCTGCTCCTCGGTGGTCCAGGTAGGGTCCGGCAGAGTTGTGGGCTTGAGGGGAAGAGCCCTTCCATGTGGCAGCGCTACGTGGCCCAGTGCGTAGCGCTGCAGAACGCACCGCCCCAATATTCGGGGTTAGCGCTCTAAGAAGGAAGTGGAGTGCTTGAATTAGTACTCCACCTCCCTCTTGGGGCACTAAAACTGAAGTTAGCGATCGCCGGCGCTATTTTTCGCCGGGCGTTAAATTTAGTGCCCAGGCGATGTTAACCACCCAAAATGGTCACTAACGAATTTTCCCCCCTTTATGCTTTCAGCTGTGGATTTTCCACAATGCCAGGGATGATCCATTCAGTCCAACAATGTGACATTCATGTTGCTGGTCTGTGGAGGCAACTGAGAGTTCAGCCAGGAAGCAGCACTTGACATAAAAGCAGTAGGGGTAGAAATTAGGTCGCGCCCCATTTGGGGCGCAAATATCGTCCGGACGCAAATATTAGCGCCTGGCGCTAATTATCGGCACTGACAGGAAACTTCACTTTTACCGCCCCGGGAGGTGAGTGGAGCGCTAAAGCAGGCGCGGCACACCTGTCTTAAGGCGCAAAGGCCAAGGAGTGAGGCGCTAACTCAGCGCACGAGCGCAGCACAGCTGCTGCCAGTTAGCGAGGGAAAACAGACACACTGGCACCGGCCACTTCTTAAAGCGGGGGGGGCCACTTGCTCCCCAGCCACACCCTGCTCATTGCAGCCTTGAATCTCAGCCTGGAGAGACCTGTGAATCCATTTTGCTGCCAAGCATGGAGAGGGTGAGAGAACGCGTTCATCGCTTCACCGAGCGGGCCTTGGATGCTCTGGTTGACGCAGTGGAGCGCAGACGATGTATGCTGTTCCCGGAGAGTGGCAGGAGGCCTTTGCCACGCGAGTTCAGAAGAGTGTGGAGGGAGGTGGCTCAGAGCGTCTCCTCCAGGAGCATGGTGCCCAGGACCCATGTTCAATGCCGCAAAAAGTTCAACGACCTCACTCGGGTCGTCAGGGTGAGTGGCTTTTTCTCAATACCTCTCCATCCCTCCATCTCAACCTCACTCTATGGCCAGAGGGTCTTAAAACCCCAATGCACAACACTCATCCAACACCTATGGCCCTTTCATCAAACACACACACACATTCTACACTTTGCATACAGTAAGGGCTATTCACCTATGGGAGGCACATCAGGCAAGACCATGGCTGTATATTGTAAGGGCTATTCACCTATGGGAGGCACATCAGGCAAGACCATGGCTGTATATTGTAAGGGCTATTCACCTATGGGAGGCACATCAGGCAAGACCATGGCTGTATATTTACTCAGATGCTGTCCTTTTTCTTGCAGGCTAAGCTGGCTCATAATCGGAGACAGCAGCAACGGACGGGTGGAGGGCGGCTTCAGCTGCAACCCCTCAGCGATCTGGAGGAGCGCGTCCACAGGATTGTGGCAAGCCGGGTGATCGGTCCCGTCGCCACTGGAGACGCCGACCCCGTTGTGGACCGCACTGGTAAGGTCATCACCTTTTTGTCCTCTGTCCTTCCACTTGTCCCTCACAATACCAGCCTTTGACACTTTCAATCCAACTTGCTAACTCGCTGCACTTATTCCTCCCTTACTGCCACCCTGTCCTCACGCTAAAGCCACTCTTGTACCTCACTGCTTTCAGATGGTGATTCACCAGCTGAGGAGACGGGCCCTCAAGCTGCCACTGGGAGTGATGCTGCAGCCGAGGAGGAAGAGGAAGCCGGAGCATCAGTGCCACCCTCTCCCGAGGAAGCCCATGCCCACACTGGGAACACGCCTTCCCCGGAGGGGAGCAGGGGGGAAGGGGCTGATGATGGTGAAGCTCCAGGACCCAGCGGGCTGCAGCAACGCCATGGGGGGGGTACGGAAGAACGGGGGCCTTCTCCCCAGAGGGAGAGTATGCCAGACACTCCTACTGCAATGGACACAGAGGAGGAGCGGCTGATTGCAGAAATGAACACCCAGGCGGTGGGCATGCACACTGAGCTCATGGGTGCAGTGGGAAGGGTGCCCGAATGCATTGAGTCACTGGCAAGGAGTGTGGAGCACTTCGCTGTAGCACAGGCGGATGCCACACTAACGCTTAGTGCTGCAATTCAGTCACTGGCTGCCGTGATCCCACCTCTGACTGCTCTCATACAGACTCAGATGGAGGCCACGCGAGCACAGACTGCTGCCAACCTCGATGGTTCGTGCACATGTCCCCGGGGCTGTCACCGCGCCGCAGCAGGCCAGCAATCTGTTCTCCGGCAGATTGCTCCGGATGCTGAAGTGCTGCCCCGTGGGAGTGCCAGTGTGTCGGGCGAGCAGGGAGTTGCTGTCCTCTCTCACGATGACAGCATTCCTGCTGCCAACACTGTCACTTCTCCACTGCACTTGCCACCGCCTGTAGGACAGACTGCTGCCGCCCATGCAGAGTTGGTGCAGTCTGCAGCCGGGCCCTCCAGGCCCAGAAGTGGTCGAGGCCGTCCTTCAGGGGCATCTGCAGTGTCAGGGTCTGACGAGCAGCAGCCTTCCACCAGCCTTGCTGCAGCCACTGAGGTCCCATTACGGAGGAGCAGTAGGGTTGGAAGGGGGGGAAGTGCGCAAGGGAAGGAGATCACCCTCGAAGGGCAAAAAGTAGGAGGTGTGCCAAAATGCTGGTCATTTTTTTATTAAAGGCCGAGGGTCGTGGTCCAACTTTTGTTTAGTGTTTTGGACATTATCTCCAGGTTGTGAGAACCAGTTATGTTATTGACTGTTTTTTTGTGTTTATTTCTATGAGTTTGTCATGAGGAATTGACACACACAGAGTTTGTAAAATAAATAAGTTTCTGTTTTCAAAATATACATGGCTGGTGCTTGGAATTATTGGTGCCTTGGCCGGCTTAGGGGTTGCGTGCTGGGTTGATTAGTGTTTGTAGCAATGGCAGGGGCCCTAGAAGCGGCTTGCTATTAGTCGTTGACGGACGGCCCTTGCAGTTTGACCATTGTGGGCCGCCCTCCCGCCTTGGTGCTGCTGATGATCATCGTCCTCGTCCTCTTCCTCCTCTTCCTCCTCCTCCTCTGGTGGTGCTACAAGGCCTGGTGGCATTGGCTGGGTCCTGAGGATTGCCATGTTGTGCAACATGCAGCACACGACTATGAAGTTCGAAACTTGCTCAGGCGAGTACTGCAGGGCTCCTCCGGAATGGTCCAGACAGCGGAACCGTTGTTTCAGCACGCCGATTGTGCGCTCAATAATGTTCCTGGTTGCTTGATGGCTTTCATTGTACCGCAGCTCAGCAGGGGTGTTTGGCGTACGGAGCGGTGTCATCAGCCAGGTGCTCAATGCGTACCCCTTGTCCCCCAGAAGCCAACCAACTGGCTGATGCGGTGCCTCGAAAACTTCTGCCACAGTAGTCTGGCGCAGGATGAAAGCATCGTGGCAGCTGCCCGGATAGTGGGCATTGACAGCGAGTATCACCTGTCTGTGGTCACAGACCAACTGCACATTCAAGGAATGGAACCCCTTCCTGTTCCTGAATTCCTCTGCATTCTCTCGCGGAGCACGCAAAGCCACATGCGTGCAGTCAATGGCGCCCTGCACCATGGGGAAGCCCGCTACCCTCGCAAAGCCCAGAGCACGGTCACGCTGCTTGTCTGGGGTCATAGGGAAAGAGATGAAGTCTCGTCTCCTTCTGAAGAGGGCATTGGTGACCTGCCGGATGCAGCGATGCACCGCAAACTGGGAGATATTGGCGAGGTCCCCAGCAGCAGCTTGGAATGAGCCAGTGGCGTAGAAGTTCAAAGCCACTGTGACCTTCACTGCCACTGACAGAGACGTCCTGGACCTCAGCTGAGGCTGCAGATCTGGCTGCAGCAGGTGGCAGAGCTCAGTGACCACCTCCTTGCTGAATCGCAGCCTCCGCAAACACAGCTCCTCGGACATATGGATGTAGGAGAGCTGTTCACGATATACCCTGGGAGGGTAAGCTCTCCTGTACATGCGCCTGATGGCCCTCCTCCGTCTGGCCATCATTGCCACTCTCTGTCTGCGTCTCTGTATCCTCCGATTCAGCTGGAGCAGGACGACACCCCCAATCATTGCAGCCCCCATATTCTCTTTGCCAGAAAAGTAATGAGGTACAGCAACTAAAGTAGCAACAAAGTTAGGATGAATAGGCAAAACTACCTCACAAAGCGTTGAGTCAATGTAGAAGTCTCTCTCTCTCTCTCCCCGAATCTCTCTCTCTCTCTCAGAACGAGTGGTGCATAAATGTCGACCACAGAAAAAGACAGGAAGAGGCCCCCTTTAAATAGCACCCCCCCCAGCCCCACACCGATTGATAACGTTCCAGTCTTCCGGTCGTTGGAAGCGCCAGGCGGTAAGGCAGGGGGCGCCACTCAATTTCCGCTCCGGGGCGCACCAAGGGTGTTGCACCATGGAATGACGTCACAATCTGCGCGCGCAGGTGGTCGCAGCGGTAAGTTTTAGCGCCGCCGCACAATCTCTAGTTAAGTTCTCGAGCGGCGCAAACAGCGCTGCGCCCGGGCGTTAGCGGCTTAACGCCCCATTAGCGCCCTCTTAAGGCGCTAACGGGAGGCGCAACCAAGTGAATTTTTACCCCTGCAGTGTTTTATCTCCAGTGGCAGTGTATATAAATTACTCAGACATCGATTTTATCCAACTTGACCATTTGTTCTGTCTACCTATCTAATTATATAAGCAGTTTCCTATTCTACCCCATTCTCTTCCAGATCATTAAACCTGTGGAACTCCATACCTCCCTCAATTTTCTTCCCTCCTGCAATCTATGAGCTTTGGCAATCTAAGGTTGGTAAAACTTAATCACTACTTCTTGATTTACTTCACTTCTCCAGCTCATTTTAACCCTGATGGTGTCCTGCATTATGTACTTTGCCCTTCACCTTCAACAAAAATATATGCCTTTTATGGTTTGTTTCAAAGAAAGCTGTACTGTTCACACTTGGACCCAAGGAATATATTGAGATCAAAATAAATGTAATAAGCACTGAAGCAGCAATGTTGTTAGAATGACATGCACATGTGGCCACTGTTTCGATTTGAGAACAAAGCAGGGAGGAGAGATTGAGGGCTAGAAATTCATCTACTTACTGACACTCCGAAGCGCCGTGAAATGGCGGCCGCTGCTCTTTCGCCAGCTAGTGGCGGGTCCCGCCGCGGCCACCATATTCCTCTCACCCTTTGCATTGCCGGTAAGCGGCAGCGCTCTGGGGGGGGGAAAATGGCGGCATGGTGACGTAATCGGTGTGCAACGCCAACTTAACATCACCAACGTGAACTTCGACCCTAGCATTAAACTCGGTGCTGGCTCCTGAGCACGCCAGGTTAGCAGGCTGACCTATCTGCACCTCTTAAAGGGACACACACATCGTTGGGTAAGTTTGAATGTAAAGTTTTGGACTGGGTTTTTTTGATTTTATTGAAGTGGTGGCTTGCTGCAATAGATGTGAAAGGATTTTAAGTGTGTAGGGAGTGCTGCTGGATGCTCGCAAAGGCTCAGATGGTAAATGAAGGCCTTTGAGAAGACAGAACATGCTGCGAATACTCAGCAGGTCACGCAACATCCGTGAAGAGAAAAACAGAGTTCACGTCTCAGGTCGAGACGCTGCCTGACCAGCTGAGTATTTCCAGCATTTTATGCTGTCATTTCACAATTACAGCATCTGCTTGCAGAGGGAAGAGGAAGACACAGAAAAGGAGGAAGCCAGAGAGGAGGAAGTCAAAGAGGAGGGATCAGACGGAAGGACACATCCCAGACAGCCCCTTTGTGGCTGGGATATCCGGGATGGAATCATCTGCCTGCAGTCCCAGTGACTACAATCCCAATTCCCTTTCAACATTAGTCCCACACCTTACCTTCCATCTGTTACTGACCATCACAACATCCTCTTGGCCACGATGCTGAAATAAAAGCCAGCACAAAACAAACTTCCCAATGCACCTATATACGTCTATCCATCCAATGTGACATCAAGAAATCAACTCATCACCCATATGCATTCTCTTAGTGACTGTCTTGTGTGTACCTTTGCCTATCCTACTGATGTTACGCAGTGCTACCCCAGTGGCTGCAGCATGGCTGGTGGAAGGCTGCTGACTTTCAGTGGGGGACACTGCAAATGTCCTTGCTGAGCGACCTTGAGGAGCTGCTGGCTGGGAATGTCAAATCAATCTTCTTCTGTTCTTGTTCTTCTTCACTCTCCTCTCCCTCTTCTGCTTTTCCTGGGTGTGTGAAATGAGGAAGGCACAAGGGTAGAGTTGTGGTGACAGGAGGGCGGGAAAGCCTGAGGTGCATGCCTGAAGGAAGATAACGTATGAGGATACCAGCATCTTGTATCCTTTCAGCCCCGCCACTGGCCAAGGGCTCAGCCATGCCCCTGCCAAGAATGGCCTGCACCGTCTCCTCCAAGGGGGTGAGATGAAGCTAGGAATGGGAGCTGTGCCTTGTGATTGGTGCAGATTATTGGTAGGTCAGTGATTGGGGGTCGTGCATTGAGCAGTGTGTGATGCTAGTGGTGCAGTTGGTAGGAGACGGCTTTTGAAGATGCATTCACTGACCTTGACCAGTGGTCTGAGGTCATTAAGCTTCTTTGGGCACTGGAGCCAAATGATGAGGGCGACACTGCTGGCAGTGGTGGCCTTGGTGATGTGGTCCCACATCCTTCTTTCTGGAGGGCTTCCTGGCCTCTGTGGGTAGAGCGTCTGCCTTGCAGTGTTGACCCCTGCACAAAGCTGGAGTGCTGTGTGTGAGACCCTGGGTGCGTCTTCCCTGGTTTACTGAACTATTTGTGTTAGTGCTGAGGCAGTTTTCCCATTTGTTGAGGTTAGGAAGGTAATTCTGCTTTAAGAGCTGAATATTCACATTTGGGACTTCTTTATAATGTCAAATTTTTTTTTAAGGCTGGAAGGGCTGAAAACTGCATTGTTTCACTTCATTTTAATTTGTATTACTTCAGTGTGCATGGCCCCTTTAATTCTCAGACCTCTTCATTACCCACAATTCCTTGCGAGCTCCACAGCCTCGATTCCAGAGGCTGTGGGAAGTTGCAACGCCGGACCCGAACAGGAACTTCGTCATGGATGCCTCCAGCAATGCCACCAGGACGGCGTTGGATGGAAGGTAAGCGCTGCACCACCAATCTCTATGCCCCCCAGACCAATTTTGCTCCGTTAGCATTACGGCCATTTTCAGCGGCCGTTAACTCCGGTTGCCGGTGACGCCGGCAACTTTGCTGGCGAACACAAATTTTTCCCCCTGAGGAACTTCAATATAGGGAGAAAGAGTAATAGAGAAGGAAAGGATGAAAAGATTTCGGGAGAAAATGTAGGGTTGGGAGACTGAAAAAATAGGAGAAAAGTACAAAGGAAGAATAGATGAAGAAAACGCAGAGAAAATAGGGATCAAGAGTAAGAAAACAAGAAGTGGATAGGAAGGAATTAAAGAGACATCCTGAAAACTTCAAAGCCAAACAACAGATTCATGATAAAAGCAAGAGGTGAGGGTAGGCAAGATGGTTTAAACTGAGGAAAAAGAAAATGAATGGTAAAGCAGTCAATACAGATGAAGAGAAATTAGCCGTGGAGGACATAATGTGATCTCATGAAAAAGCCAAGAGATGGATAACAAGTTAAATTGTCTCTCTCCACAGATGCTGCCTGACCTGTTGAGTATTTCCAGCATTTTCTGTTTTTATTTCAGATGAAAGGTCATCAACCTGAAACATTAACTCTGTTTCTCTCTCCACAGACACTGTCTGACCTGCTCAGTATTTCCAGCATTTTCTGTTTTTAAAACTTCCCTGCTCTTGTTTGAATAGTGCCATGGGATCTTTTACATCCACCATAAAAGGGAGATGGGGCCTTGATTTAACATCTCAAGGCACCTTCTACAATGCAGCACTCCCTCAGTACTGCGCTGCTGTGTCAGCCTAAGTTATGTGCTCAAGTCATGAAGTGGGACTTGAACCCACAACCTTCTGACTTGGAGACACTAAGCCAAGGCTGGCATTTGGCTGCTTTGCAGAGGTGGCTGAGGCGCTCTTCCACGATGGGGCTGGATCGGACTTTCCTCATGTTCAGGGAGCCCAGTGTGTGGAGAATGTCAAAAAATGCATGCTGTGGCACGTCAATACCATCACCGCCTGGATAACTATTTCTCTGTACAACAGGCTCCAAAATTGGATCCACACCAATGCAGACCGGATGTGCAAAAGTGAACAAAACGGGCTTGGGCACTTGATAAAAAATGGTTTTTTTTAAGCATAATTTCTGACCCCTCCACTCCCAAAAAAGATGCTTCATGGGAGGCCAAGATAGCGGGAAGCTGAGGGGCACAGGAGAACATGCCAAGGTTTAATGGTCATGTGTTCAAAAAGATCAGGACTCAAGGCTCAGTTTATGTATTCAAACTCCAAAAATGGAGCAGACGGTAAGCTCAAAAATTTGGAGAGAGAAGAGTCCCTCTTCCGGGGAGGGGTGGCAGGGAGTTGTTTGAAGCTGTTGGAAGATGAGACAAGTAAGTTTACATATAAATTTTGTGATATTCTTGCATATAAATTAATTCATTAAGTTTTATGATGCAATAATTTAAATTTTGACAGGTATACAGTGAGATGGATTGGGATCTATAGTAGCTCAAGATTTTGGACAAAAAGTCAGCAATTTGATTGGTTTGGTGGTGGTTACTGGTTGTTCATTGGCTGCATTTTGTTTTAGTTTCGGGAAGATCTGAACCAATCAGCATGATTCAGATAACAAATCGTGATTTGTGGTTGGTTGCTTTCTTTATCACTAGGACATTTGAGCTACTTTCAGACATATCCCAATGCCCTGCAGACATGAGGCTGATTCCACAGTCAGGCAAGACAATCCACGCATGGAACAGCGATCGCAGGGCGTGCCAGCCAGAAGAGCGAGGGCTCACAGTGCCTGGTTTTTCCATCCATTTAAATGAATGGGCAGAAAACCAGCCACTGTGGGCTCGCATTTCCTGGCCAGGAGCTCCCTGCGGAGTCTGGCCATGGAATCAGTCCTGTGCTACCAACGTGAGCTCGACACAGAACTTTTAGGGCTTACACTTGACATTTTACACAATGCTGGATCATAGCCACGTGAAGCTGTGACATTGATAGAAATCAGGGACTGCAGAAATAAAAGTAAATAAAACAGATTGTATCCATTCTGTTAAGGTATTCACTCTCCAGACAAATGAAAGATTTCTCTACTGGCATATCTGTGCCTCACTCTAAAGAGAATGGAAAACTCTCGTCTTGATTTTGGACATGCTGCAGAAATACTATTGCATTCCAATAGGTTGACATTTTAAGTAGAGCAGCACTTTAGAATTCCCCTTCAGCCTGTAGTCCTCTTAACTCATTGAGTATCAAATTGAAATATCTCTTGGTGAATTTCAAAATGACCACAAATGTTTGAATATAGACCTATAAAAAGATTGCCTTTACATTTTTAACACTGACTATGAAGCAGAATTAGGAGATGGAGGTTCATTTGCTTCATTTTCTCCTGATAGTTGAGCTCGAGAACTGACCATGTGGAGAATCTCAACTGTGAATCTGTGCCCTAGCTCTCTCTGGTGCCATGGAACAGTTTTGCTTCTGAATAAATTCCTTAAAATAATTCTGTTCTTAAGCAACAAAGCCAGAACTGTTATCCCAATCTATTCTCAGTGAGGCCACTGACTGACAGTTACTCACTTTCTCAACTTCTCTCGACATGACTTTTTCCTGACCTTTCCCTCACTCGTTTTCTCCCTTATGTTTACCTTTCCTGGCTCGCTCCTATTTATTCTTCCTCCCCGATGTTCTGTTTTCTGGTTTAACTTTACAGAGACCACACCTGGAGTATTGTGTCTAGTTTTGGTACCCCGACTTCAAAAGGGATATCACGTTGTTGGAGAGGGTTGAGCAGAGGGCTGCAAGGTTAATACCAGAACTTGGAGGACTGAGTTATAAAAAGCTCATGGTTGTGTACGACTTTTCTCTCATGAAAAGGGAAGACCAAGAGGAGACTTGTTGGAAGTTTTTAAGATTATGAAGAGGTTCCATATGTTAGAAATAGATATATTTTTCTGTCATGTACGGCATTCTATAACCAAAATCATAGGTTCAAAATAAGGAAAAATAAGTAAATTTGTAATTCAAATCAATCATCACAGCTCCAGGACATCGCTGCAGGAGTTCCTCAAGGCAATGTCCTAGGCCCAACCATCTTCAGCTGCTTCATCAATGACCTTCCCTCCAACATAAGGTCAGAAATGGGGATGTTCGCTGATGACTGCATAGTGTTCAGCGCCATTCGCAACTCCACAGATAATGAAGCAGTCTATGCCCGCATGCAACAAGACTTGGACGACGTTCAGGCTTGGGCTGATAAGTGGCAGGTAACATTCGCGCCACAGAAGTGCCAGGCAATGACTATCTCCAACAAGCAAGAGTCGAACCACCTCCCCTTGACATGCAATGGCATTACCATCATCTAATCCCCCACTATCAACATCCTGGGGGTCACCATTGACCAGAAACTTAACTGGACCAGCCACATAAATACTGTGGCAACAAGAGCAGGTCAGAGGCTAGGTATTCTGCAGCGAGTGTCTCACCTCCTGACTCCCCAAAGCCTTTCCACCATCTACAAGGCACAAGTAAGGAGTGTGATGGAATACTCTCCACTTGCCTGGATGAGTGCAGCTCCAACAACACTCAAGAAGCTTGACACCATCCAGGACAAAGCAGCCCGCTTGATTGGCACCCCATCCACCACCTTAAACATTCACTCCCTCCACCACCAGCGTACCGTGGCTGCAGTGTGTACCATCTACAAGATGCACTGCAGCAACTCGCCAAGGCTTCTTCAGCAGCACCTCCCAAACCCGCGACCTCTTCCACCTAGAAGGACAAGGGCAGCAGGCGCATGGGAACACCACCACCTCCAAGTTCCCCTCCAAGTCACACACCATCCTGACTTAGAAGTATATCGCCATTCCTTCATTGTCGCTGGGTCAAAATCCTGAAACTCCCTCCCTAACAGCACTGTGGGAGTACCTTCACCACACGGACTGCAGCGGTTCAAGAAGGTGGCTCACCACCACCTTCTCAAGGGCAATTAGGGATGGGCAATAAATGCTGGCATTGCCAGAGACGCCCTGATCCCATAAACGAATTAAAAAAAGATAGAATAACCCCGCTTTTAACCTGCCTGCCAAGTGGGAACACTGCAGGCGTAGGGGTTAAAATTTAAAATGGTAATCGGGTGCTAGATGCTGCATTCACAATGTGTTCGTGCCCGCCGCCATTTTAACACCTGGGTTTTCGGGAACGTCGAGGCCGCCTGCCACAGGCAGGCGGGGGCTTCATAAATATTTAAATATCAGGGTACGGTGATGTAACTCGAACCCCGACGCAAATTTAACCAACAATCACACAAATTGCAAACAGCCCTGGACCCGCCAGCAGAATCTAAAGGTGGGGCACGGGTAAGTTTTTTAAAAATATATACATTTTAACGTATCCTTGTGGGCCAGAAGAAGCAGGAGTGCTGCTCCTGGCCGCACAAGGAACCCTTGGGCCTCCTCTGTTTCAGGATCCCACCTCCACCTCCCCCGACCAAAACCATCTCCTGACCCGCTCCCCAACCACCTCACCTCATCAGTTACCTTGCTGGGACTGTTTCCGTGCGCCAATGGCACCAGCTTTCGCCCGCGGGAATTCTCGCTTCCGTCCACCGGCCTCCACGTCATCTCCGCCAGCTTTGGGCGGAAGTCATCGTGGACCAATTTAAATAGGGCCCGGGAGTTAAAATGGCGCAGGCCTCATGCTGCAGGGTGGCCAGACAGATTTCCGCTCGCATCAGCTCCCAAATGACCCGAGTTAAAATCAGGGCTAATTTCTTTAGGAAACATGGCAAGCTACCAGTGCAGGTGATCAAACAGAAAATTTTAAGGTACTTTGCAAAAGAAATGACACGTTTCTGACATTTGAAGGGATTCTTGGCATTTATTGTACAAAGGTATCAAACGGGAAATAAATAATTAATTGGGCAGGCTAACTGTACCAGTGGTCTTCTCCTGCCAGAACAATAGTACTATGTAGAACTCATTACCATATAGAACTCCCAAATGACAGAATGACAGCAACAACAACAACTTGTATTTATATAGCACCTTTAACATAGTAAAACGTCCCAAGGCGCTTCACAGGAGTATTTTAAGACAAAAAATTTGACACCGAGCCACATAAGGATAAATTAGGGCAGGTAAAAAAAGCTTGGTCAAAGAGGTAGGTTTTAAGGAGCGTCTTAAAGGAGGAAAGAGAGGTAGAGAGGCGGAGAGGTTTAGGCAGGGAATTCCAGAGCTGAGGGCCTAGGCAACAGAAGGCACGGCCACTAATGGTTGAGCAATTATAATCAGAGATGCTCAAGAGGGCAGAATTAGAGGAGTGCAGATATCTCGGGGGGTTGTGGGGCTGAAGGAGATTGCAGAGATAGGGAGGTGCGAGGCCATAGAGGGATTTGAAAACAAGGATGAGAATTTTGAAATCGAGGCGCTGCTTAACCGGGAGCCAATGTAGGTCAGCGAGCACAGGGGAGATGGGCGAACGGGACATGGTGCGAGTTAGGACACGGGCAGCCGAGTTTTGGATGACCTCAAGTTTACGTAGGGTGGAATGTGGGAGGCCAGCCAGGAGTGCATTGGAATAGTCAAGTCTAGAGGTAACAAAGGCATGGATGAGGGTTTCAGCAGCGGATGAGCTGAGGCAAGGGCGGAGAAGGGCGATGTTACGGAGGTGGAAGTAGGCGGTCTTTGTTATGCTGCGGATATGTGGTCGGAAGCTCATTTCAGGGTCAACTATGACACCAAGGTTGCGAACAGTGTGGTTCAGCCTCAGACAGATGTTAGGGAGAGGGATGGAATGGAGTCAGTGGCTAGGGAACGGAGTTTGCGGCGGGGACCGAAAACAATGGCTTCAGTCTTCCCAATATTTAATTGGAGAAAATTTTTGCTCATCCAGAACTGTATGTCGGACAAGCAGTCTGACAATCTAGAGACCTTGGAGGGGTCGAGAGAAGTGGTAGTGAGGTAGAGCTGGGTGTCATCAGTGTACATGTGGAAACAGATGCTGTGTTTTCGAATGATGTTCCAAGGGGCAACATGTAGATGAGAAATAGGAGGGGCCAAGGATAGATAGCAACAATGACCTCTAGTAGAATTCAGCACTAATTAACATAATCTTGGCAGTGTTTCCACCTTGTCATAACACAGGATACACAAAATGAGCGTAAAACCCAGTTGGTGAAGGTACATTTTCTTACATCAGTGTATCTGCATCTTTATATCTTTAACTGCATCTGGCGTCACTACAATGTCCATTCTCCACTCCCCAGATATATTAATTTCATTCTTTAGCAATTCCAATCACACCTCAGGACAAACGTCCTCCAGCATTTCCTGTTCGAGAGCTCTCATCATTTCTACCTTTACCTCAGTACTTTGTAGGTCAGTGCAGGCCTAATAACTCTCTTGCATTTGGCAGGACACTCAAATGGGAGATCGCAAACTCACTTCCAACAGCCTGTGGAATGCCACTTCCTGCTGTTTTGACCGTGAAGGTAATACCTGGTAATTCTTTTGCCAGGAAACATGATAAAACCATAGATAGGGATAAAGGTAGATCTATCCCAACATCCTTCGCAGTAGGGAAAGCTGTCTATTAAATCTATAGGGTCTACAGTGTTAATAAAGGGGTTTCACTATTGCTGTGGATGCTGGAATAGCCTAATTTCTGTACTTTTGCTTTCTCTCCATCTCCAGAAAGAGAAGGCAAGAGAATCTATGTGGATCGTGAAGGAGAAATACAGAAAAGGGGGGGAATGAGAAAAAGGAGTTCCACATTTTTGAGGTCTGAGGAAAGGTAGGAGAATATGTGATTTTAGTACAGTTTAAATATAGGAAGGAGGTAAAGCATGTAGTATGACACCATATTTGGAAAGGAACTATGGATAGTAAGCTGGCTACAAAACAGAAAACAGAGAGTAGGGGTTAAAGTTAGTTACACGGATTGCAAATGTTGGGAAGTGGTGTTCCACAAGGATCGGTGCTGGAACCACTGATGTTCACCATTTACATAAACGATTTGGACTTGGGAATCAGAAGTACAAAGTCATAATTTGCGGATGACACCAAATTGGGTTAATACAGTGGAGGACTGCGACAAAATACAGGAAGACATTAATAGACTTGCAGAATGGGCTTATTATTGGCAAAATAACTTCAGTATAGATACATTTTGGTAGGAAGAATAAGGAGTGTCCAAATGGGGTAGAGGAAGAGAGGGATCAGTGGGTACAGAAACACAGATCACTAAAAGTATTGACGCAGGTTAATAAGGCCATAAAAAAAGCAAACATAGCATTGAGTTTCATTTCTAGAGGGAAAGCAGAGAAGTTGTGTTAAATTTGTATAGAACCTTGGTTAGACCACACTTTGAGTACTGTGAACAGTTCTGGTCTCCGTATTATAAAAAGGATATAGAGGCGCTGGAGAAGGTGCAAAAAAGATTTACTAGAATGATACCAGAATGGAGAGGTTATACCCATCAGGAAAGATTTAACAGGCTGGGGCTCTTTTCTCAAGAAAAGAAAGACAGAGGGGTGACCTGATAGAGGTCTTTAAGATTATGAAAGGGTTTGCTAGGGTAGACATAGCGTAGATGTTTCCACTTGCGGCCGAAACCAGAACTAGGGGCCATAAATATAAGATAATCACTAATAAATCCAATAGGGAATTCAGGAGAAACTTCTTTACCCAGAGAGTGGTTAAAATGTGGAACTCGTTACCACAGGGAGCAATTGAGGCGAATAGCGTAGATGCATTCTAGGGGAGGCTAGATAAGCACATGAGGGAGAAAAGAATAGGATATTTTGATGGGGTTAGATGAAGAAGGTGTGGGAGGAGGCTCGTGTGGAGCATAAACACCAGCATGGACTTGTTGGGCCAACTGGCCTGTTTCTGTGCTGTAAATACCTTGTAATATTTTGTACTTTGTAATAGAGTGTTTACCTTAGTAGTGTTGAAAATGGGGAAAGATGAGAAAGGTTGCAACAAACCAAGAGAAGCACAAGGATAGAGACAAGAGGGATTGCCCATCAGTTGACAGGTTTGTACTTGTATCTTCTCCAGGAGTGTGAGAGGAGTGTTAGAAGAGTCTCTTCAAATATAGCAGCAGTATTCGAATGTACTGTTGTGTAGGAATACCTACACAGATGTTCACTTCTAATGGATATAAACCATAATTTGATTCTGTAGTGTTTGTGTAAGCAAGAACTATGCACTCATGATTTATTAAATTAAAGTACGTGTGTGTAAAAATCAGACAACTGATGATATGGGGAGATGGGTAATGTAGAAAATCCTGTAAAAAGAAAAAGTGCACAGTCCAAGCTCCATCTGTTGCTTCTAATTGCCTGAACTATTTCACCATTTTCCTTTTATGGCATTAACTTCAATGTCGATAATTTGTTATAATTCACGAGACATGGGGTCTGCTGGAATCATTGCCGTGTCCACCATTCTAATTGTCAGAGTAATTGAGAACAAAACATAAACAACTATTAGGTGTAATGAAGTGGATCACAGCCTATCCAGAGAACTCCAAGACAATTCAAGAGGGCAATTTCACAGTTCCTGTTGAAAATGCCAGATAAACATATGCTCCCTGAGTGTGTAAATCTACATGTGTTCTTAATAAGTAGTTTAATTTTAGAAAAGAAAGGTGATAAATCATCATCTTAATCTTAAACAAGTCTGTGCACAGACCTGTCAAGTCTTGCTTATATTCAGCAAAAAGGTCACAGTTCTTGTGTCTCAATGCAAGAAAATAAATGCAGCTCTATTCATGTCCCTGGATTTGCAATCAATCTCATTGTTCCCCTACTAACAATGTTGTGTTTTGCCAATTGTCTGACCTTGGCAACTATACATACATGTGCTTATAACTACAAACCAATGGGGAAATGTATTGACGTTGTTTCAGTAGATATAGCCCGTGTTTTTCCTTTATATGGATCAGTGTGCCAAACTGCTATTAGAATGTTCTTTTTTTATCTGAATTTTATGTTTATCAATGCACTGAGGATTGGAACATTTTCCAATTTTAGACTGCAACAAGCACTCCCAGCTCAGATACAGCACAGGTTAAATGCTGAATAAGGTTTACTCTACTCTGTTCCAACAATTGATCCCACCTTCAAAAAAGGCCCCCTTGGGGTTTATTCCCATTTCCTACACTCGCAATCCTTGTGGTCTCTTTGAGTGAGATTGCTTATTTGGTGCCAAATTAGAAGCAGCTTTGTCTGCCCACTCCCCCTATTATTAGATGATCCTTCACATCTCCTACCCACCTCTATTCTAATTACTTTTACAGGTTTTTGCTGAACTGTGATATTTGAATTTACAAATATACAGAGTTCCTTGAGGTTAATGCCCTCATGTCAATGATAATGCTGTAATATTCATTCAATAGCTTAGAAATAACTGCAATATCACTGGATAAACGCCAATTGCCGTTGTATGACATTCCTTTGTCCACTGCTATAGCAGAGGTATTAACCATTTAAATAGAGGTTAATGCATGTATTAAAATAGTGGACAGAGTAGTGTCCTACAAAAGCACAATGGGGGTTAAATTGGCCAACCCCCGAAAACAGCGTGGGGATCGCAGTACACAATTAACCCGCACTCATTCATTGCGTTGCAGGCAGCACGTTAAATTGGTGCTGCCTGCTGTTTTAAATGGTTTCTGCATGCAGCCAGCGCTACCCCCGCTGTTCATTGGCTGCACACATCAGTAGGGGGCCCAATATCATGAGTGGCTAGCACTACTTAAAGGCAGCCTGCACCTTGTAAAGGGGAGGTGCATTGTGGCTGCAAGAAGTGGTGGGAGATTTTTGAAAAGTGAATCTGGGCTGTGATACTTTGAGGAAGGGCTGAACATGCGAGAGAGCGAGCACCAAGGTTTTCTGACAATGCACTGGAGGCCTTGGTGCTCGCTCTCTCGTGGAGAGAAGGAAAGACGTCCTGTATCCACAGTGGGGCAGGAAGCCCTCCAGATATATGCTCAGGAGACAGTGGGAAGTAGCGGCGGTCAATGCCAGAGTGTTGCTCCAAGAACATAGATGCAGAAGAAGTTTAGCAATGTGGCACGAATTGTCAAGGTGAGCGAGTTCATCCTACCAACTGCACCACGAGCCTCATCCACTGCTCAATTCACTACACCTCCATCACCCACCTACCAACAATCTCTAGCAATCAGTACTCAACCCTTCAATTCATATGCTTTACCTCATCCTCACACACTTCGCACACACTGGCAGCTATTCAGCTATGACAGCCATATCCAATGCATTCCTTGCCCTGCTTTGAGCAGTTGTGGCACCAGCAGTTGGCAGATTTCAGTCATCACCTCTTTTGTGAAGCAAAGATGTCTCATGCATTGGTCCTCACTAAAGTTGAGCTAGGAGAGTTGCTCCCTAAAGACCCTAGGAGGATATGGCCTCCTGCTGAGAGCCCTTCTCCCCCTCCCTCTTCTAGCAGCTTGACCTGCTCTGGTGGCCTCTCTTCATTCTCCCAGTCATGTTCAGTTCCCAGAGGAAGGCCTACCAGGCCACCCATATCCGGAAGCAACTTGTTTCAGCACAAGCTTTTAAATGAACAGAAAGGTACTTCAGCACCAGCCATACCACTCCCTGTAGACTATTCAAACTTTAACCAAGTCTAGGAAAGCTCCAAAATCACGAACAATTGCACCAGCAGCCAGGAGAAATAATCCAGCAAATAACCCGTAAGTAGTTTGTGATCCCTTTAAATAGCGCTGGTGTTTATCTGTGTGAGGTTAAGGCAGGGCTTTGGCTGGAGTATGGAGTTCGAAAATGAAAGCACTGGCATCAAATCAGCGTTGCACACTGATTGACATCATATAATCTGCCTCCCTTGCATGCTGCCGGCAGTCGTTAGGTGCGCGCGTGCAAACCCCTTTACCAAGCTGGCATCCAGTGCACTTCCTGTTGGAAGTATGCGGCGGCGCATCTCAGCCCCCATTTTCAAGTGTTAGGTTGCTGTGTAGTGCCTAAAAAATGGGAGCTACAGAACCCAATTTAGCCCCTTATGCTAAATGTTAGCGTTGCTCAGTGATAGACCTCTCACCTCTGAGTCAGAAGGTTGTAGCTTTAAACTTCACTATAAACTTGAGAGCATAGTCCAGGCTGACACTTAAGTGCAGTACTGATGGAGTACTTCATTGTCAGAGGTGCTATCTTTGGGGTAAATCGAGGCCCCATCTGCCTGCTCAGCTTGATGCAAAGGATTTCAGGACAATATTTGAAGAGCAGGGAGTTCTCCAGTGTCCTGGCCAACAATTCTTCCCATCAAAAACAGATTATCTGGTCAATCCTTTGCTATTTGTGAGACCTTGCTGTGCACAACTTGGCAGCCACATTTGCTTACACAACAAAGTGACTGTATTTCAAAAGTAATCCACTGGCTGTGAAGTGCTTTGATGATCCTAAGGGTGTGAAAGGCGTTATAAATACAAATTCATTCTTTTAAATAAAACTTCTTCATTCTGCAGTTTATTGCAAGTAGAATTTGCTTTAACAATTGGACAGATCCTCATTCTCTTGCCAAGTGTGCCACAGAACTAGGCTTTACAAAAGAATGCAAGTAAATAAACAAAAAACTTTATAAGAAAAAGATTTTAAAATTTATTGAGAGAGGTGTGGTTTTCAAAGCAGGTCCAGGTTTGAACCTTAGTATAGCGAAGTTAGTTGGGCAATCTAGACACCACAATTGGTCTCAATACCTCTGGGCTGAACTAAAAATAGGCCGGGGTTCCTAATTCGATCTCTAACCAGTAACCCCAGTGTGTGTATGAATATCAGGTGAGGACTGGTTTGGTTTTGGTTGTGTTGCAGATTTTCAGCTGTTTGAGAATCTGGTGCCCATGGATCCATAACACTCAAGACAGGAGATGGAATAAGGGGCGCAAATCTGAGGGAAACTAATAAACAAAAGAATAGTCAGAGGAATTAATTTATTTGGACTCAGTGAGATGTGATGCCTAACTTAAAATCCAAATTTTTAAGTTTTGTGACCCTTGCTTTTGGAAAGATATGGAGAGGGGACAGAAGATGTTACCAGGGATGGGAGGCTTTAGTAACGCAGAGAGACTAAAGAAACTGGGGCTCTTTTCATTAGAGCAACGAATGCTAAGAGAAGATCTGAAAGCAGTGTTCAAGAGTGAGAGAGGTTTTGATCAGGAAGAATTATTTCCACTGGGCAATGAGTTGACTAGTAAACAATGGTGAAAGCAGAATCCATGATAGATTTAAAAGAGAACTGAATAAATATTTTAAAAATACAAAAACAATAGTATGCAAAATGGACAGAGGAATTGAACTAAATGGATAGCTCTTTTAGAAAGGCAGCCCAGGTGCGATGAGGAGAATAGCCTCTTTCTGTGTTATAACATTTTATAATTCTATCTTGATGAAAGTAATAGGTTTCACTGGTAACTGCAGCATTTTTCTACCTACCATAACCAGGATTTAGTTTAATCTGGATTGAGACTACAGATCTAACCCGATCCTGTTTGGGCTATTTTAAATGAGCAGATTTTCTCCTTACACATTCACCTCTGGCCATTTAAGGTGGCATTTCACAAAATTATTATAGGGAAGATTTCAGTCACCAAGACTGAGAAAAGAGTGAATACAGTAATTCAGATCCATGTAGCTGGATTTTCCGCAGGCCTTTTAAACTGACCTAAAGTGGCCTTGCCAAACAGATACCTTAACCTCATTTAAATATTATGAGTTTAAATGAAGCCCAGCTCAGTCTTCTTTTCTCTTAGGATGGGATTGGACTGGGTGCTCCTCTTGCCTATCTCCAGTGGGCCCAAGATAAATTCCATTGCTAATGGACCTTTACAAGAGTCAGTTGCAGGTCTCTACAATCTACTGCAATAACATGGTTACAAATTTGGGTCTACCTAGATATCTTCTCAACTTCAGTGATGTTAGTCACTCTTAAGTGGCAAGAACATCTTCCTTTCATGGCATTGACTCACACTGCCCTAGATGTACTTGTATAATAGTGTAACAATTGCACCCCTTGTGATCTGGACCAATGCTCGTGTCTTTTGCATGTGTATTTCTTCAATCTCATTGATGATGGACCATTAGGTGAGGCAAGGCTTGATATGAATCATTAAGGTGCTTTATTCCACATTAAGCTGAAGATGCAGAACAATTACAATCATCTTGTCTTTACATAATAAAAAATAATGAAACCACTACACTACCCAACTTCATATCATCTTACTTCACTTAAACATCTGCATCCGGTCCTATAGCCCACACCAGAACCTCCTCTCACTGCAGTCTCCTGTTTCAACATTCTCATCGCACTTTGCTGCCTGACTGTCTCCTGCTTTTGCAGCACTCGGCTTCTTAAAGCCTGACATCAGTCTCAGCTTTTAGTTAAACTGACTACCCCTCCCCTCAAGAGTGTAATCCATCAGCAATGGCTCCAGCTTGCATTTAAATGACTTGAGTTGTTGGAGGAGCAATCAGTGTCAAATGCCAAACTATTTCACAAGTCCAGATATCCAGTTTAGAATCTAATCCACACCTGACAGCCCTGCGGTCTTGTGAATTTAACTCCTTGAGAGCTGTGTTTAGCTCAATAGTAGAATTTTTTACATTTATTACTACCCATACATGAATGAAACAAATGACAGATGCAAAGGTCAGCACTTCAATTTCCCTTCCCTCTGAATATCAACAACAGCATGACATAGCTGCTAGATGTCACCCCACTACTCATTTTCCAAAGTAGAGTGGTCATTGATGGCAGTCATTTGGCTACTCGCAGCCCATCCAGTTTGATGGGTGATATTGAGGCTTTGGAAAAGGTTCAAATGAAGACCACAAGATTAATACTCTGCTTAAAACACGATGGCTACCCAGGAAAGCTTAAAAAGCTGGATCTATACACTTTAGAGAAACACAGACTTGGGCGATTTGATCGAGGTCTGTAAAATAATGAAGGGACTAAATTGTGTCCATGCTGACAAATTATTTCAATTAGATAGGTTGGGGAGGAACAGTGGCTATGCTTTTAAATTACACAAGGGTAGAACCAGGTTAGATGCAAGACAGATTTTATTTACCCAGAGAATAGTAGATCTATGGAATAAGTTGCCAGCTCATGTGGCGAGTGCAGATTTGTTGAATACCTTCAAAAGAGAGCTGGACCAGTTTCCGGCTGGGGCAGAGATCATGTCCTACAGAAGTCAGTATCAAAGTAACATAAGCCATAATTGGTGTGGTCTCCTGAACTAGTTTAGATTGCCTTGGTCTCCTGAACTAGTTTAGATTGCCTTGAAGGCGGTCAGAGAGGAATTGCTCAGATTTTTTTTCCTCCCTCAATTGGCCTTGGGTTTTTATCTTTTTTCACCTCTCCAGGGAGATTACAAAGGTGCGGGTAGGTAGGGAATGTCTTCATCGTGAACTAGAAGTCAACAGGCCAGGTGGACCAGCTGGTCTTTTCCTGTCCAGTATTTTTTGTATGTTTGTATGTCAATAACCAACCATGTGTCATGCATGTAGATTGTGTTAGTGATTTTATGTGTAAAATGTTCTGAAGATGTGAGTGTGCCAAGAGTGTCCATTGTAAGTGACAGCTTGAAGGTGTGTACTGCTGGAGTATATGGGGGAGGGAGGGTGCCATGGTGAAATTGGGCTCGGTAGCACCCATCTTTTGGGTGCTATGAATTCCTTAAGGTTCCAAAGTGACGTCCGCAGTGCGCACGCACACTTCTGATGCAAAGTGCACCAGACACCATATTGGTAAAGCGGTTAGCGCGCCCAACGCTGCCATTTTGGAGCTCCATGCTCCAACCTATGCCCTCTCTTGACCTCCCACAGTATGAAGGACCCCCACCAGCTCTATTTAAAGGGATCATCAACTACTTACAGGTTGTAGCCATGATGTGGAGATGCCGGTGTTGCACTGGGGTGGACAAATGTGAGAAGTCGCACAACACCAGGTTATAGTCCAACAGCTTTATTTGAAATCACAAGCTTTCGGAGCTGCTGCTCCTTCGTCAGGTGAAGTCCTGACGAAGGAGCAGCGCTCCGAAAGCTTGTGATTTCAAATAAAGCTGTTGGACTATAACCTGGTGTTGTGCGACTTCTCACATACTTACAGGTTAGTTGCTGGTTTATTTCTTCTGGCTGCTGCTGCAATTCTACATGTTTTTGGTGCTTTCTATAGTTGGTTAAAGTTTCAATAGTGTACAGGGAATAGTCTGGCAGGTGCTGAAGTACTTATTTGCTGACTTCAAGGCTTCTGCACAAACCAGTTGCTTCCAGACGTGGGTGGACTAGTAGGCCCTCCTTTTGGCATTGAGCATGACTGGGAAAATGAACATAGACCAAGACCATAGACCAAGCAGAGCAGGACAAGCTGCTAGAAGAGGAAAGGGGGTGGGGCGGAAAAAGAGAAAGAAGGGCTGTCAGCAGGAGGGGGTTTAGGGAGCAATTCTCCTACCCGAACTTCAGCGAGGACGATATTTGAGACATCTTCACTTCACTAAGGAGGTCGTCACTGAAATCTGCCAACTGCTGCAGCCACAACTCCAAAGCAGGGCAAGGACCTCATTGCCAGTGGCTGTCAAAGTAACTGTGGATCTTAACTTGTGTCTGGCTCCTTCCAGGTTGCTGCTGGATATATTAGCAATATCTCGCAGTTTGCAGTGCACTGCTGCAGAAGGGAGGTCACTAAGGTTCTCTATGCAAAGAGAGACGGCTTCATCTCATTCCCTCTTGCCAGAGAGGAGCCGGCGGAGTGAGCACGAGGGTTTGCAGGCTTCCCCATGGTGCAATTGACTTCATGCCCATCACTTTGCTTCACCATGGTGTTCCTCATGCCATGGCATACCTCCTGCATTGTGTTCCAAGGTTTCCACTCTCTGCACCACATGAGAGGAGGTGTTCACTGCCTGCAATTGAGATCTATGCTTCCAAGTCATAGACCTTGTAAAGACTGTACCCCTGAGATATTGGTCCTTGAGCTATTAAGCCAACGGCAACCATTTCTGATCCCTCTGGTGAGACACGGCTATTTCATCATCATCATTCCCTCCCAACTCCTTCTGCTCACTGGTGCTCTGTGACTCACCCAGTGATACCCCCTCTGTCTCAGGAATTCCCTCATCCCAAGTGGGTGTATCTGGGCTGCTGCTTGAATGAGTAAGGTGCCATGATGCAGTGGGTAAATCAGGCGGAGACCAGGCAGCTCTTCAGATGCTTCATTCTGCAAGCCTTCAGCACCTGTGAGGGACACAAAGGACATTAATTTTACAATGGTGCTGTCTGACTTGTGAATCAGAAGATGTGACTGAGCAATAGCAGGAGGCCTTTCAAGTCATCAGAATGACTGCAGACAAACACTCAGCTGTGTAATGTGCACCATCTCATTACCAACCTGAACCGAGCAGTTCTCCTTCAACGTCTCCATCTCCCCAGTGTGTCTGCCCAAGGGTCGCAGTGCTTCCTCCTAATGCTTACTGAGGGGCCTCATGCTAGCCATTCCTCCACCTGTGGCAGTCCATTGCCTCTGGTTGTGTGCATGTCTCTCCTTTGCAAAGAACAAACATTTAGATGTGCTACAGACTAATTCACAATGAGGTAAACTTATCGTGGGGGTTCTCACAATTATCTCTCGTGCCACCTCTCGCCAGACTGCCTCCACATCCTTTTCTTGGGACATGATTCACAGGTGCTAAAGAGCCTGGGGGGAAAATTCGTGTTCGCCAGCAAAGTTGCCAGTGAACAGTTAACGGCCGCTGGAAATGGCCACAACACTAACAGAGTGAAATAACAACAGAAAACGCTGGAAAAACTCAGCAGGCCAGGCAGCATCCGTGGAGAGAGAAAGAGAGTTAACGTTTCAGGTCGATGACCTTTCATCAGAACTGGGAAGAGCCGGAAATCAAATAGATTTAAGGCAAGGATAAAGCTGGGAAAAGGGGGAGGGGATAAAGGAACAAAGGGGGAGATGAAGAGACATTAAGAGACATAAAGAGATATGCAAGGCTAGAGGTGGTGTTAATGTGACAGATTAAGGCTGAATGAAGTGTGAAATCCACTGGCAGAATGAAGGACAGCTGCCAGCTTCTAGGAGGAAAAAAAAAGGTGGGGGGGGACAAATAAAAGGGTGGATAAAATAAAATATAAATGTGATTGGAGCTGAGGTTATGATCTAAAATTGTTGAACTCGATATTGAGTCCAGAGGGCTGTAGCGTGCCTAAACGAAAGATGAGGTGCTGTTCCTCGAGCTTACGCTGAGCTTCTGTGGAACAGTGTAATAGGCCGAGGACGGTGAGGTCAGAGTGGGAGTGAAGCGGTGAATTAAAGTGACAGGCCACCGGGAGCTCGGGGTCCCCCTTACGGACTGAACGGAGGTGTTCCGCAAAGCGGTCACCCAATCTGCATTTGGTCTCCCCAATGTAGAGGAGTCCACATCGTGAGCAGCGAATACAGTATACTAAATTGCAGGAAGTACAAGTAAATCGCTGTTTCACCTGGAAGGGGTGTTTGGGGCCCTGGACAGTGGGAAGAGGGGAGGTATAAGGGCATGTGTTGCATCTCCTGCGCGTGCACGGGAAGGTGCCGGGCGAAGGGGAAGGGGTGCTGGGGGTGGTAGAGGAGTGGACTAGGGTGTCGCGGAGGGAGCGGTCCCTACGGAATGCTGAAAGGGGAGGTGAGGGGAAGATGTGTTTGGTGGTGGGATCACGCTGGAGGTGGCGGAAATGGCGGAGGATGATCCGTTGAATGTGGAGGCTGGTGGGGTGAAAGGTGAGGACAAGGGGAACCCTATCGTGGTTCCGGGAGGGAGGGGCAGGGGTGAGGGCAGATGTGCGGGAGATAGAACGGACACGGTCGAGGGCCGTGTCGACCACGGTAGAGGGGAATCCTCGGTTGAGGAAAAAGGAAGACATGTCGGAAGCACTGGTATGGAAGGTGGCATCATCAGAGCAGATGCGGCGGAGACGGAGAAACTGGGAGAGTGGAATAGAGTCCTTACAGGAGGCGGGGTGGGAGGAAGTGTAGTCCAGGTAGCTGTGGGAGTCGGTGGGCTTGTAGTGAATGTTAGTCAATAACCTATCCCCAGAGATGGAGATGGAGAAGTCGAGGAAGGGAAGGGAAGAGTCGGAGATGGACCATGTGAAGGTGAGGGAAGGGTGGAAATTGAAGCATAGTGAATGAAATGTTCTAGTTCAGGGCGAGAGCAGGAGACGGCACCGATACAGTCATCAATGTACCGGAAAAAGAGGTGAGGGAGGGGACCCGAGTAGGACTGGAACAAAGAGTGTTCCACATATCCCACGAAAAGGCAGGCATAGCTAGGACCCATGCGGGTACCCATAGCAACACCTTTAATTTGGAGGAAATGGGTAGAGTCAAAGGAGAAGTTGTTCAATGTGAGAACAAGTTCAGCCAGGCGGAGGAGGGTGGTGGTGGATGGGGACTGGTTGGGCCTCTGTTCAAGGAAGAAGCGGAGCGCCCTCAGGCCATCCTGGTGGGGAATGGAGGTGTAGAGGGATTGTACGTCCATAGTGAAGAGGAGACGGTTGGGGCCGGGAAACTGGAAACTGTTAAAATGGCGGAGGGCATCGGAAGAGTCGCGGATGTAGGTGGGAAGAGACTGGACAAGGGGAGAAAAAAGAGAGTCGAGATAGGAAGAGATAAGTTCCATGGGGCAAGAACAGGCTGAAACGATGGGTCTACCGGGGCAGTCCTGTTTGTGGATCTTGGGAAGGAGGTAGAAGCGGGCTGTGCGGGGTTGGGGAACTATGAGGTTGGCGGCCGTGGGGGGAAGATCTCCAGAGGAGATGAGGTCAGTGACAGTCTTGGACACGGTGGCTTGATGTTCGGTAGTGGGGTCATGGTCCAGGTGGAGGTAGGAGGAGGTGTCGGAGAGTTGGCGTTCAACTTCCGCTAGGTAGAGGTCGGTTCGCCAAACAACAACAGCGCCACCCTTGTCAGCAGGTTTAATGACAATGTCAGGGTTGGATCGGAGAGAATGGAGTGCTGCAAGTTCAGAGGGAGGTAGGTTGGAGTGAGTGAGGGGAGCAGAGAAATTGAGCTGGCCGATGTCACGGCGGCAGTTAGCAATGAAAAGATCAAGAGAGGGTAAGAGGCCAGAGGGAGGGGTCCAGGTGGAACGAGAATTCTGAAAGCGGGAGAAAGGGTCAGCCGTGCGGGGGGAAGACTCCTGGCCAGAGAAGTGGGCACGGAGACGGAGGCGGCGGAAAAAGAGCTCAGCATCGTGCCGAGCTCGAAATTCATTGAGATGGGGGCGTAAGGGGATGAAGCTCAGGCCTAACAGAGTGAAATTGGTCTGGGGGGCATGGAGATAGGTGGCACAGCGCTCACTTTCCGTGCAATGCCATCCTGGTGGCGTTGCTGGAGGGATCTGGGATGAAGTGTGTGTCCAGGTCCGGCATTGCAGCTTCCCACAGCCTCTGAACGAAGCGGTGGAGCTCGCAAGGAATTGTGGGCAATGAAGAGGTCTGAGAATTAAAGGGGCCATGCACATTGAAGCAATACAAAATAAAATTCAGTGAACCAATACATTTTTCAGTCCTTTCTGCCTTTTAAGAAATATTCAATATTTAAAAGAAGTTCCAAATATGAATATTCAACTGTTAAAGCTGAATTACCTTCCTAAACTCAACAAATGGGAAAACTACCTCAGCACTAACACAAATGGCTCAGCAAGCCAGGGCAGGGGCACCAAGGGTCTCACACGCAGCACTCCAGCTTTGTGCTGGGAGTCAATACTGCAAGAGCGGCCCTCTACCCCCAGGGACCAGGAGGCCCTCCAGAAAGAACAATGTGGGAGTACATCACTAAGGCCATCACTGCCAGCAGTGTCGCCCTCCCACCACCTGGCTCCAGTGCCCAAAGAAGCTTCATGACCTCAGACCACTGGGCAAGGTCAGTGAATGCATCTTCAAAAGCCGTCTCCTACCAACTACACCACTAGCCTCACACACTGCTCAATGCATGACCCTCACCCCCAATCACTCACCTACCAACAATCTGCACCAATGACAAGGCACATCTCCCATTCCTAGCCTCACCTCACTCCCCTTGGAGGAGACGGTGCAGGCCATTCTTGGCAGGTGCATGGCAGAGCCCTTGGCCAGCGGCGGGGCCAAAAGGATAAAAGATGCCTGTATCCTCATACGTTATCCTCCTTCTGGCATGCACCGCTTGTTTTCCTGCCCGCCCATCAGCACAGCTTCACCCTTGTGCCTTCCTCATTTCACACATCCAAGAAATGCAACCTGCCCAGCCAGTGGGTCCTCAGGCAGATGATTCCATCCCGGATAGCCCAGCCACAAAGGGGCTGTCTGGGATGCATCCTTCTGTCCAATTCCTCCTCTTCGGCGTCTTCCTGTTCCCTCTGCAAGCAGATGCTGTAAATGTGAAATGACAGCATAAAATGCTGGAAATACTCAGTTGGTCAGGCAGCATCCTTTCCCCCACCTCCTCTCCTTGAAAATGAGAAAAGATTGTGGGCTGAGGGGGAAGTGGGGTGTGAGAAGGAGGATTAGGAATAAACATACCGTTGTTGTCCCCAAGGGGGGGGCAACCTCGCCAGTTACCACGGTGTCAATGATGTGGCACTCAATGATCTGCAGTTCTCACTCCTCGAGCTGGCTTAGTTGTTCAATGTCTGCCTGGCCCTCGCCTGCCTGCTTGCGCTCGCAGCGATTATGTGCAACCTTGGCCTGCAAGAGAAAGAGGTGTTGAGTGAGTTTACTGCAATGTGTTTGGGTGATGTGCTGCCATAGTTGAATAGCTGTCGGTGTGTGCAAGGCGTGAGATGTGGGTGAGAGTGTTGATAGGTAAGGATTGTTGCTTTGAGAGTGCTGGGGGTGTGGTGCATTGAGCAGTGCATGAAGCTTGTGGTGCGGATGGTGGTATGTGGCATTCGCTGAAGCCTTCACTCACCTTGACCACCCGTGTGAGGTCATTAAACTTCTTCCTGCACTGAGTGAGAGTCCTGGGGACAACAGTGCTGGCCGTGATATGGTCTGCAATCTCATGCCACATGGTCCAGAACATGTGTGGCGAGGGCCTCCTGCCAGTTTGTAACTATAGGACTGCCCACCTCCCCTCCACCATAAATACCAGTGCCAGTACAGCTTCATCTGAGAACCTCCGGGCTCTCTCCCTCAGTCTAAGATCTGCCATAAAGATTTGTAACTGTCTCTTACTTGTCCTTAAGCTTGTTCAGTTTGCTGTTGGGGCAACTGAAGACCCAACCACCCTGACAATGAGGTGTTGCAGCATCAATGCACCTCCCCTTGAAGTAGTGGAAAAAGCCTGTGGCAAGCATGACTGTGAATTAGACTGGCCCCGATATTGGTCCACCTGTTGAGCATTGAGCCAATGAGCACCAGTTTTAGCACTGAAATCATGACTACAATCATGTTAATGAGGAGTGAGCACGAATTTTATGTACTACCTAGACCATTTTCAGGTGGCGCAGCTTAACCTCATTTAGTCTTAATACTGCCCATTTCTTGGCTATATCCAATTTCTAGGCCTAGGTCTTTTCTCATCCCTAACTTTTCTGATGTTCATACATCTTTCAATGCACTCTTACTTGTGAAAATAAGAAAATTTGTGGGGGAGAAAATTGTATTATTCATGAAAAGCCTGATCATGAGCTGGAAACACTATATTGATTAGGCCCTTCTCTCAATTCAGCTAAGCTGGAGGCTGGTAGGGACTGATGGGATGAATCTTCTTAATTATTTAAAAGTTAAGGCCCTGTTGTGGGATATCAGTGTACAAACTCTTAAAGTATTTGTCTGAAAATTCTTTTCCGTGGTGCTAGAGGAGGTGTTAACCAATGTTCCCTTTAAACTGCGCAGCGCCGTGCAGCGCCCGCGCAGCCAGCTCACCGGCTTTTAAATAGGAAAAACCGCGCATGCACGGTATTTTGAATGGGTCACGCAGCCCCTTAAAGGGGCCACGCACGCAAAAAAAAAATGAAAGGGAAAATTGGTGTTAACCTATTTATTTTAAGCAGGTGAGCCTTAGCAGGCAGAAGAATTCAGACCAGCATGTAGATCAACATAATTTTATCACTGAGAAGAATCCAAGCTGTTGATCATTTGAAGATCTCCTCCTGCTTTAAGAGATACGAGAATAGGAGGACCGAGCAGCACACGCTGTGCATACTCTTTATTTTTGTGAGAGTTCACTTGTTCTTCACCAAATATGCAATAGAGGGTGCTATATGCTTAAAAGTAATAAACCTCACGCATATTCACAGTGGACATGCAAAAATCAAACAAAATCATTTCATAATTTCACTCCATCAAACAGAAAATATCCCAGCTCTCCCACCACTGCAGATAGCTCAGCTGCTAAGTGAGCTATCTAGTAACATCAGTCGACACCGTCAGGAGAAGAGGGAGGCAGTTAAAGGGAAAAAACTGTATCTTTTTGTTTAAAAGTGCCATAAATACACTTAGCGATAGCACAACCAAACCTACTGAACAAGAAAGGCAAGGCAAGAGAGTTGTCAGCATATCAGTATCTATTACTGGACAGGGTTCGAGTAAATGATGAATCAGATACTGAGGCTAAGTACATGAAAGGTCATTTCCTGGAGTTTAACTTCTGGTGGCTGATAATGAGCACAGACACTAAAAATGGGTCTTTAAATGTGTTTCTAATGAAGCTAAGATAACAATTAATTTCAAAGACGAGCTCCCTGTTTAAAGTCAGTTCCAATTACTTTTGTTTAGCGTAAACAATGGCTTGGGGAATCAATGACAAATGAGTTCACCAAGTGCAGTATTGAACTTAAAGGTTCACTTAATCAGTTTCCTTTGATTATTTTTAATATTTGACCAAAATAAGTTAGCTACCTCTTCTTTTGCTCTTTCTGAAAATCTCTCAAAATATAATGATCAAGACTCACTAAACCTTGTACCTCAAAATTACATGGTAGCATATTAGTGTGCGAATGCTTGACATTTCCGTCTGAAATTCTTTTCTCTGTTGGTTTAATGTTAACACATTTATTTTAAGCAGCTAAATGCATCTGCTAATGTAGCACAGGGAAGAATATTAGACAAACGTATTAAGCGTCTTTACACTGGTATTCCACAGTGTAATTTCAGAGCCTTAGTTCAGTCCCTCATTGGAAACCTGTCCCCTGCCGTTCCACAGCACATGTTGCCACACTATGTCCTAATTGTCCTTTAAAAATCAGGCACTTGTTGTCTACGCATTATTAGCTATTAATGGTATATAGGTAATTATTGGGAAGTAAAGACATTTTGTTTAATTAACAATTATTTTAAAATACTGTCATACCTATTAAACATAAAACCAAATAACTGTCTAAATTTGTGCCAATAAAATGTTCAATAATGCTACTCTCACAGCAGCAGCAGCGGTGGCAGAGCGGACCTGGGAGGAGCGGCGAGGTGGCAGTGGCGGTATAAAGAGAGCCTGAGGCGCAGGTAGGCCCCACAGCACCAGCAGCGGTGGCAGAGCGGACCTGGGAGGAGCGGCGGTACCAACTCAGCACAGGCAGAATTTTCAAAGAGTGGCGTCAGAAGTCAAAAGTGACGTCGGCACAAGGGGAGGGAGCTGATTGATGAGTATCTGGTAAGTGTTTTTACTTGGTTTTCTTAAAGTTTTTAAGTTTATTCCAGCTAGGTTAGTAAATTAGAGGTTAATTAGAGGTATGGCAGGGCAGCTCACACCCGTGGAATGCACATCCTGTGCCATGTGGGAAGTCCTGGACACCCCCCGTGGTCTGGACGACCACATGTCCGGGAAGTGTAGTCAGCTACAGCAGCTCGAGCACCGGGTTACAGAGCTTGAGCGGCGGCTGCAGTCACTGCTGTGCATCCGCGAGGCTGACAGCTACGTGGATAGCACGTTTCGGGAGGTGGTCACCCCGCAGCTTAAGAGTGTGCAGGCAGAGAGGGAATAGGTGACCGTCAGACAGAAGAGGAGGACCAGCCAGGTAGTGCAGGAGTCCCCTGAGCCCATCTTGCTCACCAACCAGTATTCGGTGCTGAGTACTGGTGAGGGCAATGGTTCCTCTGGGGAGTGCAGCCAGAGCCAAGTCCACAGCACCATGGAAGGCTCAGCTGCACAGGTGGGGGGGAAGAGGAGAGGGAGAGCAATAGTGATAGGGGATTCAATAGTTAGGGGAGCAGACAGGCATTTATGCGGCCGCAGACGTGACCCCAGGATGGTATGTTGCCTCCCTGGTTCCAGGGTCAAGGATGTCACTGAATTGCTGCAGGGCATTCTGAGGGGGGAGGGTGAACAGCCAGAGGTCGTGGTCCATATCAGTACCAATGACATAGATAGGAAGAGGGATGAGGTCCTGCAGGCAGAGTTTAGGGAGCTAGGAAAGAGGTTAAAAAGCAGGACCTCAAAGGTAGTAATCTCTACCAGTGCCACGTGCTAGTGAGTTCAGAAATAGGAAGATAGAGCAGATGAATGCGTGGCTGGAGAGATGGTGTAGGAGGGAGGGCTTTAGATTCCTGAGGAATTGGAACCGTTTCTGGGGAAGGTAGGACCTCTACAAGCCAGACGGGTTGCATCTCAATGGGAACGGGACCAATATCCTCGTGGGAGGGTTTGCTCGTGCTGTTGGGGAGGGTTTAAACTAGCTTGGCAGGGGGATGGGAACCTAAGTATAGAGTCAATAGGGAGGGAAGAAAAACTGGAATTGGAAAACAAAAATGTAGAAAGTAAATTGGAAGGACAGAGGAATAAAGGGCTAGATAGTAGTCAACAAGGAGGTTTGCCTGTACTAAATGGTATATACTTCAATGCAAGGAGTATAGCGAACAAGGCAGATGAGCTGAGGGCACAGGTAGATACTTGGGACTATTATATTATAGCTATTACAGAGACGTGGCTGAAAGAGGGGCAGGTATGGCAGCTCAACATTCCTGGTTACAGGATTTTCAGATGGGATAGAGCGGGAGGTAAAAAGGGAGGGGGGGTCGCGGTATTGATTAAAGAAACTATTACAGCTGTGAGGAGGGATGATATGTTGGAGGGATCATCAAACGAGGCCATATGGGTCAAATTGAAAAACAAAAAAGGGGCAATCACACTGCTGGGAGTGTACTACAGACCCCCAAACAGTGAGAGGGAGATAGAAGAACAAATATGTAGACAAATTTCTGAGAAGTGCAAAAATTATAAGGCAGTAATAGTAGGGAATTTCAACTACCCCAATATTAACTGGGATAAAATTAGTGTGAAGAGTATAGAAGGTGCGGAATTCCTAAAATGCATCCAGGAGAACTTTTTTAGCCTGTATGTAGCAAGCCCAACAAGGGAGGGGGCGGTTCTGGACTTAGTTTTAGGGAATGAAGCTGGGCAGGTAGAAGGCGTATCAGTGGGGGAGCATTTTGGTGCTAGTGACCATAATTCTGTTAGGTTTAAGGTAGTTATGGAAAAGGACAAGGATAGACCAGGAATAAAAATTCTAAATTGGGGAAAAGCAAATTTTGCTAAGCTCAGAGGGGATTTAGCCATAGTGGACTGGAAACAGCTACTTGAAGGTAAATCAGTGTCAGAGCAGTGGGAGGCATTCAAGGAGGAGATCCGAAGGGTTCAGACCAAATATGTGCCCTTAAAGAAAAATGGTGGGACTAACAAAACTAGAGCCCCCTGGATGTCTAGGGACATACAGGGTAGGATAAAGAAAAAAAGGGAGGCGTATGACAGATACCGAGGGCTAAATACTCCAGAATCTTTAGGGGAGTACAGAACGTGCAGGGGTGCAATTAAAAATGATATTAGGAAAGCAAAGAGAGAGCATGAAAAATTCTTGGCAAGTAAAATCAAGGAAAACCCAAAGATGTTTTATAAATATATTAAGAGTAAGAGGATAACTAAAGAAAGGGTAGGGCCTATTAGAGATCATGAGGGTAATCTGTGTGTGGAGGCAGGAGACGTCGGTAGGGTTCTTAATTAATACTTTGCGTCTATTTTCACAAAGGAGAGGGGCGAAGCGGACATTGCTATCTGGGGGGAGGAGTGTGAAATATTAGATGAAATAAACATAGTGAGAGAGGAAGTATTAAGGGGTTTAGCAGCTTTAAAAGTGGATAAATCCCCAGGCCCGGATGAAATGTATCCCAGGCTGTTAAGCGAAGCAAAAGAGGAAATAGCAGAGGCCCTGACCATCGTTTTTCAATCCTCTCTGGCTTCAGGTGTGGTGCCGGAGGACTGGAGGACTGCTAATGTGGTACCCTTGTTTAAAAAGGGAGAAAAGGATACACCGAGTAATTACAGGCCAGTCAGCCTAACCTCGGTGGTGGGAAAATTATTGGAAAGAATTCTAAAGGACAGGATAAATCTTCATTTAGAAAGACTCGGATTAATCAAGGGTAGTCAGCACGGATTTGTTAAGGGAAGGTCGTGTCTGACATACTTGATTGAATTTTTTGATGAGGTAACAAGGAGGGTAGATGAGGGTAGTGCGTTTGATGTAGTGTATATGGACTTTAGCAAGGCTTTTTATAAGGTTCCACATGGCAGACTGGTCACGAAGTTAAAAGCCCATGGGATCCAGGGCAAAGTGTCAAGTTTGATTCAAAACTGGCTTGGAGACAGGAAGCAGAGGGTAATGGTTGATGGGTGTTTTTGTGACTGGAAGGCTGTTTCCAGTGGGGTTCCGCAGGGCTCAGTACTAGGTTCCTTGCTTTTTATGGTATATATCAACAATCTTGACTTGAATACAGGGGGTATGATTAAGAAGTTTGCAGATGATACTAAAATCGGCTGTGTGGTTGATATTGAAGAAGGAAGCTATAGACTGCAGGAAGATATCAATAAATTGGTCAGGTGGGCAGAACAGTGGCAAATGGAATTCAATCCGGAGAAGTGTGAGGTAATGCATTTGAGGAGGGCTAACAAGGAAAGGGAATACACATTAAATGGTAGGACACTGAGTAGTGTAGAGGAACAAAGGGACCTTGGAGTGCATGTCCACAGATCCCTGGAGATAGCAGGCGAAGTAGATAAGGTGGTTAAGAAGGCATACGGAATGCTTGCCTTTATTAGCCGTGGCATAGAATACATGAGCAGGGGGGTTATGCTTCAACTGTATAAAACACTAGTTAGGCCTCAGCTAGAGTACTGTGTACAGTTCTGGTCACCACATTACAGGAAAGATGTGATTGCACTAGAGAGGGTACAGAGGAGATTTACAATGATGTTGCCAGGAGTAGAGAATCTTAGCTATGAGGAAAGACTGGATAGGCTGGGTCTGTTTTCCTTGGAACAGAGGAGGCTGAGGGGTGACCTTATTGAGGTGTATAAAATTATGAGGGGCATAGATAAAGTGGATAGAAAGGACTTACTTCCCTTAGCAGAGGGGTCAAAAACCAGGGGGCACAGATTTAAAGTAATTGGGGGAAGGTTTAGAGGGGATTTGAGGGGAAATGTCTTCACCCAGAGGGTTGTAGGGGTCTGGAACTCACTGCCTGAAAGGGTGGTAGAGGCAGGAACCCTAACCACATTTAAAAATGTGAGAAGTCGCACAACACCAGGTTATAGTCCAACAGCTTTATTTGAAATCACAAGCTTTCGGAGCGCTGCTCCTTCATCAGGTGAAGTGAAGAGATGCATATAGGCACAGCATATATAGTCAGAGAACACTGCCAGATGATTACAGTTAAACTTTCTAACTTTCTAAAAAGAACACACCCGCCAACTCAATAGACTGATCAAGACCTTCGATCCAGACCTTCAAAACATCCTACGCGCTCTCATCCCACGTACTCCCCGCGTGAGAGACTTCTACTGCCTCCCAAAGATACACAAAGCCAACACACTCGGACGTCCTATCGTATCAGGCAACGGAACCCTGTGTGAGAACCTCTCTGGATACGTCGAGGGCATCCTGAAACCCATCGTACAGGGAACCCCCAGCTTCTGTCGCGACACTACAGACTTCTTACAGAAACTCAGCACCCACGGACCAGTTGAACCAGGAACACTCCTCGCCACGATGGACGTATCGGCACTCTACGCCAGTATCCCCCACGATGACGGCATCGCTGCGACAGCCTCAGTACTCAACACCAACAACAACCAATCTCCAGATGCCATCCTACAACTCATCCGCTTCATCCTTGACCACAATGTCTTCACCTTCGACAACCAGTTTTTTACCCAAACACACGGAACAGCCATGGGGACCAAATTCACACCCCAATATGCCAACATCTTCATGCACAAGTTCGAGCAAGACTTCTTCGCTGCACAGGACCTCCAACCAACGCTATACACCAGATACATCGACGACATTTTCTTCCTATGGACCCACGGCGAAGGATCACTGAAAAGACTACACGATAACATCAACAAGTTCCATCCCACCATCAAACTCACCATGGACTACTCCTCAGAATCGGTTTCATTCTTGGAGACACGAATCTCCATCAAAGACAGACACCTCAGCACTTCACTCTACCGCAAGCCCATGGACAACCTCACGATGCTCCACTTCTCCAGCTTCCACCCTAACCACGTTAAAGAAGCCATTCCCTATGGACAAGCCCTGCGAATACACAGTATCTGCTTAGACGAGGAGGAACGCGATGGACACCTACAGACGCTGAAAGACGCCCTCGTAAGAACGGGATATGACACTTGACTCGTCAATCGACAGTTCCGACGGGCCACAGCGAAAAATCGCATAGACCTCCTCAGAAGACAAACACGGGACACAACCAACAGAGTACCCTACGTCGTCCAGTACTTCCCCGGCGCGGAGAAACTACGCCATGTTCTTCGCAGCCTTCAACATGTCATCGATGCTGACGAACACCTCGCTAAGGCCATCCCCACGCCTCCACTACTCGCCTTCAAACAGCCGCCTAACCTCAAACAGACCATCGTTCGCAGCAAATTACTCAGCTTTCAGGAGAACAGCGACCACGATACCACACAACCCTGCCACGGCAACCTCTGCAAGACATGCCAGATCATCAACACAGATACCATCATCACACGTGAGGACACCACCCACCAGGTACATGGTACATACTTATGTGACTCGGCCAACGTTGTCTACCTCATACGTTGCAGGAAAGGATGACCCGGAGCATGGTACATCGGCGAGACCATGCAGACACTGCGACAACATATGAACGGACACTGCACAACAATCGCCAGGCAGGAGTGTTCCCTCCCAGTCGGGGAACACTTCAGCAGTCAAGGACATTCAGCCTCCAATCTTTGGGTAAGCGTTCTCAAACGCGGCCTTCGAGACACACGACAATGCAAAATCATCGAGCAGAAACTGATAGCCAAGTTACGCACCCATAAAGACGGCCTCAACCGGGATCTTGGGTTCATGTCACGTTACATGTAACCCCACCTGACGTAGAGTCATCCAGACTCGAGTCGTCGTTGGCTTGTTCTCTCTACACAGATGCGGCTGGACCTGCTGTGATTTCCAGCAAAAAAAGTCTTTTGTTTTCCATACAGACCCCAGCATCTGCCACATTTGACCCCTTGTGACCCCACCTCATTGTCTTTGATGTAATGTTTTCCTGACTGACCTGTTTGGACACCATCCATACCTTTGATTGCCGTGATTATCTCTCTGCCGAGGTGTGATAAAGGGCAGTTAGAAAGATTAACTGTAATCATCTGGCAGTGTTCTCTGACTATATATGCTGTGCCTATATGCATCTCTTCACTTCACCTGACGAAGGAGCAGCGCTCCGAAAGCTTGTGATTTCAAATAAAGCTGTTGGACTATAACTTGGTGTTGTGCGACTTTTCACATTTGTCCACCCCAGTCCAATACCGGCATCTCCACATCATGGCCACATTTATAAAGTACTTGGATGTGCACTTGGGATGCTCTAACCTGCAGGGCTACGGACCAAGAGCTGGGAAGTGGGATTAGGCTGGATAGCTCTTTGTTGGCCGGCACGGACACGATGGGCGTAAATGGCCTCCTTCCGTGCTGTAACTTTCTATGATTCTATATGGCTTTTGAGCAACTGAAATATTCCATCCAGAATTCTTTGGCTGTTTTTTTAAGTTAACCCACAGAGCTCAGATTCCTTTAGATGCATATTTCGTCTGTCTAGGTGCAGTGTTTCCATTGCTGTTTGTTATATGCTATATATCGCCTTCAGAAACAAAACATAAAACAGGTCCTCTTTTCCCTCAAAGATTAATTACTTAAAATGTAAAAAAGAAACGCTAATTATACAGGACATAAAAATGGGAACAATTACTCCAGACCAAATTTTTCACAAGTATTCCCAGTTCTGCAGTTGGTAAAGCAATGCTCTGGCTATCCATCCCAGAGGCAGAAATCTCAGAAATGAAAAGTGGGACATCTGTCTCCACCCAATAGCTTTATGAATGCAGAATAATTCTGACATTGAAATGTTATTGGGAGTCAGACTGCCTGATAAAAGAAATGTTGCACTGGGTATGTTTTAATTAAAAGAGGAATGTAGCAGGGAAAGAACTTTATCATTTGCCTTGGTACAAACAGTGCATTTTTGTTGATGCACAAACCAAGCTAAAAGTAAACAAAATTGTTGTAAAACTGATAGATATGTAACACACGAGATAAATACGGATGAGGAAAGCTATTCTTCCCAATTTAGCTCACCCACCTTGAAAAACCTACAGTTTCACATCATGACATCCAACTGTCTTTTAAATGATCAGGATTTTTGCCTGCAAGATTCCACCTGGAATTCTATTCCAAGTATTGATCAATCTTTGGAAGAGGGCGCACTTCCTGATATCAGTGCTTTCACCATAGGAACAGAGGAACAGGAGTCGGCCATTCAGCCCCTCGAGCCTGCTCCGCCTTTCAATGAGATCATGGCTGATCTGCCACCTAACTCCATATACCCACCTTTGGCCCATATCTCTTAATACCTTTGGTTAACAGAAAGCCATCAATCTCCAATTTAAAATTAACAATTGATCTAGCATCAATTGCCGTTTGCGGAAGAGTGTTCCAAACTTCTACCACCCTTTGTGTGCAGAAGTGTTTCCTAATTTCACTCCTGAAAGGTCTGGCCCTAACTAGTTTAAATATGTGACTTCGTCTGGCTGTCATGGTTTTAGTTTGAAGCAGTATTCTGGATTTATCTTTTCTATGCTATTTTAATATCTTATGTACCTCTCAGTCCTCTATTTTCAAGGTTGAAAAACACAAGTTTCTCTAGTCTTTCCTCAAAATCAGTCCTCTAATGCCAGGGATCGACTTTATGCTGCTCTGCTACACTGCCTCCTTGTCTTGAATGTCTCCCTTGTGTCTCGGTGAACAGAAGTGATAAAGTACTCATGGTGTGGCCTGACTAATGCAAGGTATATATACAACATGAAATCTACTGACAGAGACTCTACTGAGTTAGCAATATCATATGTGTCAGCCTGGAAGTCTAGCAAAAGCTGACTAACAGCTTCAAAAAAGGCTAGCACAGCCCCCAAAAAGCCAACAGCTCAAAAACATCTCTGAATGTAGACCTATGACACATGTAGACAAGGGAGGAACATTTCCACAGGCTTCTTCAAAATATTTACCTTATCTCAAAAAAATCAGCTACAATCAGTATTGAGGAAAATAAAGCTTAACATAAGCAGGCATGCCCCTGAATGTTCTTTTTGGGGAAATAATGGCCCCGATTTTAACTCCAGGTGGGTTTTGGGAGGTAGGCGGTGAGATGAGTTGGAAACTCACCCGCTGCTGCAGAAATCAGGCCAGGGCTGTTTTAACTCCCAGGCCTTATTAACATGGCCACAGTTTTATATATTGATTTTGTGAGTGCTGAGCTGCTGCGGGAAGAGTCTGCTAGCCTCTGGAGAATTGGGCACCTCATAAGAACATAAGAGCCTAAGAATTAGGAGCAAAAGTAGGCCATACGGCCCTTCGAGCCTGCTCCACCATTCAGCAAGATCATGGCTGATCTTCGACCTCAACTCCACTGTCCCGCAGGATCTCCATATCTCTTGATATTCCCTTGAGTCCAAAAATCTATCTCAGTCTTAAATGGCCAACCCCTTATCCTGAGAATATGCTCCCTAGTTCTAGATTCTCCAGCCAGGGGAAACAACCTCTCAGCATCTACCCTGTCAATCTCCCTCAGTATCTTATATATTTCAATGAGATCACCTTTCGTTCTTCTAAACTCCAGAGAGTATAGGCCCAATCTACTCAATCTCTCCTCATAGGACAACCCTCTCGTCCCAGGGATCAATCTAGTGAACCTTCGTTGCACCACCTCTAAGACAAGTATGTCCTTCCTCAGATAAGGAGACCAAAACTGTGCACAGTACTCGAGGTGTGGTCTCACCGAAGCCCTGTACAATTGTAGTAAGACATCCTTACTCTTGTACTCCAACCTCCTTGCAATAAAGGCCAACATGCTATTTGCCTTCCTAATTGCTTGCTGTACCTGTATGCTAACTTTCTGTGTTTCCTGCACGAGGACACCTAAATCTCTCTGAACACCAACATTTAATAGTTTCTCACCATCTAAAAAATATTCTGTTTTTCTATTCTTCCTACCAAATTGAATAACCTCACATTTCCCCACATTATACTCCATCAGCCACCTTATTGCCCACTCATTTAACCTGTCTATATCCCTTTGCAGGCTCTTTGTGTCCTCCTCACAGCTTACTTTCCCACCTAGCTTTGTATCGTCAGCAAACTTGGATACCTTGCACGCGATCCCTTCATCTAAGTCATTAATATAGTTTGTAAATAGCTGAGGCCCAAGCACTGATCCTTACGGCACCCCATTAGTTACAGCCTGTCAACCAAAAAATGACCCATTTATCCCTACTCTCTGTTTTCTGTCCGTTAACCAATCCTCTATCCATGCTAATAAATTTTCCCCAACCTCATGAGCCCTTGGGGGAAAAATTCGGTCGCGTCCCCTTTTGGGCGCTAAATTCGTGGGGCGCTGCTTTTAGCTCCCCGAATAAGTTAGCGCCCAGCGCCATAAATTGAGTGGTAGCGCCCCAAGCAGGAGGCGGGGCATGACTGGAAGCGCTCCCCCTCCCTCCTGGGAAAGTTATCCAATTAATCCCACTCCCCTGCTCTTTCCCCACAGTCCTGTAATTTTTTTTCCCTTCAAGTACTTATCCAATTCTCTTTTGAATGTTACTATTGCATCTGCTTCCACCACCTTTCCAGGCAGTGCATTCCAGATCACAACAACTCACTCTGTAAAGAAATGTTTCATCATGTCGCCTCTGGTTCTTTTGCCGATTACCTTAAATCTGTGTCCTCTGGTTACCGACCCTTCAGCCATTGGAAACAGTTTCTCTTTATTTACTCTATCAAACCTGTTCATGATTTTGAATACCTCTATCTGCTGCTCTGCTTTAAGGAGACAATCCCAGCTTCTCAAGTCTCTCTATATAATTGAAGTCTCTCATTCCATGGTACCATTCTAGTAATCTCTCCTGCACCCTCTCTATGGCCTTGACATCCTTCCTAAGTGCGGTGCTCAGAACTGAACACAATACTCCAGTTGAGGCCTATCCAGTGTTTTATAAAGGTTTAGCATAACTTCCTTGCTTTTGTACTCTATGCCTTTAATAATAATGCCAAGGATCCCATATGCTTTTTTAACAGCCTTCTCAACTTGTCCTGATTTGTGAACATATACCCCCAAGTCTCTCTGTTCCTGCACCCCCTTTAAAATTGTACCATTTACTTCCTATTGCCGCTCCTCATAATTCCTACCAAAATGTATCACTTCACACTTCTCTACATTAAATGTGATCTGCCATGTGTCTGCCCATTTCACCAGTCTGTTACTATCCTCCTCATTCATTTCCAAGTTTCATATCATCTGCAAACTTTGAACTTATGCTCTGTATACCCAAGTCCAGGTCATTAACATATATCAAAAAGTGCAGTGGTCCTAGTACCATACTGACTTTCATTTATTTGCCCATACTTTTCCAAATGCCGATTAATTTTGCTGTGAATTATTGTCTCTAAAAGATTCCCCACCACAGACGTTGGGCTGACTGGCCTGTAGTTGTCGAGTTTATCCCTCTCCCCTTTTTTAAACAGGGGTGTAACATTTGCAATCCTCCAGTCCTCTGGCACCACCTCCATATCCAAAAAGGATTGAAACATTGTGACCAATGCCTAGATGTATCCCCTCTGGACCAGGTGACTTCTACTTTAATACCTCCTCTTTCTCTATTTTTATCCTATCCAATATCACTATTACCTCCTCCTTTACTGCTACATTGGCAGCATCTGCTTCTCTAGTGAAGACAGATGCAAAGTACTCATTTAGTATCTCAGCCATGCCCTCTTCCTCCACAAGAATATCTCCTTTTTGGTCCCTAATCGGCCCCACCCTTCCTTTGATGACTCTTTTACTATTTATGTGTTCATAAAAGACTTTTGGGTTCCCTTTTATCTTAGCCACTAATCTGTTCTAATACGCTCTCTTTGCCCCTCTTATTCCCTTTTTTAGATCTCCTCTGTACTTTCTATATTCAGGTTGGTTCTCTCCTGAATTATGAACCTTTCAATTGTCACAAGCTTCCTTTTTCTGTCTCATTTTAACCTTTGTATCTTTAGTCATCCAGTGAGCTCTAGCTTTCGATGCTCTTCCTTCCCCCTCATGGGAATGTGTCGACTCTGTACCCGAACCATCTCCTCTTTGAAGGTCTCTCATTGTTCAATGACGGTTTTCTCTACCAATTTTTAATTCCAATCCACTTGGGCCTGATCCCTTTTCAACTCACTGAAGTTAGCCCTCCTCCAGTTAAATATTTTTATGAAGTGATTATCTGCACGAACATTCTGCACGGCCTTCTGTGCATGCGCGCGGTATCTCGGAGCCACGCATGCGCACCCAATCCCCTTCTGCGCATGCGCGCTGTTACCGAGTTGTGGCCACGCTTTCCTCAGCTCCGTGGGAGAAGGTCACTGGATCTGTGCTGGTTGGGGGGAGAAGAGAAGATCGGAGGGGAGAGAGAGAGGATCGGAGGGGGGCAGTGAGAGGGAATCGGAGGGAGAGAGAGGAGGGAAGAGAGAGGAGGGGAAGAGAGAGGGAGGAGGGGGGGAGAGAGGATCGGAGGGGAGAGGAGGTCAGGAATTCCAGGGGGGAGAGAAGGTTAGGAACTCGGGGGATAAAGAGTACAGAGAGCGCAGTGGGGAGGGGAGAAGAACGTGATCCAGGTCTAAAGGGGGGGAATGAGAGTGAGAACGTTATCCAGATCGTAAGACGGATCATGTTCTTCCAACCCCACCCCCTTTACACCCGCACCACGTTCTCCCTCTCCTCCCCCTAGATCTGGTTGATTTCTCGAAAAGCTCGGTGCATGTGTAGCAAGTGATATCATTGGACTGGACGAAATCCGGAAGTCATGACACTGTCACTATTCACTTCAAACCCAATAAGCCTGTTAAAAATCCATGACCCACACACAATGCCCTTCTATGGGGGGGAGTGGGAACATTGCCAGAAACCTGGGGAGGCGGGGGGGGAGGAGGTCAGAAACTTGGGGGGAAGAGGAAGTCAGGAATTTGGGGGGAGAAGGTCAGGAACTTGGGCGGTGGGGGCAGGAACTTGTTTGGGGTGTGGGAGAAGTTTTTTAACCCGCGAGGGTGAGCCCTGTCTGTTCCAAGTGAGCTCTGTTCTATCTGGAGTACAAAATTGAGAGGTCGCACAACACCAGGTTATAGTCCAACAGTTTTATTTGAAATCACAAGCTTTCGGAGCTATCGCTCCTTCCTCAGGTGAAGTAAATTGGATACAGAATCGCCAGAGCATATATAGATGGAAAAAAAAGCATGTGTACTTTACAATTGCAGACCAATAAATTAAATCATCCTGACTATCTGCCGAGGTGTGATAAAGTTAATTAAGTCAGCCAGGAAGGTACCACATCAAAAGACATAGCAAGATACAACTGAGACAATGAGGTGAAGTCGCAGGGGTTCTAACGTGTCAAAAGCTGCCGTCTGTATGTAAAACGAAAAGCTTTAAAAAAAATTTACTTTTTTACTGGGAAAATTTTTACTTTTTTACTGGGAATCACATCTGTGAACAAGCTAACGACGACTCGAGTCCGGATCACGTCATGTACGATACATGACGTGATCCGGACTCGAGTCGTCGTTAGCTTGTTCACAGATGTGATTCCCAGTAAAAAAGTAAAAATTTTCCCAGTAAAAAAGTAAATTTTTTTTAAAGCTTTTCGTTTTACATACAGACGGCAGCTTTTGACACGTTAGAACCCCTGCGACTTCACCTCATTGTCTCAGTTGTATCTTGCTATGTCTTTTGATGTGGTACCTTCCTGGCTGACTTAATTAACTTTATCACACCTCGGCAGATAGTCAGGATGATTTAATTTATTGGTCTGCAATTGTAAAGTACACATGCTTTTTTTTCCATCTATATATGCTCTGGCGATTCTGTATCCAATTTACTTCACCTGAGGAAGGAGCGATAGCTCCGAAAGCTTGTGATTTCAAATAAAACTGTTGGACTATAACCTGGTGTTGTGCGACCTCTCAATTTTGTCCACCCCAGTCCAACACCGGCATCTCCGCATCATGACCACTATCTGGAGTAGGCAGTAACTTCGCTAAGTAATTGATCACGTAGGCAGGGAGGATCTAATTACACATTCCAGAGAAACTGCTGGGTGTGTCTTGGCCTCCAAGGGGACCAATCAACAATCAGGTCTTGCCATCCAAGGGGACCAATCGGAACTTTGGTGTTGCAAATAGACACAACCATATTTTTATGCTTGATTGTACCTTGTCCTTTTCTAAATCTGATGATAATATGATCACTGTTCACCAAATGCTCTCCCACTGAAACGTACTCTACTTGCCCCACTTCATTCCCCAGAACTAGATCCAGCTCTGCTTCCTTTATTGTTGGGCTGGAAACACACTGATCAAGAAAGTTCTCTTGTACACATTTCAGGAATTCTTCCCTCTCCTTGCCCTTTACACTGTTACTATCCCAGTCTATATAAGGATAATTGAAATCCCCCATTATCATTGCTCTGTAGTTCTTGCATCTTTCTGTAATTTGCCTGAGAATTTGCTCCTCCATCTCCTACCCAATATTTGGTGGCCTATAGTATACACCCAGTAGCATAATAGCTCCTCTATTGTTCTTTAATTCTAACCAAATAGATTCTGTGTTTGGCCCCTCAACTACCTCATCCCTCTCCAGTGCTATAATAGTTTCTTTGATCAATACTGCCACCCTCCTTTTTTTCCTGCCCTATGTTTCCTGAATTCCTTGTAGCCAGGAATATCAAGTTGCCAATCCCCCTCTTATTTTAGCCAGGTCTCTGTTATTGCCATTATATCATAGTCATATGTGGCGACTTGTGCCTGCAGCTCACCAACGTTATTTACCACGCTACGTGCATTTATGTACATGCCCATCTTAGGCTGCTTTGCAGTTGCCCTCTGTGTGATCCCTCCTATTTCTTAACTATTTTTACTCTGGTGCTATTTTCCTCTCCCAGTCCTCTGTGCTCCTTGTTTCTCCTCTGTAATGTTTCATCCTGATGTCCATTTCCCATTGGAGCGCTCAAGCAACGATTCCACTGTATGGACGTGTCTGATGGCTGCAAGGTATTCAGGAAACATGAGGAAGGAAGAAAGGATGGGGTAGAGGGGGCGGTGGCAGTATTGATCAAAGAAACTATTTCTCGAGCTATCCTTTCCACTTGCCCCTGCAATACATCTGAGAGAGAGTGCCCCATGTCATAGTTCATTGTCTGCTGCATTACTTTGCTCTGCACAGGGGACAACACATGGAGCCACTATTGGATGAGGAATTTCAACCAGATGATGAAGACAATACAGATAACATTGAGTGTGGCAAAGAAGTGGGAAGGGCTTGAACACCAGAAAACAGCCAGAGCCCTTCCGCAGCAGCTCATTGCAGAGCACTTCAGCTGAACAATCCCTGCTCCCCTGCATTAAATGTCATGTCCGACATCTGTCCCAGTACTTCCATCTCCAATTAACTACTTCTGTCCAAAGACCAACATTGATATACATGTCAGCTGATTTTTCAGGGTAAAAGCAGAAAATGCTGGAAATACTCAGCACGTCAGGCAGCATCTGTGGAGAGAGAAAAAGAGTTAACGTTTCAGGTCGATGACCTTTCGTCAAAACTGAAAAAGTTACAGGTATAACAGATTTTAAGCAAGTGCAGGGGGAGGGGAGGAAAGAACAAAAGGGAAGGTCTGTGATAGGGTGGAAGGCAGGAGTGATTAAATGAAAATAGATATGATTGTTCAAAGCAAAATGAGATGGTAATGGGACAAGTAGGAACATAGGAATATAGGAACAGGAGTAGGTCATTTGGCCCCTCGAGCCTGCTCCGCCATTCAATAACATCATGGCTGATCTGATCTTGGCCTCAACTCCACTTCCCTGCCCACTCCCCATAACCCTTGACTTCCTTACCTTTCAAAAATCTGTCTATCTCCACCTTAAATATATTCAATGACTCAGCCTCCACAGCTCTCTGGGGAAGAGAATTCCAAAGATTCACGACCCTCTGAGAGAAGAAATTCCTCCTCATTTCCGATTTAAATTGGTTCCCCCCTTATTCTGAAATTATGCCCCCTAGTTCTAGATTCCCCCACGAGGAGAAAATTCTCTCTGCATCTACCCTGTCAAGCCCCTTCAGAATATTTTATGTTTCAATAAGATCCCCTCTCATTCTTCTAAACTCCAATGAGTATCAGCCCAACCTGCTCAACCTTTCTTCATAAGACAACCCCTTCATCTCCGGAATCAACCTCGTGAACTGACCTTAATCTTGTCATTCATGTGGAAATGACTTATGAAGTAATACTGGGCGGCCTGCTGGTGGCGCTGTCCAGGGAGAGTATAAATACTCGGGCATGGGCCCAGCTTGCTCAGGACATTCCTTAACAGGAACTAGTGAAGGACACAACTAGATCTCCATGTTGAAAAACAGTTGATTAAAGCTTTGTTTAATGTTTAGACCAAGTGCCTAGTAGTTTTCTTACGTCATGAACCTTCTCTGAACTGCCTCCAATGCAAGTATATCCTTCCTTAAATAAGGAGACCAAAACTGTACGCAGTACTCCAGGTGTGGTCTCACCAACACCTGGAGTACAGTTGTAACAGGACTTCCCCACTTTTATACTCCATTCCCTTTGCAATAAAGGCCAACACTCCATTTGCCTTCCTAATTACTTGCTGTACCTGCATGCTAACTTTTTCTGCTTCATGTACAAGGATCCCCAGATCCCTCTGTACCTCAGCATTTTGTAATCTCTCCCCATTTAATAATTTGCTTTTTTATTTCTCCTACCAAAGTGGATAACCTTGCATTTTTCCACATTAAACTCTATCTGCCAGATTTTCTAAGTGCCCTGTTACCACCTCCTTGATAATGGATTCCAGCATTTTCCCAATGACTAATGTCAGGCTAACTGGCCTGTAGTTCCCCGTGTTCTCTCTCCCTCCTTTCATGAATAGTAGGGTTACATTTGCTACCTTCCAATCTGCTGGGACCATTCTAGAATCTAGGGAATTTTGGAAGATCATAACCAATGCATCCACTATCTCTGCAGCCACCTCTTTTAGAACCCTAGGATGTAGGCCATCAGGTCCCGGATTTGTCAGCTTTCAGTCCCATTAGTTTCTCAAGTACTTTTTCTCTACTGACATTAATTACTTTAAGTTCCTCACTCTTACTATTCCCTTGGTTCCCCACTATTTTTGGTATGCTTTTTGTGTCTTCTACTGTGAAGACAGATATAAAATATTTGTTTAAAGTCTCTGCCATTTCCTTATTCCCCATTATAATTTCACCTGTCTCAGCCTCTAAGGGACCAATGCTTACTTTTGCTACTCTCTTCCTTTTTACATACTTGTAGAAGCTCTTGCAATCTGTTTTTATATTTCTTGCTGGTTTACTCTCATAATCTATTATCTCCCTATGCATCAATTTTTTGGTCATCCTTTGCTGGTTTCTAAAGCTCTCCCAAACCTCGGGCTTACTACTATTCTTCGCAACATTATAAGCCTCTTCTTTTAATCTAATACTTTCCTTAACTTCTTTAGTTAGGCACGGATGGATCACTTTTCCTGTGGAGTGCTTTCCTCATGACTGCCCACCGGCATGCAGGTAGATGTGAGGAAGGGGATTCTGGGATGGTCTTGTGAGAGGGCGGGGGGCAGCAGAGTCCAGCCAAGAGAGGTCTAAGCATTCTTTGTGGGGCCCAAAACCTCCTGCTCCTCCTGGCCCCGCAAAGTAAAGTAAAAACTTACCTTTCTCAACCTCTTCTGTCCCATGTTGGCCTGGCAGGAAAGCCATAGAGGCTTCCCCACTCAGGACTGAGTTAAAATTGCAGTCGAGTGCTAATGACATCATCGACACTTGACATGCATATGTAATGAAGATCCTGGCCAACTAGGTTGAAAAGCTGACTGTCAGCTTAAAAACCTGATGGTTGGCATGTATGAACTATAATTCAGCATTCCATTTGTTTTGTTGATTGCTGCTCCACAGTGTCTGCACATGTTAAGCACCGATCGACGAATACTCTTAAGATCTCTCTCAACTTCACGCTTATCTACTTTGACACAGTTCATAGAGTTTGAACGTTGTCCTGCTCTTTCTTCCAATATGTAGCATCTTACATTTGTCTCTAATTAATTTAATCTGCCACTGTTTCTCCTACTTACATGTTTTCTCTACTAATTTTGTGGGTCCTTAGCTTCCTTATCAGATTTTACTACTTCCCCCCTACTGAGGAACATCTGCAAATTTGACCAATTTGTGTTGAGAATTCAAGTCATTGAAGTAAATTAGAAACATTGGGATCCCTTCAGAACTTTCTTCTCTTAGATGTGCTAACCTAGTTCTAAAAGTTGTAAGTGCTGCATTGTAAAGTCTAGTTCCTTCTCGGAGACTGTTGGTCGATACCAAAGCCGCAGAACTCTTTCATCAAGAATTAGTCAAACTAAAGCTTATCATTGAAGAGGAAGGGAATTTTAAATGCTATTTCAGTGATCAGTATCCTAACGATGAATGTTGCTTGCAATTGGTGTGCAAGAGAAATGGATGTTTGTACACTCTATAAGACACTTCTATGGGACTTAAATCGCTTTGAATTTCAAGCATTAGGCTGCCAATGCAGCATTTCTGCCATTTACCCAAAAAAAATCATTCCACATTTTCGAACAGACAATACCTCGGCAGTTCATTATATTAACACGCAGGAAAGGAACTCCATTTCATTTATTATGTTAAGTAAACGATTTGACTGGCACTATGGTTCCTTCCCCAGTGAATATCTCTCTCAGCCCTTCATCTGATGGAAGTGGATAGCTTAAGGCTGGAAGTCCTCAGTCTTTCTACTGTCCATTCCAAGACCGCAATTTTGCCGGCGCTCAGAGGGCCTCATCAGACCCGCTTCCTATTAATTGGCCGGGAACCTTGCAGGGCAGGCTTAACAAGCCCAATCAACGTAAAATCGCTTGGAGAGTGCGGGCTGCAGTAGGCAGCGGGCTGGGACTGCGACACCGACTCCGGCCACCCCGGATCCGCTTCAGTCAGCCCTAGTGTCAAATCCATCGTAAGGTTATTCAAGGAATGCACTGCAAAAGGTTCCAACCAGATATCAACCTACTTGCATCCCCAGAGAACCTTTGGCTTTATCTGTTCTACTCTGCGATAGGAGGCATATCAACAGCTTCTCTTTTTCCCGGACTTAGATGTTTCTGTATGTTTCCTCCCCTTCCTCTGATGCTCTAGGTGCTGTAGAAAGCAATCGTGGACCAGACTAAATTCATTCTGATCCTGCTGTTTGGGCACAGTCAGAAGTCACAGTGATACTATACGATATCACAGTGATTAAATACCCATTCTTATTTGTAAATATGCTTCAGTTAGTATCTGAAGATATCCAAAAAATGTGACTTGCATTTATATAGAATCTATACTGTAGAAAATATTCCAAGGCACTTCGCAGAGGCATAGGAAAATTGAACGCCAAACAAGAAAGAAGAGATTAGGCTTGATCAAAGGTGTGTGTTTTAAAAAGAGTCTGAAAGGAGAAGACAAAGGTGTAGAAGTAGAGCATGTTCAGAGGGCCATTAGTAGAGAGGAGATGCAAAGAGGTCAGAATCAGAGGGATGGAGAGTTTGGAGATGTTATAGGGCTGGAGGAAGTTACAGGGATAGGAAAGTCAAAATCATGGTGAAATTTAAACATGAGGATGAGAATTTTTTTTAATTGAGGCGTTGGGGGACTGGAAGCCAATGTAGGTCAGTGAGGACAGACGTGATGAGTGAGCGAGTCTTAGTTGGGTTGAGGGTGGGTTTTTTGAGGAAGGAGTGATAATGGCCATTTTTGAAAGGGAAGGGGACAATGCCTGAGGAGAGGAGGTCATTTACAATCTCAGCTAGCATGGGCCCAGGAAGGATGGTCTGGAATTTAATGGATATTGAGTCAAGGGAGCAGGAGGTCAGTCTCATGGATGGGATGAGCTTGGAGAGGGCATGGGGAGACACCAGAGAGAGACATAAGTTCAGGGCTAGGAGGAGGACTGGGAGGAAGATTTGGCTCAATGGACAAGGGGAAGGGGGGAAGCAGCAGTGGCAGGTAGATATGGTGATGGATAGCTTAGCCAGTGGTGCTCCAGGTATGATCAAGTTTGCACCCCTTCTGGTAGGCTTCAATACTTTTTTGAATTCTTTCTAAATTATATTTTCGTTGATGTTTGCAGTTATATTACCAGGCCTAGGAGAGGTGCAAACAGTAAGCCAAGAACATCTAGTACAACTTTTGTTTACAATTGCCTCATTTAGACATTGAATCATCTTCACCTTCAACAACTCTAACAAAAATCTGATAGGATTGCCCTAGGCAATTTGAAGTGCCAATATTTTCCATGAAAGTTTGAATGACACAGCAAAGGTCCAAGGGATAGCTAGCCATTACATATGAGGGATACAACTAATCTAGATTAATCACAGTATGGCAAAAATGAATTTTTTGCTTATGTTTAATTTTTAACTTGTATTTCTATTTGCTAGAAATAGCATGTAAGGGGTTAACACTCAGGGTCAACAGAAAGCCATTGTCTCCAGCTAAACAGTTTAGCAAGGCTTTCTACAAGATGTGAGATTTCAAGGCCAGCACAATGATTGTCTAAATTGTGATTGTTTAATTAAGGTAGGCCATTACAGTTAATCAAAAGCATCTTTGTCATTGTCAAAGATTGCCTACAGTCCATATTGATGAATGGCTGTTTGATCTAATGTAATTATGAAAAATGCAGCAATTTACTTCTTGTGTTTCAGGATAACTCTGGGGAGAGATCAAAGAATAGGCCCTGTATGTGCTATTGTCTTTGATTGATAGCTCTGTTTGGTGCCAGAACAGAGTCTTTGACTGGCTGGAATTCTCTTTGAAGGACAGATCAATGTTTAGAGATCTCCTATTACAGAATTATATTGGACATTAATGGTCAGTCTACAGTAAACTTCAGTCTTGTGGCCAATGGCCAAAGAACTGTCTGGCCTAGAAATTGGTTTGCCCCCGAGAACGGGCACAGGGATCGCGATGCGCGATCAACCCGTGCCCGTTCAGAGGGCTGCAGGCAGCATGCGAACTTTGTGGTGCCTGCTCATTTCCATGATTGTGGCGTTCAGCCCAGCGCTGAACATGCTGCTGAGTGGCTGATAGCTCAGCAAGGGGGCCCAAGTTCGTGCAAGGCTAGCACCATTTAAAGATAGCCTGCACTACTTAAAGGTAGTCTGCACCTCTTAAAGGGATTGTGCATTCTGCCTGCAGCAGATCATTGAACTGGCTGGGGAAGACAGTGGAAAAAAACAATTAATGACGGCACAACAGGGGAGAGAGCATGCACAAAGGTTCTCCAATGCAGCACTGGAGGCCTTGGTGCAGGAGGTCAAGAGGAGGAGAGAGGTCCTCTTTCCACAGGGGGCCAGGAGGCCCTCCAGGCAACAGAGCAAAGTGCAGTGGGAGCAGATAGTCATTGTGGTGAATGCCAGCAGTGTAGCCCCGAGGACGTGGACGCAGTGCAGGAAGAAGTTTAATGACCTCACACGAGTGGTCAAGGTCAGTGAATTCATCTTCAGCTGCCATATCTCACCATCTGCACCACTAGCCTCACACACACCCATCACTCACCTACCAACAATCTCTACCAAACACAACTCATACCTCACAAGCAGGGCAGGGGGAGAGGGTAGCGCAGGTGCCAGCTCCCTGGAGGGTGAGGTCGCACACAAGTTCTGCTGCAGAGGACTCGGATGAGGACTTTGATGGGGCGGCCTACAGAAGAACGCTGATGGGTATGCACAACAAAATGCTTGGTGCATTGACAGGCCTGCCAGAAAGCCTGAATGCAATGTCAAAGTTGGATTGGAATGTTTCTTTTGTGGTGACTTTAATTCCACCATTTCAGCATCCCAGAGGACGCAGTGATGGTCAGTAACAGAGGGAAGGGAAGGTCTGGGACGACTGTTGAATGGGGAATTGGGGTTGCGTTCATTCGCGCCACAGTCGGATAAATCGATCACGGACAACCTGGGCAGAAAGGGGTTGTCTGGGTTGCCTCCTTCCTTCCACTTCCTCCTCTTCCGCTTCCTCCTCCTCCCCCTCCTCAGATGGTTGCCGTATGCCTGGTGGCAAGGGCTGTGCCCTCATGATGGCAAGGTTATGGAGTATGCAGCAGACCACGACGAATCTTGAGACGTGTTCTGGTGAGTACTGCAGGGCTCCTCCACAGTGGTCCAGAGGTAGGAAGCATTGTTTAAGGATGCCAATGGTCTGTTCTATCAGATTCCGTGTAGCAGCGTGGCTCTCATTGTACACATGCTGCCCACGTATGGTTGGGTTACGGAGCGGAGTCATGAGCCAGGAGGTCAGCGGATAGCCCTTGTCACTCAGTAGCCACCCTCTGGTTTGTAATGGTGGCTCAAAGACGGAGGGAACAGCGGACTGACGCAGAAAAAAAGCATCATGACTGCTGCCAGGATACCGGGCATTCCCCATCATGATGTGCTGAGTATGGTTGCACACCAACTGCACATTCAGCGAGTGGTAACCTTTGTGGTTGCGGTACATCTCAACATTAAGATGCCATGCCCGCAAAGCCACGTGCGTGCAATCGATGGTGCCCTGCACCATGGGGAAGCACGCCATCCTGGTAAAGCCACATGCACGCTTCGCCTGCTTCTCTCTGGTCAGAGAGAAGACAATGAACTCCCCTCTCCTGGCATAAAGCGCGTCTGTCACCTCTCTTATGCAGCAGTGGACAGCGAACTGGGAGATGTTGCAGATGTCGCCTGCTCCAACCTGGAAGGATTCAGACGTGAAGAAATTCAGGGCCACGGTCACCTTCACAGCCACTGGCAGCACTGTCCTTGCCCTGGAGTGAGGCTGCAGGTCTAGTTGCAAGAGGTGGCAGAGTTCTGTGAGCACCTCCTTCGTAAAGTGCAGATGCCTCACACTGCTCCTGGCTCAGGCTGAGGTAAGAGAATTGCTCTCGGAAGACTCTAGGTGGATAAGGCCTCCTGCTGAGAGTCCTTCTCCCCTTCCTATTCCTCCCTCTGTCCTCTCCTTTGCTGCCTCTGCTCCATCTCCCTGTCATGCTGTAGGCTAAGGGGGATAACACCTAGAGCACCCATGACTGGGAGCAAGTGGTCTGACCAGAACCCTTGAAGTCAGAAGAAAGGCCTTCTCCACTTGCAGCACCACTCCCTGTCACCTCACCAACTTTAAACAACTCTAGAAAGCTCCAAACACTTCCACAAACTTACACAGAGCCAGTAGAAATCAATCAGTAACTAACCTGAAAGTGGTTGATTATCCTTTTAAATATCACTAGTGGGGGGTCCTTGCAGCTGCTGAACGCATGTCCAGCTGTGTGAGGTTAACACAGGGCATTAGTTCCAATATTGCGGACGAAAATGGCAGTGCTGGCGTCAAATCAGCGTCACAATCTGCCTACTCTACATACTTCTGGCACACGCTCCCAGCGCCGACGCCAACCAAGATGGTGTTCGGCACGGCCCGCACCAGAAGTGTGCGCGTGCGGCTCGGACACGATTTTCGATCTAAAATGGCACTCATAGCGCCCAAACAACGTGTGATGGGTGATCTGGCAGCTTTCATTGCAGCACAGGTGGAAGTGACGCAACGTCTTAGTGCTGTAATGCAGTCTATGCTTGGTGGCATCCAATCTCAGACTGCTCTCATGCAGCCTCAGCTTGATGCCACGCAAGCTCTGACTGCTGCCATGGTGGCTGGGTCTACCACTGTCGACCGGGGCTTTCATGTGATCTGTGATCCAACAGATTGCTAGGGATGCTGAGGTGCTGCCCCAGGGGAGTGGCAGTGGGTCAGTGGAGCAGGAAGCTGCTGTCCTCTCTCTGGATGACAGCATTCCTGCTGCCACCACTGCCACTCCGCCATTGCCCTTGTCGCTGCCTGTCATCCAACCAGCCCAGACTGCTGCCGCCCATGCTGAGGTGGAGCAGTCTACAGCCGGGCCTTCCAGGACCAGAGCTGGTCGAGGATGTCGTGCAAGGCCATCTGAAGTCTCCCGCATGGACACTCAGCAGCCTTCCACCAGCCATGTTGCAGCCAGTGGGCCAACACTTCGTAGGAACACTAGAGCAGGAAAAGGCACAGTAACGAGAGGCACTAAGGGATTGCACAAGGGTGAAAAGTAAATATTTTTGGTGTAAATATGTGTCCACTGCTTTTTGATAAATTTATTACTTCACTTAACATTCTTTTGTGGTGTCTCTCATTTCAGCTTTGCGCTGTGATATGGCCTGCGAGAGGGACGGAATGATGAGGATGTGGTGAGCAAAGGGGATCTGGGGTTTAAGTCATCCTGGTGTGAGCCTGGAGGTCTGTTTGGAGGAGATGGCAGAGTTCTGCGACCACCTCCTTGGTGAAGCGACGCCATCTAATACACTGCTCCTCGCTTAATTAAAGGTAGGAGAAGTGCTCTCTGAATATCCTCTGAGGGTAAGGCCTCCTGATGAGAGCCCTGATGTCCTTCCTCATCTCTCTGAGCACATGTTCCCGTATTTCTCGCTACCTACGTTCCCTCCGCTGTAGATCCTGGAAGGTGAGGTGGCACCAGTACAGCCCCCATTAATGTTACCAAGTGTAGCAGTTTGAATCTTTGAAGAATAAGTGTAGCTACCTTTCAGTTGCCAGAAGACTCCTGATACAAAAGAACCTTGAAATAACTAAATGAAACTGTTGCAGCGGGTGAAACGAACAAAAAAGCACTGAAACTGCACTAACCTGACAACTGCGAGTGATTACTGATGATCCCTTTAAATAACGTCCCTGGAGCCGGCTTCGTGGTGTTGCACACCAGCTCTCCCTGTCGGTGTTTACTCCAGGCGATGAGGTAGGTATTGAGAATCAGTTTTGCAAATCGGACAATCAGTGAGCGTTGCACACTCACTGATGTCATGATCACCTGGCTTTGATGTTCCCGCCGATACCTCTTACTGGTGGCGCTAAGGGGGGCTGGATTTGGCATGTGGTGCTGAATTGGTCTAGCGCCCCATTAGCGCCATCTACTGGTGCTAATGGGAGGAGCGAAGGACACAAATTTTTCCCCGTATATATTTTACAGAATCATAGAAGGATATTGGGCCAATCAAACCTAGTCTAAGTCTATCTGCCTCAAGCTACATCTTTTAATATTCTTTTTCAATCAGGAGTTTTGAGTTCCATACTATAGAAAGGGTGGCAGAGAGGGTACAGCGCAGACACTAAAATGCCACCTGGTCTTAGGAAACACAAATACAAAGACTTCAAAAATTGGAGCTTGTTGTCTTTACAACAGAGGAGATTAAGGGGTGACTTGATAGAGGTGCTTAAAATTGTAAAGGATGGAACTGAGTAGATAGAAACAAACTCTTTCCAGTGTTTGAGGTGTTTAGAACAAGGGAACATAGACACAAGATTAGATGTAAGATACTTAGGTTAGACAACTGGAGTTAGTGATCGAAGCACAGACCATGTTCAACAGTTAAGAGGTTAGATAGGTGGTTGAAGGAAAGGGCAATGAAAGGATATGGAAACAGGGCGGGCACATGGGATTAGAATTAATAAGAGACCCCATAGAATACTAGTCACCACATATTTCCAGACCGAGAAATTTATTTTTACCCCATCTTTTGATTTCTGCCGTCCAAACATCTCTTTATCCATGTGACCATATTTCTCTTAATTACAGGTCCCATTATCTTTGCCACAACCTCTTATGTGGAATATATCTATCAGAAATGAAAGCATGAAGAGTGACTCCACCTATATCAATTCTGTAAAGCTGGACCTAATTACAGTACCTTGAATATGATTATCATAAAGTTTAAGGATGAGTTGTTTTGGTATCGGAGTTTGCCAACTTCCAGAAATTTATTGTGGAGATACTACCAAGTAAGCTAGATGAAAGATTATATTCAGTAATTGAAACGCATTAAGTAGATGATTAATTCCTGTAGCGAAGTTGTTGGAGCATATTTTTTAAGAGTTGCTGGGTGGTACTCCCAGTACATTTTCTCTTTTAATCTGCCTCCTGTCTTATAGATGTACATGCATTATATTAGATTATATATTATTACATATAATATTGTCTGTAGTTTATTCTGTACATGTAACTAGTTATTTCAAAGCCTTAAGACCGACATTTCAAGTGTCAAGAAACCTATTATAAAGCATTCATGTAAATTAACACTCAACATTCAGCAGTGAGCAGTGTTGAAGGTAAATTAGTTTAGGATCGTGGGCTTTCTACTCTCAGAAAGGTCTCGTTCACAAAAGATGACATCCCTTTGATTTTTTCTTGTTGTCTTAAATAATCATGGAAGTAAATGTCACCTTTTTGGATTATTAAATATTTTCTTCGGTTCAGTACCACCAGCCACCCCTGTAAGCAGACATGACATCCCTGATGATCTGGAGGAGAGCCTCTTTTTCTGTCCAACATCCAGGTAAATGAGAGCAAGGCCCAGGGATCATAACAGAGAGCCCTTACTCCATACAAAAATTACTGGAATGCAGCCATATGAATCTTGTCTCTTTGAAAAGTGCACTGGATAAGCATACAGACTAGACCAATAATAGGCTTTTGAACCAATGAATGGTTTTATTTATATAAGAAAGATAAATGAACAGTAAACATGATAATGCAGTGAAATATATATTTCTCTAGTCGCTTTGATACATACGATAGTTAATGTTCCACTTGTTTTCTTTCTAAACAATGACTTTAAGCTGGCTTCAATCTAGCCTAAATCCCTGGATGAACAGCACTGAAACTTTTAAAACACAGAGGGCTAAAAATTCGATTGTGACATCAGGTCTGGGTCACCACAGTCTCTCTGGGAGTCTACCATCCTTTGCAGACAGGAAATGATGGGCTCCACGGTGTGCGCAGATCCTTGTGCAATGTTGGAGATGGACTCCTCCATCCTCCTTACCATTGCTGAGAGGCTCTTGGGCACCCTTGCCATTGCACCTGTCATCTCCGTGTGCATGCCCATCACCCTTCTTCTAAACACCTTCCCATCGAGGTCCTCATCTGAGTCCTGTACAGCAGAGCTCACGCGCAAAGTCGCCTCCGGGGAGCTGGCCCACGAGTTACCCTATCCCCCTGGCCTTGCTGCAGCCCACTTGTCCCCGGTGCCTCACCCTGTGCAGATCCGGCTACTATACTAGCCTCTAAAGAATGCGTAGTGCCAGTATCTGAGCTGGTGTCTGCAGGTGAGACATGCAGTGATGCGGTGTGTTCTTCCTCCTCCTCTTCTCCCGCCTCACTCTCTATGGTGCCCTCAGGGACAGGCTGCTCAGGTGTTTGCTGATTATCTGAAAGCATAAAGGTACAAGAGTCGGGTTAAGGTGAGGGGAGGGGGCAGGAAGGGGGAAATGCATGCATACAGCATGATTAGCTGGAAAGTGCGAAACGCTTGTGGGGTGAGGAGCAAGTGGGATGTGAGAAGGAGTAAGGATGAACATACCGTTATTGTCCCCATGGGGGTCAACGTCGCCGGTGGCCACGGTGTCCACCACCTGGCACCCAATAATCTCCAGCACTCGAGTCTCCAACGCAGACAGTGGTTGGGTGTCGGCTTGTCCCCCGCCTGTACGCTCCTGCTCCCACCTGTTGTGCATCACCTTGGCCTGCAAGAGGAAGGAAAGTGTGTGAATGAGTGTGGAGCAATGTGTTTGAGTGATGTGCCTGCCATAGTTGAATAGCTGTCATTGTGTGCAAGGTGTGAGATGTGGGTGTGAATGTTGGTATGTAGAGATTGTTGGGGGTGTGGTGCTTTGGGCAGTGTGTGAAGACTGTGGTTCAGATGGTGGTATGTAGCATTTGTTGAAGCATTAACTCACCCCAACCATCCGAGTGAGGTCGTTAAATTTCTTCCTGCACTGTGTGTGGGTCCTGGGGACCACAGTGCTGCCCAAGACATGCTGGGCTACCTCCCACCACATGGTGTGGAAGACTTGTGGCAAGGGCCTCCTGACACTTGCCGGGTAAAGCATTGCCCTCCATCTCTCCACACTGAAAACCAACGCCTCCAATGCTTCATCGGAGAATCTGCGGGCTCTCTCCCTGGGGCGTGGACCTGCCATGAGCACACCTGGTTCAGTCCTCCGGCACCTTCTCCTTGTTGTGCTTGCTGAGGCAGCTGCACAGCCAGCAATGCTGAGAATGAGGTGCTGCATCATCAATGAAGCTCTCCTTTTAAGTAGTGAAAAAAGCCTGTGGCAATGATGAGTTGCGATTAGACTGCACCCGATATTGGTCCATCCTTTGAGCGTAACGCCAATGAGCTTGAGTTTTAAGACTTGATTTAGGATGCCAATCATTTTATTGAGCAGTGAGGACGATTTTTTTGTGCAGTCTAAAGCATTAGCGCCTGGCGCTAATTCTCCAACTTTTCTAACACCGCCCATTCTTTGGCTATAACGAATTTTTTGCCCGTAGTATTGAGGAGTTGGGACCATCTCTTTGTGGTGTGTGGAGCCTCCTGTCACCAGAAGGGGCGGCTCCCTTTGCCGTCCCAGATTTCCACTTCCACAAATAGGTGTAATATTGTACCGAGTATTTGCCCATAGTAATCCAAGCATATTGTTACACAGACCTGTGTTTGCCGAGGGTTTAAGACAGTACTTCCACTACACTCTGCCGTGTGAACATGTTGCAGGCTGCTTGCATTTATTTATCCGAAAGTTGGCTGCCCGAGTGTGTTGGCAGAGCAATGAGTGGGTGGGGACAGAGCCGCTTGAGGACAGTGAATGGCCCTGGTCACACACATGGAGCTGGACTGTGACTGCAGGAGGAGGAGGAGCCGGTCCGAGTACTCAGTGCCCCACTCAGTGGGTGCACACCTAGGTCAAGTTCAGCTCCAGAGATGCTGGCGGCTCCTCGTCCTTCCTCTCAGCTCAGTCTCAGATCCGGGCAGCAAGAGCCCCGGAGAGCCCGGAGCGGCGGCAAAGCGCAACTTGCTGGCGGGGCTGAAGGACTGGGACATGGACACTGGCAACATACGGTCGCTGCTCTGCTAACGGGGTGAGTGGTGTGAAATCTGGGCATCGCAGTTCTTTTATTCACTTGATTTTTCTTCTCCTTCGTTTGTCCCTCTTCATTTCCCAGTTGGTTTCCTCTTTTCCCCGTCTCTGATTCTTTTGTTTCTCCTCTTACTTTCTTTCTCTGTTGTTACACCGCGCCTAGACATTGCCCTTGTTCATGTATTTATATGTCAGTCGTGTATTTAAAGATAACACGGTACAGTTGCATTGGGAGAAAACACAAGACGATTATTAAAAAAAGTTACTTTACAAATAAACCAGGTCAGTCTGAAGTGTTTAATTAAAAAAGTGAAGTCTCAAGGGAGTAAGACCAGAATTGAAACTATTTCCCCGTAATAGTTTGCATTCATGAATGTATAATTATAATTGTAATCATTAATATTGCAATTATCGTACGAATTGCATGACAAGTTATTATTACAAGAATGCAGCCTGTTACTTTTTTCCTGTAGAAATCTGACAGAACTGCAGAAGCTGGTAGAGATGGAAGATGTAAAGGTGCTCTGTCAGTACGATGAGAAAGGACACACTCTTGTGCACTGGGCAGCTCTCACTGGATCCATATCTCTCCTCAGATACTTGGTAGACTTGAGGCTTCCTGTGAATCTGCCCAGCCGCTCTGAACCGGCACAGCGACCTATTCACTGGGCAGCGGTCAAAGGACACATCGCTGTCATAGACATCCTGCTGCAAGCTGGGGTTTCACTGGATGAGAGGGATCAGAGAGGATGCACTCCTTTGATAATAGCTTCACAATACGGACACACTGCCCTCTGTTGCTACCTGATAGGGAAAGGAGCCAGACTGCGAGTCTGTGACAGCGAAGGTGACAATGCATTGCACTGGGCAGCGTTTAAAGGTGAGGTGGAACCATTTTTTCTGGGATATACGTGGGTGAAAATGTTGAGGTTTTCCCTTGTGAAGAAGCTAATGTAAACCAGACTTAGTGATGGTCTGATGATCAACAGCTAAATTGTCAGTTATTAATAGTTTTAGAAATTTGCATTAAGTGAATCAGATCGCAGTGCTGATGCTGTCAGCAGAGACCCTGGGCCAGATTTTCTGCCTAATCATAGTCAATAGGCAGTAATCTATTTGTGTGTGTCTAAACATGATCAGTCAGCTGTGAACCTCTCTACCATTTTCTCTACATTTTATATTATAGCATAATCTTTTTGCAACCATTTCGATGTACTCTCTTTTTGTTCTTAGATTAAAAGTAAGACCTGCATTATTTTCAGTTTATGATATGTGAGCGTATTTCTTTTCGAAATGAAGGTTCTTCTCACACAGGTTATCTTGTAAAGAACAACTAACACAAATCCATGCTTGAATCTTTGCACCTATTATGACTTAAGAATATATAAAGCTGGATTGGCAGCACATGGCATCTTGTTCACTGTTGCATAGACCAGGAGAGCAAGTTTCAGATTGTAACTTCTGCTGACATTTAGACCTGGGCTTCACCTGGTTCAGGGGCAGGATGTCAGATAATGAGGAGGCAGATTGGCTGTGGCAACTACACCCAGCGCTCTGGATAATGAAAGGTCAACTAAGGACAGGAAGCATATTTGGAGAAAGAAGGAATAAAAATAGGGAATTATTTAAAAATTGTAAAAGGCCCAATTGCATAGCACGTTGGAGCACCAAGATACGAAGCTAGGAGTGAGTTCAATCTTTCATTTCATCAAGTTTACAAATTAACCGCCCTTCTACTTTTTTTTTATATTCGTTCATGGGATGTGGGCTTCACTGACAAGGCCAGCATTTATTGCCCATCCCTATTTGCCCTTGAGAAGGTGGTGGTGAGCCGCCTTCTTGAACCGTTGCAGTCCGTGTGGTGAAGGTGCTCTCAAAGGAACTCTTGTGCACTTCATAGTTGTCAGACCAAGAATGGCATTGAATGCAGGGGTCTGTTCGCAAGTCTCTCACGTATCTTCTCAACAGCAAGGTGTGTGTGTCTTAGGAATAAAATTGGGTAGAAATGATAGAGAACAGTTTTCAAAGTACAGCTTATGGGCCAAAAGTGACCTGCAGGCTCCGACAACATAGCCCAAGGAACTCAGTTGCACCTATGCTTCTTACACATTGGTTTGGCCTGTTTGAGCTTTGTGAGCCTAAAAAGATACGATTTTAGTCTCATTGGGCTGAATTTTGCCGGTGCTCAGAGGGCAGGTTTGAAGGCGGGTCCACTGTCAAAATCCAAATGATTGACAGTGGGCTGATATCCCGCTCTAAACCCGCCTCTTTGTCAGTTTCCCAAGTGCCGGTTCTGCCTGCGCTTTGCAGACACGGCACTAAGTGGCGGGCCATTCAATTGTGCTAGTTAAGAGGGTGTTTAAAGTAATTAAATCCCCATTTTCCCAGCTCCAAAGCATTTTCCCAAGTTTTCCACGGGGTTCCCATCACTCGGGGATCAGGCCAGGTCAGTATGTCAGGTTCTGAACAACTCTCCATTTCTTTCAATAGGTGACAGCTGCAAAAGTGGTTTAAAACCTGCCATTTTACAGCTGCTCACTTTCCAATCTCAGCAGCTTCAGCCTTCAGTATTTAGAACCCACTTTTGAGCTTTATTCACTTTTAAAGTGTTTGGAGCAATCTCTCTATCCACTGTCACCTCCTTGGAACAACCTATCTCAACATTGACAGATCACTTCTGTCATCTCAACCTCACCTGCCATCTATTCCATCAGCATCGGTGCCCTTGAAAAAATCTTACCTTGGTCCTCAGAATCCCAACACGATCAGCCCCAACACCAGCATCATCAGGCACACCAGCAGCACCAACATCCACACCAACCTTCTCCACAATCAACTGACGTTGCACTGGAGACAGGACATCATCACCCGTGCACGTTGCTGCCCGGGATGCCGTCGATGGCCTCACCATGTCCAGATTTACTTCACTTATCACTGAACTCCCTGGCTACCACATGATGCACCAGGCTGGTACCACCCCACACCAGCACCATAAAGCATCCCTACAATGACCAAGCCATTCCTTTCACACTCATCACCATTGGTGGGGGGGTGTACCGTTATGTCTCACCATTCACTGCAACTCACTAAGACACTTTCAAAGGTGCACACAAATCTGTCCAAGAAGGCAAACTGGTGAAAATAAGGATTTCAATGTTTGACACCACATTAACAGAAAGTTTACATTGGCTCAAACACCCAAGTGCCTACCCTTGTGTGGTGTTAGTTGTTATGATTGGACTAGGATGAGGGTAAGTGTGAGGAATGGCTATTGAGATGGGGATGTGATAATGTAGATAGAGAGGGATGGGTGGAGGTGCAAGGTAGGTTGGTTTGAGTAAGGATGTGCAGGAGTAGGGTAGGGAAGGCAGAGTGATGGGATGTGATGAGAGGCACAGGAGGATGAGGTTGAGTGTGGCTTTGCAGTAATGTTTCGTGATCTACTGTGATCATTGAAAGGTTTCTCCTGGGGAGGTCTCTTCCGCCCATTGGAAGGGAAGAGGACCTCTCTGCGTGCTGTGACTCCCTCTATAAGCATATGGAGGGAGTCATGGGAGAGCCTGGGTGCAGCCCTGTACCTTTGTGCAGTGCTTGTCAGTGTTTGCAGCACCTCAATGCTGTAGAACACTGACAGCACAACTGTCAAAATGAATGTGGACATGGCCGCTTTAAGGAAACCGGCTGATGACATGTCATCAAATGACATCATCAGACCCGCTTCTTTTTAATTGGCCGGGAACCTCGCAGGGCGGGCTTAACAAGCCCAATCAGGGCAAAATCACTTGGCGGAGGCAGGGATGAAGACGGATGCGGAGTTTGCGGCCGCTGTCTGCTCCAGCCGCACCGAACTCGCTACGACGGGTGAAATCGCGGCCATTGTGTTATTGATGGATAAATCTTCAATCGAGACACTAGAAATTACGTAGCGCCCCATTTGGGGTGATAGCTTTTGCAGGAGCGCAAAAGTATCGCCAGGCGAAAAACATTTGAATCTGCCGGAAACTTCCGCTTTAGCTCTCCAAAAGAACAGTGGAGCCCTAAATCAAGCGCTACCACTTCCCTTAGAGCGTTAAAGGGAGTGAGGGGGCGGTAGCAGCAGAGCGCTGATCAATGTTCCGTGCAGCACTGCCGGGTTTACAGGCTCCTTCCCTCCCTTAAAGGGAAGGGCCAGTGCTGCGTTGAAGGAATCCTCAGGCTGTGTCTGTTGGGCGACTGCACCTGCGATAAGCGCATTGCAGCCCCAAGCACTCTAAGAGCGTGCAGGGCAAAGCAATTGCGGGGTCCAAATAATTAAAAAAACACCAGAATGGGGACATAAATAAATTTTGCCCTACCTGACCACCACTGCCTTTAAATAGCGCTCCCCAAGCGGCCAGCCGAGGTGACACAGCCTCCTGCAGCTGCCATTGTTGACGCCCAATGATGCTGCAGGAGGCGGGAGCGTCAACTTCCGGGGCGCTAACAGGGCGCTGCGCACCGAAGACATCACAATCTTCAGGGCGCAAGAGAGTGAGGCGGTATGTCTTAGCGCCAGCGCAAATTCGCCAGGGAAGTTCGTGGGTGTCGCCGCGCCCTGTTACCGCCCCCCGGAGGCACAAACGGGAGGCGCAAACCTCAGGCCAATTTCTCCCCCGAAGATTTATTGCTATCAGCAGCTTGAGCAAATCATTGATATGCAAATAAATGGGAACATGGATTTAAACTGTACATGTGCATCGCAAAGCTGCATAGTATGTAAATAAGTGACCTACAAGACAAACAGCCTGTATTGGAGCGTAGCTGCTCATCTGAAAAAAACTTTAAAAGTCCACAAGTATTAGCTTCTTTCCAACAGCAAATTTTGCTAGTTTTTAGAGATTTGGTAAAAGTACCTCTTGTTAACCATGAATCAGAAACTTCCTTGTTTGGTTGTAATACAGTTTATTAACAAGTATTGTGTCTTGCCTGCTGTAAATGTATTATTTTTGTCCGAAGCTTCTTCTCACCTACTTAGGCCGGAATTTTGTTCTGGGAGGTGGGTTGGGGACGCGGTGGGGTGGGGGTCCGAGGCGGGCGGGAAAACTCAGTAGGCCGGGTTTCCCACAGGCCCTACTGATTTTACCGGCAGGGCCTAATTTGAATGTGAGGCCTCGGTTTCCCGTGGGGGGGTTGCAGGATCGTCAGGCGGTGGGGGGTGGTCGGGGTCAGGGAGGTCAGTGATCAGCAGGCAAGCGGGAATTGCAGGGGTGGGGGGAAATCGGGGATCACGGGGGGGATTGAGGATCGCGAGTAGGGGTCGGCCAGGGATCGGTGGGGGGTGCGGAGGATTGACAGGGAGGCTGGAGGATCGTGGTGGGGAGGCCTGGGGGGGGGAGGCCTGGGGGGGGGAGGCCTGGGGAGGCGATCCGAGGCCCGGGGGAGGGAGGGGTCTCTGATCACCGGGGGTGGGTATGGTCGGGACCCTGGATCCAGGAGGAAGGTATAAAGCCACTTACCTCCTGGATGCGGCAGTCCCCGCCTCGGTTTAACTGCCGGGTTTCACGAATTGTGTGAAACCCGTCCGCAGGCAGTTAAACACAAAATGGAGGGGGAATAAAGAGGCTTCCAGCCTCATTACAATATTTAAATTGAGGTAATGCCCCCTGGCAGCGGGTTGGTTGCCCGCCCCCCGTCCCGCCTCCGGCAAAACCGGAAGTGGGTTGGTTGGAGGCGGGACCACATCGGGACTCACATCTTTAACAATTTAACTGCCTCCACGCTCCAAACCCACCCATTTTTTGATGGGAAAATTCCAGCCTTATTACTTGGACGCTAACCAGGCCACAGTGTGGTAGCAGGGCTTGGGGAGGTGAATTACCTTTAGTGACTGATCCACACACAATCCTGCTTGTCTAAAAAAAAGTACTGATGTGTTTTTGTTAGCAAACAATATCTGGTTTACACAAAATTTTAATTTATGTAGCACTTCTTGAATCTAATGCTACAGTCGTCTACAATACTTGTATAAATACACCATGAGTGTATTTATACTGTACAATTTATAGTGTTAATTATTTGTCTTTCAAATCATAGAATAGAACCCAGCAAAATGACTGAATTTCAACTAAGAACATAATAGAAACTCATTTTTGTATATTGTCCTTTAAAATTTCAAATCTGGGTTTAATTCAACCCAGACTATTGGGATGAAAGCTTTATCCTTTTTGCTAGCTTTGAAGATGATACATTAAATTAGTTTATACATTCTTAGGCTGCAATTACTCTGCAGCTGTAACATAGATGCAAAGTGAAACTGCCTCACACCAGTGCTCCAATTATAATATAAATGTCTACTTTCTGTTATGTGGAGGCACACAGTATAGAACCACCCACAATTTAGCAATAATTTAGCAGTCTTGTATGGAGAAACATAAGGATGGCATGAAAAGCATTCACACTGTATATTAATTGTTCCTCTTCTGAGATTAAAACTGAAGCACATTGCTGATGCAGAGTAGAGAGAACTTTACTCAGCTTAATCAGAGGAAGTAGCTGACCCACAAGCGCTTGGTGTTGACACTGGAGCCTGGAATGTCTGCTTCTGGTCACTCAATCTATCCATATGAATCAGGCGGTGAGGAGTGGAAAATGGGCATGAGTTCAGTTCCACAGAACAGGAATGCTAAACAGGTCAGGCTGCATGAGAGGTGCTCTGCATCCATGCATCAGAATCCACACAACCACATCTGCAGAGGTGAACATGCCCTGCTTTGGCAGCTATTATTCCATTTGAGGAAAGTTGAGACAGCATACCCGATGGCACCAGTAAGATATGTTAATGCCTGACGAACTACTTTTGGACACTTGCTGAGAAGCAGTTCAAGCACGGTATGTCCTGCTTTCAGTCGTGTTGCATGAAAGAATGCATGCCAGGGCAGTCAACAGCTAGTGTACCTTGATTTACTGCACCCACCAACATGCCATCAAGCACGTCTTCGGTGTCTAGTAATGACCATGTGGAACTGTCTTCACAGAGAGCCAGCTGAAGAATTGTGCCATCTGCTGCGAGGACACCTGTTGCTATCATGTAGCATAGGGCTGGTACAGCCAGTGACACTAACAAGCAGCTATGCCCTGAAATTTGGCTGCATGTCCTTCTAGGCATGCTGTAATTCAGACCTATGGAGATGATACATGGAGTTGCATAGAGGACAACCTTCTTTGCCACCACCTCATGCAGCACTTCCTTCACTTCAGCAACCATCAGACAAAGGGCCGGGTGCCGGGATACTCCCCCACTTTCCTGCAGACTCATCTTGGGTTTGCTATCCTTTCATTTTTGTTTGTCTCATTTTAGCCCCATATTCCTTATTTACTTACTTGAAGTTTTCCATTTCTTGCATTCATCCAAATCTGCACCTGAAGCAATACAAATGAGCTAACCTTGGGAGAATTGGGTGCTTACAGCACACTTCTATTTGAATCTGTCGACAACCCACCGTTAGCCTTTCGGGTTTACACTGTACCATTGGTAGTAAGCCTAGGCTTGGATGACAAAAGTCTCCTTAACCGAGACTCTGTCTTCGACGCGAGTGTCCTCAACTCCATCCCGCAGCATGCTACCCGCCACCATCTCAGCACAACCCCAGCCCGGCATGAGGTTGAAAAGGCCATCCGACAACTGAAGAACAACAAGGCCTCAGAAGCAGATGGAATCCCCGCCGAGGCACTAAAGCATGGCGGAGAAGCACTACTGACGTGAATTCATGAACTCATTTCTCTTATCTGGAAGAGGAGAGCATGCCGGGGATCTCAGAGACGCCGTAATTGTGACCATCTTCAAGAAAGGTGACAAGTCCGATTGTGGTAATTGCAGAGGAGTTTCCCACAGGGAAAGTCATCGCAAGAATCCTCCTCAATCGCCTTCTCCCAGTGGCCGAAGAGCTCCTCCCAGAGTTGCAATGCGGATTCCGCCCACGAAGGGGCACAAAGGACATGATCTTCACCGCACGTCAATTACAAGAGAAATGCAGGGAACAGCATCAACCGCTGTACATGGCCTTCTTTGATCTCACAAAGGCCTTCAACACTGTCAACCGTGAGGGATTATGGAGTGTCCTCCTCAAATTCGGCTGCCCTCAAAAGTTTGTCACCATCCTCCGCCTGCTTCACGACGACGTGCAAGCCGTGATCCTGACCAACGGTTCCACCACAGACCCAATTCATGTACGAACCGGGGTCAAGCAAGGCTGTGTCATCGCACCAACGCTCTTCACAATCTTCCTTGCTGCAATGCTCCATCTCCCCGCTGGAGTGGAGCTAATTTACAGAACAAACGGGAAACTGGTCAACCTCCGTCGCCTCCAGTCCAGATCCAAGGTCGTCCCATCCTCTGTCGTCGAATTACAATATGCAGACGACGCTTGCGTCTGCGCTCACTCGGAGGTCGAACTCCAAACCATCGTCAACACCTTCACCGAAGCGTACGAGAGCATGGGCCTTACACTAAACATCCGTAAGACAAAGGTCCTCTACCAACCTGCCCCCGCCACACAGTACTGCCCCTCGATTATCAAAATCCACGACAAGGCCTTGGACAGCGTGGACCACTTTCCATACCTCGGGAGCCTACTGCCAACAAGGGCAGACGTCGATGACGAAGTCCAACACCGCCTTCAGTGTGCCAGTGCAGCCTTCGGTCACCTGAGGAAGAGAGTGTTTGAAGACCAGGACCTCAAACCCGGCACTAAGCTCATGGTCGACAGAGGAGCAGTAATACCCGCCCTGCTGTATGCCTCAGAGACATGGACCATGTACAGCAGGCACCTCAAAGCACTGGAAAGGTACCACCAATGCTGCCTCCGCAAGATCCTGCAAATCCATTGGCAGGATAGGCGCACCAATGTCAGTGTTCTCGCTCAGGCCAACATCCCCAGCATCGAAGCTTTGACCACGCTCGATCAGCTCCGATGGACGGGTCACATCGTCCGCATGCCTGATACGAGACTCCCAAAACAAGCGCTCTACTCGGAGCTCCGGCACGGCAAGACAGCCCCAGGTGGGCAGAGGAAACGCTTCAAGGACACCTTCAAAGCCTCCTTGAAAAACATCTTGACACCTGGGAATCCCTGGCCCAAGACCGCACAAAGTGGAGGAGAAGCATCCGAGAAGGCTCGAGTCTCTTCGCTGGAAGCAAGCGGAAGCCAAGCGCAAGCAGCGCAAGGAGCGCACGTCAACCCAAGCCCCCACCCACCCACCCCTTCAACCACCATCTGCCCCACCTGTGACAGAGACTGTAGGTCCCGCATTGGACTCATCAGTCACCTGAGAACTCATTTTTAATGTGGAAGCAAGTCATCCTCGGTTCCGAGGGACTGCCGAAGAAGGAGAAGAAGGAGAAAAGTAGAAACTGTTTATTCTAAGCACTGACCTCTCTCATCTTGATAAGCATAAGTATTTACAAAAAAGAAGTTAGAAAACAATTTTTAGGTGCTCCCAGAGGTACAGCAATTAATGGAGAAATAGGCCTCTGAGTCAGAAGGCCATGGGTTCAAACCCCACTCCAGGACAAGTAAATAATCTCGGCAGACACTCCAGTGTTGCACTGTCGGAGGTGCCACCTACCTTCATAGGAGGACGTAAAAGATCCCATGGCACTACTTGAAGAAGAACAGGGGCGTTCTCCCGGTGTTCTGACCAATATTTATCCCTCAACCAATGCCACTAAAACTGTTTACTTGGTAATTTATCTCATTGCTATTTGTGAGACTTCGCTGTGCACACATTGGCTGCCACGTTTCCCTATGTTACAAGAATTATCACACTTCCAAAGTAATGAATTGGCTGTAAATCACTTTGGGACATCCTGAGGTTGTGAAAAGTGACTTATAAATGCAAGTTCTTTCTTTTTGATACAATGCAAATCATAGAGTGTGCTTCCCCCACAAAATCAGTTCCGGACCAGAGCAGAGCGAATGCTTCCTACAGAGGAGCAAGCATAGCTAAGGGGCACCTTTTGAGTAAGAGTATAAAAGATCAGAAGACAGGGCAAGCCATTCACCTGCACACAGAATTTTTTTAATTAGTTTTATTTTCATCATTGTTTTTTATTCTATACCGAACAGCTAAGTTAAAATTTAAATATTATTGTAAAAAGTTAGGTGATGGGATGAAGACTCTAAATTGGACCACTAAAAAAGACATGGGGGTTATTTTGGTGAAAGGGTGCAAACAGGCGCTAAATGGGTGCTGTGCTAATAAGACACGCCTCTTTGAAAGTCTGGTTTTACCACGCAATTTTGGTCCTAAGTGTTGGCGAAATCTTGACAAAGTGTCCCAGAAAGTCTCCCGATGTGTTTCAAAAGTCCTCTTCAAACCTCCAAGCAGCAAGTGAACAGTAAAAGGTGATATACCTTTAAGTAGTGCTCCAAATACTCTGCAATGACTTGATTACTCCCAGTAAGCTGGTCGCTGTTAGGAGAGGGCATTGGGTCATGCACTATCCACCAAAAGGCCGTGCAACCTCCTTAATGAGTGCTATCAGGCAATTTAAGTGGCAATCAGCCCCTTAATGATCCTACGGGTGGCCGCTCCTAACGCGGCTTCAACAACAACTTACATTTATATAGCGCCTTTAACCTAGTAAAACGTCCCAAGGCGCTGCACAAGAGTATTAAAAGACAAAAAAATTTGACACCGAGCCACATAAGGAGAAATTAGGGCAGGTGACCAAAAGCTTGGTCAAAGAGGTAGGTTTTAAGGAGTGTCTCAAAGGAGGAAAGAGAGGTAGCGAGGCGGAGAGGTGTAGGGAGGGAATTCCAGAGCTTAGGGCCTAGGCAACAGAAGGCACGGCCACCAAAGGTTGAGCGATTATAATCAGGGATGCTCAAGAGGCCAGGATTAGAGGAGCGCAGATATCTCGGGGGTTGTGGGGCCGAAGGAGATTACAGAGATAGGGAGGGGCGAGGCCATGGAGCGATTTGAAAACAAGGATAAGAATTTTGAAATCGAGGCGTTGCTTAACCGGGAGCCAATGTAGGTCAGTAAGCACAGGGGTGATGGGTGAACGGGACTTGGTGCGAGTTAGGGCACGGGCAGCCGTGTTTTGGATGACATCAAGTTTACGTAGGGTGGAATGTGGGAGGCCAGCCAGGAGTGCATTGGAATAGTCAAGTCTAGAGGTAACAAAGGCATGGATGAGGGTTTCAGCAGCGGATGAGCTGAGGCAAGGGCGGAGACGGGCGATGTTATGGAGGTGGCAATAGGTGGTCTTAGTTATGCTACAGATATGTGGTTGGAAGCTCATTTCAGGGTCAAATATGACACCAAGGTTCATACCAAGTTCAAGTTCAAGTTCATACCAAGATGGCATCTTGCGCTAAACGCGGGTTAAATCGGCATTTCAGCTTAAGGCCCCACCTTGGCCACCTCAAAGTCTCCTTAGCGCCTAAAGTATCTGGAAAAATCACCCCCATCACTCCCTGACAGCTGAAAATTCCTGAGATTTTCTCGGCCAAGTTGATGAACCCTTTTGGCCTTATAAGCACTACTAGAGTATCTGGGGTAGCTTCAGCACAAACTCTGGAGAAAGTTACGACGGGAGATTGGGAGAACCACTGTGGAAATTTTACCCCACTATGACCCTTGCCCCTTACACTGTCATAACGTTGTGGGTTCAAGTCCCACTCTAGACACTTGAACACATAATCTCGGCTGGCACTTCAGTGCAGTGCTGAGGGATTGCTGCACTGGCGGAGATGCAGTCTTTCAGATGAGATGTTAAAACGAGGCCTCTCAGGTGGACGTAAAAGATCCCATGGCACTATTCGAAAAAGAGCAGGGGAGTTGTCCCGTTGTCCTGGCCAAAATATATCCCTAAACCAACATCACTAAAACAGCTTATCTGGCCATTATTGCATTGTTGGTTGTGGGACCTTGCTGTGTGCAAATTGGCTGCCACATTTCCAATATAACAGTACCTACACATCAAAGGTACTTAATTGGCTGTAAAGTGCTTTGGGATGTCCTGGGTCATGAAAGGTGCTGTATCAATTTAAGTCTTTCTTTTACAGAAAAAGGAAAGTGGTGGAGGATAAGTAAATATTTAAAACAAAGATTAATCAAGTACTAGTGCATTATATATTACAAAAAAATACATTGAAAATATTGGGAAGTCTGAGAGTGGGGATCAGACCTGAACCCTTCCACTTCCTGCTGTAAAATAATTGCATTGGAGGCACAAGAAAGAACCACAAAGGATAACCCACTGCTGCGAGCCTCACGCAGGCGGTGAAATATTCCACGTTATTTTTAAAGCTTTTCTTTGGTGACACAGCAAGTTTGCGGAAGGGCAGTTAAGACTACGCTTGAATTGAGATCTAGACATTTAAAACCACACCTTGTCCCGTTCTGGTCCCAAAGAACAGTGTCTTAGCTAAAGATAACATTCACCAGAACCCCCAGGTACTAATATGACTGAACAATTGAGACAGATGCCTCTTACATCTTCAAATCTATAACTTTGAGGTTCCCTGATGAGCTGTGTAAAGCCATAATAAATGTATTTGGCACCACTCTATTATATCCCAATTGGTTAGCTGATTATGCAAAATGGTGAGTAGAGTGCACTAGAATCTCAGTTGAGTCTGCTAATGACAAAATATCATCTGTGAAAGAATCACTGCAATTCTTTTAGACAAGCCCATAACAGACACTCACTTTACTGAACCTTCTATTAATTTACTTTTTCCCCTGTCTGTGATTATTTTCTATTCCACGCTCTCATTTATCTTTACTGGTGCTCCATCTCCTTTGCTCACCTCCATTCCAGCTTCTGGAGACACCCAATTTCAACAGAAGAGCTTCTGGTTACAAACTGAGATCCAGATTGCATGCTAAGTGTCCCACCTACAGAACATTGGACACCACAGAAATCTTACACTCGATAACTATAAACGACTAGTATTTTAAAAACAAAGATCCGGGATGCGTAGTATTAACAAAATACAGATCCCATGACATGTCTGATGTAACTCACTTGTTGCCAGGCCTTGGTGAATTATACGATAGCAAAATACTGCGGATGCTGGAAATCCGAAATAACAACAGAAAACGCTGGAAAAACTCAGCAGGCCAGGCAGCATCCGTGGAGAGAGAGAGTTAACGTTTCAGGTCGATGACCTTTGGTGAATTATGCTGCCCTGTGCCACTTTATGGTTTATTTTACACAAACCGTTATTGCTAAGTGTGTTCTGTACTTATTATTGTAAAGGAATTCAACATTGAGGTTGTGTATAAGATTGACATTCAGCACTATGAAGTTCTTTGGTGTCACAACCAAAGTTATACAGCTGTAAGCTATTTACTATAAACTCTGTGACTGTCGCGGGGAAAGCCACTTATGTTACTTTCATTCATTTTGTAAGGCTTTTGACCTAGTGGTCTATAGGGCCCTTGTGAAGAAGCAGAACGTTATGAAAGTACGCAACCGAATCTTGGACTTTACCCAGGCTGCAGGCTGCAGCTCCATGTTCTGTGCATGGGTAGAACGCCTTTAGATTCAAAAGGAGTGAGACACAAAGTTTTCCACTATCACCCATCCCATTTAATATCTTAATCAAAGAAGTATTGGATGGTATTGTTAGAGACCATCTTTGAGTGTCTGTTATGGGCTTGCCTAAAAGAATTGCAGTGATTCTTTCACAGATGATATTTTGTCATTAGCAGACTCAACTGAGATTCTAGTGCACTCTACTCACCATTTTGCATAATCAGCTAACAAGTTGGGATATAATAGAGTGGTGCCAAATACATTTATTATGGCTTTACACAGCTCATCAGGGAACCTCAAAGTTATAGATTTGAAGATGTAAGAGGCATCTGTCTCAATTGTTCAGTCATATTAGTACCTGGGGATTCTGGTGAATGTTATCTTTAGCTAAGACACTGTTCTTTGGGACAGCAGCTAGAAGAAGTGATGGGTGCTTTGGTCTTCCTCACTTTCTTCAATGACAGCAAAGTCCCATTGTATGGTAAGCCTGTGGTCTTTAAACAGTTTTCCTTCATGATTCAGAACTCTGAAGCATGCAACAGGAGGGCTTCGTCTGGAACCCAGTGCAAGTTCCATGACCATGCTATGAGGTGGATTTGTAGTAAAAAGAGGAAATAATTGAGTGAGGGAAGGTCCCAGCCTTTACCAACCTACCACTCAGCACTCTGGAAGAGGATTTAACCTAACATAGAAACATAGAAGATAGGAGCAGGAGTAGGCCATTCGGCCCCTCGAGCCTGTTCCGCCATTTAATGAGATCATGGCTGATCATCCAAATTCAGTACCCTGTCCCTGCTTTCTCCCCATATCCCTTGATCCCTTAAGCCTTAAGAAATATATCTAACTCCTTCTTGAATATATTTAATAAATTGGCCTCAACTGCCTTCTGTGGTAGAGAATTCCACAGGTTCACCACTCTCCGGGTGAAGAAATTCCTCCTCATCTCAGTCCTAAATGGCTTACCCCTTACCTTTAGACTGTGACCCCTGGTTCTGGACACCCCCGCCATCGGGAACATCCTTCCTGCATCTAGTCTGTCTAGTCCTGTTAGAATTTTATAAGTTTCAATGAGATCCCCTCTCATTCTTCTAAACTCTAGCGAATACAAGCCCAATCAACCCAATCTCTCTTCATACGTCATTCCTGCCATCCCAGGTATCAGTCTGGTGAATCTTCGCTGCACTCCCTCCATGGCAAGAACATCCTTCCTCAGATAAGGCGACCAAAACTGCACACAATACTCAAGGTGTGGTCTCACCAAGGCCCTGTACAACTGCAGCAAGACGTCCTTGCTCCTGTACTCGAATCCTCTCGCTATGAAAGCCAACATACCATTTGCCTTCTTAACCGCCAGCTGCACTTGCATGCTTACCTTCAGTGATTGGTGCACAAGGACACCCAGGTCTCGTTGCACTTCCCCTTTTCCCAATCTATTGCCGTTCAGATAATAATCTGCCTTCCTGTTTTTGCCACCAAAGTGGATAACCTCGCATTTATCCACATTATACTGCATCTGCCATGCATCTGCCCAATCACCCAACCTGTCCAAATCATCCTGGAGTTTCTCTGCATCCTCCTCACAGCACACACGACCACCCAGCTTTGTGTCATCTGCAAACTTGGAGATATTACATCTAGTTCCCTCGTCTAGATCATTAATATATATTGTGAATAACTGGGGTTCTAGCACCAATCCCTGCGGTACCCCACTAGTCACTGCCTGCCACTCGGAAAAAGACCCGTTTATTCCAACTCTTTGCTTCCTGTCTGCCAACCAGTTCTCTATCCAAGTCAGTACCTTACCCCCAATCCCATGTGCTTTAACTTTGCATGCTAATCTCTTATGCGGGACCTTATCGAAAGCCTTCTGAAAGTCCAAATACACCACATCCACTGGTTCTCCCTTATCTATTCTACCAGTTACATCCTCAAAAAATTCCAGTAGATTAGTCAAGTATGATTTACCTTTTGTAAATCCATGTTGACTTCGTCCGATCCTGTCACTGTTTTCCTAGTGCTCTGCTATTACATCTTTTATAATGGACTCTAGCATTTTCCCCACTACCGATGTCAGGCTTACCGGTCTATAATTTCCCCATTTTCTCTCTACCACCTTTTTTGAATAGTGGGGTTACATTAGCTACCCTCCAATCCATGGGAACTGTTCCAGAGTCTATAGAATTTTGGAAGATGACCAGCAATGCATCTACTATTTCTAGGGCCATTTCCTTAAGTACCCTAACATCAGACACATTTCTTTACTATATTCCCATTCATGAGAAGTTGGATTAAGCAGTTAATATTGAGTAAGCCTAGTACACGACATTGGACATGAACGTCTAGAACATCAAGATGGAGAGCACATCACATGCTGTTCCGCATAGATTCTTGTGTCAGCTGTGGCTCAGTGGGTAGCACTCTCTAGGTGGGAGGGGCTAGGAGTGAGCAGGTGCTGCTGGGTGCTTGATTACTGCAGGGAGTTGGAGTAAGTTTGTAAAAGGTTGGTAGTGTTTTTTTTTCAGGTTTTAGGGCCTTTTTGGTCCTTAAACAGCAGCCAGATGGCTGCTGGGGGGCCCGGGGTGCCGGGCCCCTCAGAGGACAATGTTCCCAAGATGAATTTAATCAGGGGAGAAAATGTTGGGGGAGAGGAGAAAAAAAGGCCCAAAGATTTGGGCCAGGACCCCAGGAGGTTTGGAAAAGAAAACACGGTGGTGGTTCAGTGCGAGGATAAGGAGATACGAGCTTGGGATATTATCCAGGCAGTACATGAGGACTGCAGTGAGGGAAGCTGCTTTGCCTGACGACCAAAGCCGAATGTTGGGTTCGAGGTGACGGTCAGTGGCCGAGAGGAGGTGGAAAGACTTTTACTGAGTTTGAAGGCAGGAGATAAGTTCTTGGAGGTAACTCTGCTATATTCTGAAAAGGTGGTGGTCTCATTCTTAAACCTACCAGTTTATATTGAGGATAATGTGCTAATAAAAAAGTTGGAGTCGTGACATTAAAATTTGCTCAGCAATAAAGAGGAGATGCTATTCAGGAACGCGGGTAGCAGATGGAGCCCGTTATGTAAAGGTGCAGTTCCCAGAGGGGGTGAAGTCATTGCCGAATAGCATGAAATTCGAGACAATGGAAGGGGTGCAGTACTTCCAGGTACTGCATGATAACCAGGTGAAGCTTTGTTATTATTGTCTTGGACACGACCATCTTGTAAGAAGCTGTCCAGACTTGTACTGTTATAACTGCAGTGAGTCTGGACACATCGCTCGGAGCTGCAAGGTGGAGAGCTGTGGGGTGTGTCACAAAGGCCCCACCCGCTGTGAGTGTGTGGCAGAAGGAAGCCCCTTGAGTGACGAGGAGATGGGAGAAGGAGAAGGAGCAGGAGGTGTGAGTGGAGCGGCTGGAGGAGCAGAGCAGGCGGAGGACACAGCTGATGAATGGAAGGAGAAAAGAGCGCAGGATGAGGCAGAAAATTGCAGAGAAGAGAACAGGATGGAAATGGTGGAAAACACACCAAGTACGGTGGAAAAGGACAAAGACAGCAGCGGGCACCATGGGTCGTGGGCAGAGTTGAGCCATAATATGGCTCAGGTCTCCCTAAAGAATCTGTTGTCTGCAGGGAGAGAGGAGGCGGGAGCGGGGTGCAGGGTAAGTGTAAGTACTCCAAAGAAAGACGGAGAATCGGACATCTCGGGGAGCAGGAGGGGTCAAGACAAGGAGTGGGTGCAAGAGGCAGGAGCCTTAAAGGGGCAGCAGGATGGGAGCGGGGAGACAAAGACACCAGAAGGGAGTAAGATAGGTGCAGATGCATCATTGTCCCAGAGAGAGAAGAAATGGGGAGCAAGGGTCAGCGGTGGAGATGAGGCCGGAGGGAGTGGCACTACTGGAGAAACCATGATAGCAGGAAGACTCTCTAAGGGAGATTATGTATCTGACGGGGAGCAGGAAACAGCAGGTTACAGAAGAGCTCGAGAATGAGGAGTCAGAGGGGAACAGAGACATGGAAGTGGGGGGTGGGGTGGCATCGTGTGGAAAGGGAAAGGTTAGTGAGGGGCAGAAGGAGGGAGAAGGGGCAGCTCCTCGGCCCAAGCCTAATGTAAGGAAGAGGCTGAAACTGCAGGGAAGGTTCAAACAGGAGGTGAAAAAGAGCTGGAGGCTGCAGGAGAAAGCAACAGCTGCCTGAAAAGTTGGGAAGGAGCATGAGAGAAGGGAAGGGCCGGAGATTAAATGATGGGGGGATTATCAGGCACACTTCCCTAATTCAGAACCATGATTACTGATCAATTTTTAATGTACAATAGGTTAGTATATGTTATGGGAAACAAATTAAACTTCAGGTTTTGATGTTAATATGTGGTGGAGGAATGGCTGTGCAGAGCGCCGGAATGGATTTGTATGATACAATAGAATGATCATGATGTTGTAAATGTTTTTAATGTTTAATAAATCATTTTTAAAAATTTAAAAATTGGGTAGCACTCTCGCCTCTGAGTCAGAAAGTTGTGGGTTCAAGTTCCACTCCAGGGATTTGAGCACAAAAATCTAGGCTGACACTCCAGTGCAGTGTTGAGGGAGTGCTGCACTGTCGGAGCTGCCGTCTTTCAGATGAGATGTTAAACCGAGGCCCCGTCTGCTCTCTCAAGTGGACGTAAAAGATCCCATGGCACTATTTCGAAGAAGAGCAGGGGAGTTATCCCCGGTGTCCTGGCCAATATTTATTCCTCAATCAACATAACAAACACAGATTATCTGGTCATTATCACATTGCTGTTTATGGGAGCTTGGTGAGCGCAAATTGGCTGCCGCGTGTCCCACATTACAACAGTGACTACCCTCCAATAGTCGTGAAAGGCACTATATAAATCCAAGTCTTTCTTTTTTCCACCAAGCAAAGTGCAAATGTTTATCAGATAGCTGATTCTGAGGCTGGAAGATGATACCTGGAGGCCAAGTATCAGAACATGCACTTTATGTCCAAGGTTCAGTGCCTACAGTGTGTGGGTTGTTTTAGGCAAGGAGTTGCTGCTGCAGTTCTGCACCTCCAACTAATGGGACCACCATTCAGTGTGGTATGGTGTGTGTCTATACTGTGGTCAGAAAGATAATGGCCCGGATTTTGCGGTGGTAATGACGGCGAAACTGTCAGCGTTCGCCGTCATTACCCCTCTGAAGCTGACTGTAACTTCAGGACTTAGTGCATGCGCAGATAAACGTGGATATCCTGAAGTTGCGGTCAGTCATTCTCTGCTCCCCACAGGCTGTGGTGTAGAACTCCCCATAACCAGCTATCAGTGAAATCACTTGAACTGACGAAAACGTCCTCTTTTCCGCTCTAATATTGCTGTTAAACACCCCATTAAAAGTTAAGCCTTGTTGAAATAGGTGTATCTGGAGTTTTAACGGCGAATTGACTACTGAACAACCGTTCTGGCCCTGAAAAACGAATTTTATATTTGTGGAATGTCAAATTTCTCCATTGTGATAAAAAATACTAGATTTTTAAAATAATAAAAAATATATTTATTTTTTTAAGTTTGTTTATGATATTTCAGCTTCTACCTTAACCCCATGTGTATGTCCCAATCTTTATTTCGCTCTCTGTAAAACATTTTAAAACTGAATGATAATCAGTGCTTTTTTATTCCTGGTTTGCTGTCTGTGAGAATTCTTCAATGTGATTGGTTGCTTAGACAGCTTGATGACATCACTGCTAATGTACGTTGGCGATCCCCTTTTGACTGTGCTACAATCAAATTAAGGTCGAGAAAGCTAAAGTTTTCGCCACAGAGATCACAAGATCTTTGTGGGCAGCCGTCGCTTCGCCGCTGACCGCAAATTCCGGGCCAGTGGTTTCCGTTATCTGCTGAGCGGGGGCGTCAATCTACTTGCTTGTCAAACAAAAAGTAAAATAGTGCAGATGCTGCAAATCTGAACTAAAAACAGAAACACTCAGCAAATCAGACAGCATCTGTGGAGCGAGGAAGGTAAGGTTAATGTTTCAGATCGATGACCTTTCTTCAGAACCTGGTTGTCAGTTGTTTGATGAACAACTACTGACTATCCTCTTTTGGGAGAGGGGCTGAATGTATCTGTTTGAGGTCAAGTCAGTTTCAATATGACATACCTAGCAACGGAAGATTAGGACCATGTCAACCTTTCATGGCAGACTAGATAATCCAATACTTGAGTCAGACAGGCCTGACATATCTCGGGGCTCTACTGATGATTGACCAGCCAGTTTGACTCAATCAATAGGAACTGGATATACAGGCTTGTCACAGGGGACTGGCATTCTTTGCACTTGGCTCCAGAAAATCCTGCAAGCGAAAGCTTTAACGGGTGGGATGGTCCAGGCTGGACAAGCAGCAGGAAGTTTATCAATGCTCTGTAGGCTTATGTGGATTTAACTGGTTAAACTCTATCATTACACCACACACTTTAGGGTCCCTAAGCTTTAGCCCTTGTCAAGTTGTGCCTAAGCTCACACTGGGTTTGGATAAGTAGATTGTATCCCTTTGGAGAGAGAGAGTACATTCCATATCAGGCAAACAGAAAGTCTACCTCGCTGGATTACTTGGTAGCTTGGTTTGGAGAATCTTAAGAGTGGTGATGGGTTGCTACATGCGTCAGATGCCCAGCTGATCATGCTGCCTTGTTCTAGTCTTAATGCCTTTTGTTTTAAATACTTTTGAATACTTCTGAAGTCATACAACTGTGTTCGCTGGTAACCTCGTGATAATTAAACATCAAGACAAGCTTAAAAAGTGCAATCATTTCCTTAAATTATTGTGGAATGTTACTTTTTTCCCCACAGGGGTTTCCCAGATACAATTGTCCTTTGAATTCTAACCTTGTCTCATTTAATTATGTTTATTTGCAAATAATATTTTGTTGAAGAGCTTGTATGTTCCAATGCATTGATATATAACATTATAATGCGATTTATCCCTCCATGCTTTTTCAAAATGATGTCCTTGAGATCCACATGTTCATGTGTCAGATGATATAAATTGCTTTCCTGTAATCTTCTACCTCACTCATCCGTTCTTTGTACTTGACTTAAATATCAAGTCATTTAATGGCTGGCTACTTTGGATCAGCATCCAAGAAGAAGGATGCTGTTCCCACTGAATCAATGCAGGCTTTCGCTATCCGAATGGTGAGTGATGTAAAAGGAGTGCCACCTGAGGGCTTTCACTGCTTCAAATGTCAGATTCCTATGATGGTGCACTGCAATGTTAACAAGGACTATTTCTTCTAATGTTTAGGAAATTTTCAATAAATTCTAAACGTGTTCAAGGGACAAATATTACGCATTGCTCACTTTTCCTGTAAACTATATTTCCCTTTCAAGTATTGCTGTTGCGTATATCATGAAAATCTATTACACATTAATTAATGCTATTTTCACAGTCCCAGGCACTGTTATTTCAGACCAGTGAATGATAAAATTGCAAGCACATGTTAAAATAACACCCCTAGTGCCCTTCACATGAACCATTGCGACCATCGAAAGGCACCACAAGAGGATTCCCCTCTTGAAGCTGATCATGAAGCCTTATTTACTCAAAAAAGTTCAATAATTTATCGTTTCTGACATTTGCTCTGCATAAACACACCAATGGCTATCGCACCGCTAGCAGCCTATTATTGGAGTCCTGAAATTACGCTGTGGGATTCTAGCACAGGAATGCTTAACAGGTTTGTCTTGAATTCTTCTCTCCACCATTTAGTGTAGGCAGTAGCCCATTTAAAATATTATTTCCCCTTTGTGGAAAGTTTCTGCCTACGCAGTTGCAGGTTTTACATACTCCTGGAATAAACTCTGTCGAGCCTCGCAGGCAGTGGGCGCAGGTCTGCATATTTAATTTGGAGGTATCCGATATCCCGACGGGTGATTTGAGGCCAACATAGGACACTAAGCTCCCGGTAAGCATAGGCCTAATATAAATAGTTAAATAAGCCGAGAGAAGGCCCATGCTGAACTTTACAGAGCGAGCCTTGCCCAGAAAAACTCAGTACACCGGAGCCCAGGGAGTTCCTCGGCTGAAGCAGACTGCTTAAAGGAAGAATGTCAATTTTCAGGAAGTAATTTATTTTTTGCTGTCCCCTTGCTGCATGTTGCTCCATGCGCTATTTGTTTTTGCTGGGTTGTCCTCCATATTGTTTCTCGTACCCCACCAATACTTTGCTTCATTATTCTTGGTTTCGGGGGCTTTGGCATCACACCTTACAAAGAAGCAAGGATGTGTATTTCTTTGGGATTTGTGAAGAGACAGCAGATCCATGTGCGATTATGTCTGATATGTTTTGGCCACACCTTTCACTCTCTCGCTATCTGCGTTAACGTACTCCTCCACGTGTATCTGAACATGTCAGAGGAAACCTATCTTTGCCACCTCTGCTGCCACAGAGATGTGACATCTGCTGCACAGTGACCTGCACACAATACCAGGGACTTCTCTTCCAGTAGAAGTTATGGTTACCTCAGCATGAAGAGACTCTGCCACATCAGGCAGTCTACAGTATGCACACATCAAGCAAATGACAAATGCTAATCTTGCAAGGGCCAACACCTGCCTCTCTTTTCCTGTGGAACATAAGAACATAAGAATCAGGAGCAGGAGTAGGCCATCCGGCCCTTCGAGCCTGCTCCGCCATTCAATAAGATCATGGCTGATCTTCGACTTCAGCTCCACTTTCCCACCAAATCCCCATATCCCTTGATTCTCCTAGAGTCTAAAGAACAAGGAACAAAGACATCAACTGGGCAGGATCCATAGTTTCCACAGGCCGGTAGGGTTCCCTCACACATGGTATCCATCTATGGCTCTTCATGTCAACCTCATGGCCTTCACGAACAGAAAGTGTTTGCACTCAATCATTGTTCAGGTGGTATAAAAACAGAAAATGCTGGAGATACACAGCAGGTCAGGCAGCATCTGTGAAGAGAGAAACAGAGTTAACGTTTCAGGTCGATGACCTTTCGTCAGAACTGGAAAAAAGCAGGAAATGGAACAGATTTTTAAACAAGTGTAGGAGCTGGGAAAGGAGAAAGGGAAGGGAATGAAAGAACAAAAGGGAAGGTCTGTGATAGGATAGAAGGCAGGAGAGGTTAAGAGACATTGGGGGAAAAAGTCAGTTGGTTTGCACCTCCCGTTAGCGCCTTAAGAGGGCGCTAATGGGGAGCAAAGCAACTAGCGCCCGGGTGCGGCGCCGCCCACGCCTCCCGCAAAATTCAGCGGGAGGTTAGCGTAGGCGCTAACCGGTAGCGCCCTGTGGCGCTGCGTTGCCGCCGATGACGTCATTGCCATGCGCAGCGCCCCGCTCGCGCTCCGGCCGCGTTCTTCGATAGCGCCCCTTGACTTACCGCCAGACGCTATGTCCGACGGGGTCAGGGGGGCCTACCAGCGGCCGGGGAGGTGCTAGTTAAAGGGGAGGTGGCGGGCGGCCATTTTTGTTGCTGGCCGCCTGCCAGCACCTGCCCCCGTTGCTGTCCCCGGCCCCCGTGAAGCCCCACCCGCGAAGTGCCGGCTGCGCTCCAAGAGCCCGGCACTTCCCTTGAGTGCCGGGTTCTTTTGCCGGCACTCCCGATCCCCAGTTAGCACTGCGCAAGGCCCCTCCCCTTTAAGAAGGGGAGGAAGGCCTGCAATACCGCGGCGCGATGTGCCGCAGCGCCTGGCGCTGCAGCACCTAGTGCCACGATATTGACTCACAGCGCCCCAAGAGTGATGCGGGGCGCTTCCAGTAGTGCCCCACTTCCCTCTTGGGGCGCAACCACTCAATTTCTGGCGCGGGGACACTAAGTTGTATGGGGCGCTAAAAGTAGCGCCCCGGCGAAGTTAGCGCCCCAAAGGGGCCACGACTCAATTTTTCCCCCATTAAGAGATATTCAAGGCAAAAGGAGATGGTAATGGGACAGATTAAGAAACAAAAGATGGCTCGAGATGAAGTGTAAATTGCGCTGGCAGAATTAAAGCCAGCTGCCATGTGGGAGAGAAGAAAAGAAAACACAAACAAAAAAAAAGGGTGGAAAAGAAATATATATGACAGGGGTTGAGGTTATGATCTGAAAATGTTGAACTCTATGTTAAGTCCAGAAGGATGTAAAGTGCCTAATCGAAAGATGAGGTGCTGTTCCTCAAGGTTACGTTGAGCTTCAGTGGAACAATGTAAGAGGTCGAGGACGGTGAGGTCTGAGTGGGAGTGGTGCAGTGAATTAAAGTAACAGGGGACCGGAAGCTCAGGGTCCCCCTTACGGACTGAACGGAGGTGTTCCGCAAAGCAGTCACCCAATCTGCGTTTGGTCTCCCCAATGTAGAGGAGACCACATCGTGAGCAGCGAATACAGTATACTAAATTGCAAGAAGTACAAGTAAATCGCTGTTTCACCTGGAAGGGGTGTTTGGGGCCCTGGACAGTGGGAAGGGGGGAGGAATAAGGGCATGTGTTGCATCTCCTGCGCTTGCACGGGAAGTTGCCGGGCGAAGGGGAGGGGGAAGGGGTGTTGGGGGTGATAGAGAAGTGGTGTTGCGGGGGGAGCGGTCCCTTCGGAATGCTGAAAGGGGAGGGGAAGATGTGTTGGGTGGTGGGATCACGCTGGAGGTGGCGGAAATGGCGGAGGATGATCCGTTAAATGTGGAGGCTGGTGGGGTGAAAGGTGAGGACAAAGGAAACCCTATCGTGGTTCCGGGAAAGAGGGGCAGGGGTGAGGGCAGAAGTGCGGGAGATAGAACGGACACGGTCAAGGGCCGTGTCAACCATAGTAGAGGGGAATCCTCGGTTGAGGAAAAAGGAAGACATGTCGGAAGCACTGGTATGGAAGGTGGCATCGTCAGAACAGACGCGGCGGAGACGGAGAAACTGGGAGAATGGAATAGAGTCCTTACAGGAGGCAGGGTGGGAGGAAGTGTAGTCCAGGTAGCTGTGGGAGTCAGTGGGCTTGTAGTGAATGTTTGTCAATAACCTATCCCCAGAGATGGAGACGGAGAAGTCGAGGAAGGGAAGGGAAGAGTCGGAGATGGACCATGTGAAGGTGAGGGAAGGGTGGAAATTGGAAGCAAAGTGAATGAAATGTTCTAGTTCAGGGCAAGAGCAGGAAACGGCACCGATACAGTCATCAGTGTTCCAGAAAAAGAGGTGAAGGAGGGGACCTGAGTAGGACTGGAAAAAAGAATGTTCCACATATCCCATGAAAAGGCAGGCATAGCTCGGACCCATGCGGGTTCCCATAGCAACACCTTTGATTTGGAGGAAGTGAGTAGAGTCAAAGGAGAAGTTGTTCAATGTAAGAACAAGTTCAGCCAGGCGGAGGAGGGTGGTGGTGATGGGGACTGGTTGGGCCTCTGTTCAAGGAAGAAGCGGAGCGCCCTCAGGCCATCCTGGTGGGGGATGGAGGTGTAGAGGGATTGTACGTCCATAGTGAAAAGGAGGTGGTTGGGGCCAGGAAACTGGAAACTGACGATGCCACCTTCCATACCAGTGCTTCCGACATGTCTTCCTTTTTCCTCAACCGAGGATTCCCCTCTACTGTGGTTGACACGGCCCTTGACCATGTCCGTTCTATCTCCCGCACTTCTGCCCTCACCCCTGCCCCTCCCTCCCGGAACCAAGATAGGGTTCCCCTTGTCCTCACCTTTCACACCACCAGCCTCCACATTCAACGGATCATCCTCCGCCATTTTCGCCACCTCCAGCGTGATGCCACCACCAAACACATCTTCCCCTCACTTCCCCTTTCAGCATTCCGAAGGGACCACTCCCTCCTCGACACCCTGGTCCACTCCTCTGTCACCCCCAACACCCCTTCCCCTTCGTCCGGCACCTTCCTGTGCAAGCGCAGGAGATGCAACACCTGTCCTTTTACCTCCCCCCTTCCCACTGTCCAGGGCCCCAAACACCCCTTCCAGGTGAAACAGCGATTTACTTGTACTTCTTGTAATTTAGTATACTGTATTCGCTGCTCACGATGCGGTCTCCTCTACATTGGGGAGACCAAACGCAGATTGGGTGACCGCTTTGTGGAACACCTCCGTTCAGTCCGTAAGGGGGACCCCGAGCTTCCGGTCGCCTGTCACTTTAATTCTCCGCTCCACCCCCACTCAGACCTCACCGTCCTCAGCCTCTTACATTATTCCACTGAAGCTCAACGTAAGCTCGAGGAACAGCACCTCATCTTTCGATTGGGCACTTTACTGCCTTCTGGACTCAACATAGAGTTCAACAATTTCAGACAATAACCTCGGCCCCTATCATATATATATTTTTTCCACCCTTTTTTTTTGTTTGTGTTTTCTTTTCTTCTCTCCCACACGGCAGCTGTCTTTCATTCTGCCAGCGCAATTTACACTTCATCTCGAGCCATCTTTTGTTTCTTAACCTGGCCCATTACCATCTCCTTTTGCCTTGAATATCTCTTAATGTCTCTTAACCTCTCCTGCCTTCTATCCTATCACAGACCTTCCCTGTAGTTCTTTCATCCCCTCCCCCCTTTCCCAGCTCCTACACTTGCTTAAAAATCTGTTCCATTTCCTGCTTTTTTCCAGTTCTAACGAAAGGTCATCGACCTGAAACGTTAACCCTGTTTCTCTCTTCACAGATGCTGCCTGACCTGCTGAGTGTCTCCAGCATTTTCTGTTTTTATTTCAGATTTCCAGCATCTGCAGTATTTTCTTTTTGAATTATTGTTCAGGTGGTATCTCACTACAGAGACATCATTATACATGTCCAGGAAGCAGCCTTGATGTCTTCATTGTGCAGCATGTCAAGATTATTTGAAGGAGAAGAAATATTGGTTGGATGACTCTTAGGGTATCAAAGCTATCCTCTGCATCCATGGCTACCAATCCCATGAAGAAAACCCTTAACAGCCGTGGAGCACCATGGCCTGGACACTGTAAGGGATTCCTGACCCTGCGTGTCTCGCAGCCTGTGAGATTCACGCGGCTCTGTGCAGCCTGTATGTCAGTGCGGGTCTAGGCCTGGTTGCCTGTTCTGGTCTCCAGCCAGTCTGGGAACACTAGACACACCTGTGAGTGGTTCGAATCACTCTCCCTTACGGTTCTAGACACTGGACTTAGATGCGAGAGCAGTAATGGAGATAAAACTCATGTAGACTTGGTTTGAATGGTACGAAATGGAAAATCTTTATTGCATGATACTTAAAATTATGAAATACATGTCATACGCACAGATTAATGACAGTACAATCTTACAAACGGTTATAGTCAATCTTAGGGAAACGAGGAACGAACGGCACAACGTAAATAGGGCACACATTACAAATATCCTTAATCTTTAAACCCTCCCCTATCAATATCTATCCTAAACTAGCTTCGTAGGATCTCGAGACTCATGCTCACCACTCGTAATAACTCGGAGAAATTCCGAATAGCTGATCGGATGTTTTTCACCGCAGCACCCACGTGTCGGTCAGGAGATCTCCTGGTCCCACTTGTTTACTTGCTTCTGCTGCTCCGGCTAGTAGGCTGGACCGTCCGCTGTGGTGAAGACCTCTGTTGGTGGGCTTCACAGTTTAATCTTGGAGCACCGTTGTCAATATCATTGATACGATGTGTTTGCACAGTCCAGTTATCATTGATGCAATATGTTTTGTTAGAAGTTTAAAGAAGAAAACTTCCTGGCGAGAAAACTTGGCTGATCGACCTACAGGCGCGGTCGGGATTTACTGACCGTGGCGATGGATATGGTCTTCTTCTCTTCTCCTCTCATCTCATCTCATCTCATCTCGGGCCTTTGGTTCCGCTGCCAGTTACCAACATAGGTCTTCGTTACGCGACACGAGGTAGATCCGAACGGATCAGAAAGTTCAACAGTCTTTTCAGAAGAGGCAACAGGCACGCAGAAGCCCAACTACGAGTACACAGGAGCAGCCACGAGGTTACGAATCGACCGGATAAAACACAGGAGCAGCCACGATGATAAAAGCAGCAAGCGAGCAAGAGAGAGAATGGACGGTTTGGGGCCTGCAATTATAGTGCAAAAATCTTCCGTTTCCCGCCCAACTATAATGTCCATTCTTTTGTTTAGGGTTTGGCGCCCAAATGTCTTGTATGGGTGATCTCCGTCCTTAATGGGTTTCGGGGCTACTCATGAATGTTTGAGTACCTGTTAATATTTCTCCCATTGTTAAATCGGTCGGTGTTCTCCCTGGAGGGGTTTGGGGCTTCCAAGTGTCCTGTATAACTACCTGCTAACGGCTCTCTCATCGTAGAGTCGTTGGGAGTTTACATATTAATGTCCTTTGGATGGGCCCTTAAGTACTCGGTACAATGGCTTTCCTTTGTACCTGGGAGACCGATTCCAGTATCTATGTTTATACTGCAAACCCATAATGTCTCGTGTATTATCTTCACTGTGCTGAATCGTTATCGATCTTGCAAAAATGTTTAATGGAACGCCATCTTGTCTGCCTGTTGAAAAGTCTAGAATGTTCTGTCACGAGGTGCGGCGGCCATTTTACAGGCTGCTTGTGTCCAATTTAAACCTGCCAGCATTCTGCTGAAATAAAAGCTGTTTGAACGAAACTTTGTGTTTTCTCCTTATTAATCAAATCGCGATATATTGCGAATTCTACAGTCCCTCCTGTTGATGCGAATAACTCCGCTTATCGTATCAAAAATCACAGTGGTGAGCAATCTTATCTCGATTTCACTCCGAATCCAGTAAATTAATCCCATAAATTTTAACTTAACTAGGGTCTCTGTGTCGTCCTTATTTCCCAAGAAAATCACATTTTATATCACCGTAGGCATCATTTGCCCTTAAACTTACACCACTTGTTTTCCTTCCCGGCGTAACCAGGCCGATACCTCACGCATCACCTGTATATTTGTCTTTTATTCAGGGAAAGGAAAAACAAAACCCAAAACCAAACAATCAACACCATCACCAAAATACACAAATCCCAACTCTTAAACATGTCGAGTTTCCAACGTATTTACAATGAGTACAAACTTCCGCGGCGCACGCGGCGAGCGGGAGTGACGCCATTTTCCTATTACACGGTGCTCTCATCGTGCACGCGCACGTAACGTTCTCGCCACTCTCCCGTGTTTTCATGCTTGGTGAGGCGCTTGTCTCTTTTACAATGTATGAACAATAGGTACACTACAATAAACACTTGACAGATGACTAAAATGTGGGAGGCTATCCTGATCCATGAAGGCACTTCAATATTGGTGAACAGATTCCACCACGGTGGAACCACTATGTCCAAAATGTCTGTTCCTATCTCGACAGTTTTCTGCTCTAACGTATAAAAATGTTTCTGTGATACCGCGACGGCTTTCAGAAGTTTGGTTAAATGCTCAGGGAGAGGGGGAATGAGGTATCCAAAATGTGCGACAAATCGCTGCAAGTCGGTGAAATTCTCTTTTACTGTGAGATGAACAGTGGATGGTTCAGGGATTGGGATAATTCGCTGTTGTGCTACTTGAACTTCAGCCCTGGGTTTAAAACAGAAACTGCTGTCACTCACCGGACACCGGCTACGGTTTCCATGCTGGTAGTGTTGCGCTGCAGTGGTAACACAATATGTTCCACCCCCGATGTATGCTACCTGCGGAGGCACATGATCTTGTGCCATTGCCTCCATGGTGCAATTCATGGACTTGGCGCCAGCCGTTCTGAACCCGCACTGTGGTGTTAAAAAGGCATTCAAGTGCTGGGGGCACAGTATTATGTGTGCTCCCCTGCCACGACAACCAGAGAGATCTGTACCTGTCATCGTTTGCTCCCAGCGGATGACGTAAGGTGGAACCGCTGCATAACGAATGTGGGCTCCCCCCTGAATGACACCAATGTTCTCTACCCGATATACCGGGGCGGGCTTTGCTGTGTTGCCCAAAACCGGCATGCGTAATACTATTCCCATAATAGTATGGTTTGAACGTCCGCAGTCCACGGGGACTGGGTAAGCTTCTGAAGCTAGCCTGAGCTGGCACGGACTTAATGCGTTCTGAAAAGGGTGGAGCGCCCGTAGGTGTTTGTTACTTATCCAGGACGGAACCAAACCTTGTTTTAAATCCTCCAAATTACTGCGGCCCTCGCCCAGTAACCACGCCCCGTAAAGCACGCACACCTCGTTCTGCGCAGCTTGATCGGATGCATTCCGATCTTCCCTGATCAGGGCATTTACCGTACGCGCATGTTTCTCCAGCTCTGCTATAATTTCCTTTAAATGGAGAGTCATGGCTTGGTCCTCGTGTAGACCTGACCCTACCACTTTATTCTCATCTGTTAGAATGTCTTTTAACTGGGTTTTTAAACCATTAATCTGGGTCTGCAGCTCCACACTGTCTAGAGCGTTGACCACAGATGTCCCTGTGTTAAAAGCAGTGAACGCATCGTTCACCAAACCCCTTCTTTGCCTCCCTACTTGATCCAAAACTTCCTGCGGTGCGGTGTACAAACTTGCCTTATCAATTTCTGCAAAATCAAACTCGTAAAATTGTCTGAACATCTTGGTCAACAGGACCTGATACAACTGTTCCGTCTTTTTGGGGCACCACTCTGGTAACCGTACCTCAGTGAGATTTAAAATCACCGAGGCCACCGCGTAATGTACCCCCTGAAATAGTATCTGGTCTGTGGGGACCAGTACCAAACCGTTCCCGGGTCCCTTACTAGTTTTTGGGCACCCTTCTTCCTCAGTTAGAACCACCGGAATCGTGGGCGGGGCTTTGCGTGGGCGCGTAATGAGTTCAGTGGCATTTACTGGGATCGGGGAGAATGGGGCTCCGCACCCCCTGGTGCTCGCATCCCACCTCATCCCCTGTCCGTTATCCTGCCACTGATTAATAAAAAAATATGGAGATGCCTTTGGGGCAAACGTACTTTGACCCCCACATACATACATAAATCCCCTCATCCGGTTCCCACCATTTGTCCCAACAGACTTTCACTTGTCCGTCTGTCCCCGTAATTGTCCGATGGGTATTATTACCCAGTCGTTCCCACTCGACCGAAGAGTTTCTCATAGTTTTGCTCAGCTTTCGCAGCCACCACCATCGGCTCAATGGGACATCCCCACTACAGGTCAAACAAATCCGTTTGCCGACGGTGACGCTGATCCTGGGTGCGATGATCCGTACTTTGGGGCACATTAAAGAAGTCTCTTTGTAGGCGAACCCCGATGTGCTGGAATACTCCGTTGAGTTCGTTCCCAGCCATCCTGGCCACCTTCCCTTGTGGAAATAGGTGCTGGTCCCCTCTGCCTTCCGTCTTCCGGTCCCATCCACCGCGATGGGGGCCGTGTCCCCGGAACATCCAAACACCACGACATCCTTGGTGTGGCCTCGATAGGCCAATCCACATCCGATTGCCACGAGCAATACTAGAAGTCGTTCCATCCTTCCTTGGTTCCTGTGATCAGATAGGATGAGGTAGCCAGCCTCGCAAAAAGTCTCTGGCTTTTGTGAAGGGTGAGCGGGTCCCCTGACCTCGCCTCACGTAAACTTCAACGTTTGCTGAATAGACTTCCTCTAAACCTAGCCTTAAAACTCCCATCATTTTATCGTTTTTTTGTTAAAAACACTACAAACTTAGCCTTATTAAAACTACAAACTTAAAACTTAACCTTGAACTATAAACTTAAAACTTAAAACTAATAACTTTACAGTGCCGCCCGTTCTCAGGGCGGCCCCTTTAAATTCTGAGAAGGCTGCTGCGAGCTCTTCCCGACGGTGGGAGGGCACTGACCCTTTCCTCTGATCTGCCGCAGCCTGTTACTGCTGCGATGTGGCCTGTCTCTACCCGGGTTATCTTAACCTGAATTTTACGCCTTGGGGCAGTCTGGGGACATGACCACATCCTTCTGGGCTGGGGTTCTCTGCTTGACCTACGGGGAGTTGCTATGGGCGGGGGTTCCGTGACGGACGGACCGGGTTCCGAGACCTCCAACGGGATGACCTGGGGTTCCATCACAGTCGCCGGCTCCGCCTCCGCTGACTCCGCCTCCCTAACCTCGGGGCTGGCAGTTCGTGGCTCCGCCCTGCTCGGCCCAGCAGGCGGCCCTTCACTCGTGATCTCTGCCTCCCCTGAGGACTGGACGTTCAAAGCGGGCGGCCACATCTCTGGGAGCCACAGCGGTACTCTCTGTGCTCCTATAGCGGCTGGCCCTGCCTCCTCTAGCTCCTCCCTCCTGTTGTCGGGACCTGCAGCTCGTGTGTCCACCCCGTGTGGATCTCTACCTATCGGCCCCATTCCTCCCAGACCGTTCCTCAGGAACCACCCGTCATCATCACTATGCTCATCGGCACTATCCTCATCTGACCAGGGTACCCTGGGTTCTTCGTCATCTAACCCCCAACTCCAGAAAAACGCTGCATGATCGTCCGGGATGTCCCTTCCCCTGATGCAAGCTGCTACGCCTGCCTGTGTGCCTTGTGGTCCTACCTGGGGCTGTGTTTTCCCATTGGCGGGATTTACCCCTGTAGTTTTCCCCTGCGCACCCGGCTGGTACAGTTTGCATTGGTTTATGTGGAACCACTTAGTGCGCCGAGGCACTTTTACGGCGTAAACCATGGGACTCGCCTTGTCTACAATGTTGTAGGGTCCCATATACAGTGGTTCCAGACTCCCTACTCTGGCGTAGTTTCTGACCATGACCTGGTCTCCTACTTCCCACTCCCGCGTTTTGCGGGGTTCCAGCAACAAGCGATTGCCCTGATGCTGCCTTCCCATGTTCCCAGCCGCCTGCTCATAAACTTGCTTCAGGCGCTCCAAGAGATTTTGGGCGAACTTGTCCCTGCTGATCTCTTGAAGCTGACCCTCAGTGAGCACCGGGGCTAGCACATGGGTGGGGGTTCGCATGAGCCTGCCGGTCATTACCTCGTGCGGGGAGTACCCCGTACTTTTTGACTGACTGGCCCGGACCCCCATGAGGACTAAAGGCAGAACTTCCGCCCATTTTTGGGGCGAGTTCCTAGTCTCTTTCCTCAATTTCTCCTTCAGGGTTCGGTTCATACGTTCAACAATCCCGGATGACTGGGGATTGTGCGCTACGTGCCACTTCCCTTCAATGCCCAAAAGCATGAGGGTGTTCTGCATCACCTGGCCGGTGAAATGACTCCCTTGGTCTGACTCCACGAAACGGGGGAGTCCCCACCGCGAGAACACTTCCCGGACCAAGATTTTTGCTGTACCCAGTGCCGTAGCTGTTCGACAAGGGAAGGCTTCCACCCACTTGGAAAACACATCTACCAGGACGAGGCAGTATTTATAACCTCCCTGGGTGGTGGGCAGGGGTCCTATATAGTCGATCTGTATCGACTGCCATGGTCCCTCTACCCTTCTTACGTGTCCCATGGGCACCTTCCTTTTCTGGGGGTCTGGGTTGTTTGCAGCGCACACAAGACAGTTTGCACAGAACTCGCGGACTTGTTCCCTGAGCCCCGGCCACCATCCCGCTTGCTCTACCCGTTGCCAGGTAACCTCGGGCCCGGGGTGCCCTGCCCCTGGTCCCTCGTGAGCCAACTGGAGGAATTCCCTCCTGTGCTGCTGCGGCACAACCCACTGCTCCCCGCGGAACAGCATGCCTTCCTTAACTGAGAGGGTTGCCGTACTGTACGGACCTTCTACCTGCCTCCCCTCAGCAATCGTTTTTAGGACTGCTTTTAGGGCGGGATCCTGGGCTTGGACGGTCTTAAGGTCTAGGGGCAATGCTACCCTGGTGTTCCCGGGATTCCCGTCCCCGCCTCGGACCGCTGCTATGGGTCCGGTCCTATAGGGGTTCCAGAAAGTGCCGTCGCGGGCACCCTCCCTGGCTAGCGCATCCGCCTGCCGGTTGCCCTCCCCACGGGGCTCTGTGGAGGAGTGAGCTTTCACCTTATGGATGAAAATCTCCCCTTCCTCCCCTACTGCTGCTGCTAAGATCTTTTCCAGCAAGGGCTTCACCGTTAAAGGTCGCCCGTCCGCGGAGGTGTATCCGCGGCGGGACCAAATGGCCAGGTATTCCGTACACGAATTGCAGGTGAACATACTGTCCGAGCAAATCGTGTATGGGGTTGGGAAAATGTCTGGGTGGGTCACCACGTACACCACGGCAGACAGCTCAGCCTGCTGCGCGCTCATGGTGCTAGGGAGCTTGATCGCCAGGGCAAGGTCTGCCGCAGGGTCATAAACTCCACACCCTGTGAGTCGCTCGCCAGCAGACACTGTGCTAGATCCATCAACATAAATCTCGCGCCCAGTGGGATGTATCCCGGCCCGTAAACCTATGTTGACGTCCCACACCCCTTCCACCGAACACCGGTGGGCTGTACCGGGGTATACCAAATTGGCCGCAAGCCTGGGCTCGCAAAGACCTTTTACTCTAAGATCCAACTGGGAGAGAAGAAGGGTCCAACGTGCAATGCGTGCGCTGCTTACGGTCCCGTCTTTAATCCTCCCATCCAGAAGCATCTTAGTTGGTGTGTGATGTGTGAGGAGAGTGATGGGAGAGAGCCCTGTGAAGATCGCTGATCTTTTCACAGCCCAATGCGTGGCTAAAAGGTGCCTTTCGCAATTGGAGAAACTTCTCTCCACATCCGTTAATACCCTGGATGAATAGACAACCGGCCTCAGCTTGCCGTGACGCTCTTGGAGCAGCACGGCGCTTAAGCTGTCTCCGCTGGCAGCTACCTCCAGGAAAAACTCCTTCCCCCCATCTATGGCCCCTAAGGCTGGCGCGGTCTGCAGATCCCTTTTTAACTTCTCGAAGGCTGCTTGGCAGCCCTCGTCCCAAAGCCACTCCACCCCCTTATGGAGGAGTCGGAGGAGCGGCGCCGCTGTGGCCGCATAATCTTCGATAAAATCCCTGCAGTAACCGGTCAGTCCCAAGAAGGACCTCACACCCCTTACGTTGTTGGGAATCGGTAATTCTTGCACCGACTCCCTCCTTGCTTTGTCTATGGCTCTTTCCCCAGCGCGTAGGGTCAGTCCCAGGAATTTTACTTCCTTTTGACCGATACGTGCTATCTTTGGGTTTACTTTAAAACCCTTTCTCGCTAACAGCTCCAATAACTCGTCCAGTAGTGGTCCGTGCTCCTCCCTTGAGTCCGTAAATAGGAGCAAATCATCCACATACTGTACTATCTGATTGGGCTGACTAAACTCCTTTAAACTTCCTGCCATACACTGATGAAAAATACTGGGGCTATTGTGGAAACCCTGTGGCAAACAGTTCCACGTGTACTGTTGCCCTTTAAACGTAAAGGCAAACTTGTACTGGTCCTCTCGCCGCAGCGGGATGGACCAAAAACCGTTCGAGATATCCAGCACCGTGAACGTGGTCGCGGACGCTGGGATGCTCCCTATTAGGTCAGCAACTGCTGCTACTGTGGGCGCGCAGGCGGGAATGTTACTGTTAAGGACTCTGTAGTCCACCGTGGCTCTCCACGAATTATCCGGCTTCCTAACCGGCCATAATGGGGAGTTCACGTGTGTGGCTATCGGCCTCAACACGCCCTGCTGCACCAAGGAAGACATTGCTGTCTCCATATCGGGTTCGGCTTCTTTGGGGAAGTTATACTGCTTTTGGGGTCGGGTCATGGGGTCCCCATCTACGCTGACCTCAAACCCGACCACCCTCCCACAATCGTGCTTGTGGGTTGCAAACGCGTGCATATTATCTGACACGTACGTTTGCATGTCCGTTGGGACATCTGCGACCATAAGCCTGAGGTCGTAGCCTCCGGATGGCTGTACGGTACACAGGACCCCTGTTTCTTCCTCCCCCGGAATCACCATTACCTCGCCTTTTTCACCTTTAGCCCCCCAGAGACAGTGATTTCTGAGGTCCACGAGGATCCCGTGTCCCGCTAGGAGATCGGACCCGAGAATACCTCTTCCACCCCCCTTTTGCCATGCCATCAGTATACACTTCCACTTAAGGCGAAGTGTTCCTAAACGAATGGATAGCGGGAGGGAAAACGTGCCAGCCTGTTCTTTCCCTGTGAACCCTGCTAGCGTGAATGGGACCTTGGTAGATAGCGGCGAGTCAAAAGGGTTATCCGTATGGATTATGGTGCAAGAAGCTCCCGTGTCCAACAAATAACTGCCCTTCTGTTTCTCTACCTCCATCTCCACCACAGGTCGCCTCCACGCATCATAGCTGAGCGGACACAGGTAGACGGGCTGTGCTGGTTCTAGTCATGGGGCACTATTAGACGGTCCTGCGGCACCTACGGGGCCGGTTGCGACCGCCACCTGTCCACGCGCATTCAAAACCATCTTGCGCATGGCTCCTAACACTGCTTCGAGGTCGTCGGGAGGGGTGGGTGCCTTTGCTTCCTTAGGCGGGACAGGCGCCTGGGCTCGGACCGCGGGATTTTTATCCTTGGAATCCTTCCAAGGGTTCCTGCAGTGCTTGCGCCAGTGCCCTGTCTTCCCACACCCGTAACAGGCATTACTTGCCTGTGGGGCGCGATTACCCTCCTGATGCCACTCTCTTTGAGCCGGGGCTGCGGGTCGTACCTCATGTACTCTTCCCTTAAAGGGACGTGTCGTCATACCCCTTATATTACGGTAACCTAACGTGAGTCGATTCAAGACCGACTCTTCCGTAAGGTTGAGGTCATTGGGATCGAACCAGGCTTTTGCCTGCTCTCTAACGGCTGGTAAACTGTTGGCTATTATGCACCTAAGCCAATGAATTAAAGCGGCGCCTTCCACATCTTCGCGCTCGGGCGCACCTAGACAGCTGCGCTCATATACTGGCCACAGCCTGTCGGCAAAAACCTTCGGGGGTTCTCCCTCCATCTGCACTGTCTGTCCCACTCTAGCAAACGGACCTCCGTCGTTCGCCCCCACTACTTCTAGGACCTCATTTTTCAATTCCTCATAACTTTTGTTTCCCCTCTTGCTCTCGCCTGAGAGGCACTGAAGGACCGAGCTGTCTAATGAGAACAGCAGCATTTTTGCTGTCTCCCCATCATCGCAGCCGTTAATGGCTGCGGCTTGCTCAACTTCCCTGAAATGTACGGAAGGGTCGTCTATCTCGGTCAGCTTCCGTACGTGGTTTATCATAGCTCTCAGCTGATGTGAACTGTGAGGCAACACCAGCTGTCCGAGGAGATCCCCCGGTTCTTCCCCACCGTTTCTGCTCGGGCCCCTTTTAATACCCGTTACTGGATACAACGATCCCTTTTCTACCTCCTTTTCAATGGGCTCTTTTGTTTCTTCCGTTGCTTCCTCCCTAACCCAGGTTTCTGAATAGCTGGGTGGCGCGGAGGGCGCAGTGGCTACTACTTCTTCTGCTTTACTTGGTGGGGAATTTCTAAATCTCTCATTTACTAGCGGCTGGTGCGCCGACGGATTGATAAGGCACACCATGCCGTTCGCATTATTCACGGCCTTTTTGAGGCTCTCTATCTCCCTTTGGCAGGCGCTATGGTCGGCTCCCTGAAACTTATCCTCAAGGGCCAACTTATACGCCGACCTAACCCCCATTAAGCTCTCTTCTTGAGTTCTTATCTGGGCAGCTTGGCGGTTACATCTTTCCTTTAACCTACTCTCGTTCAATTTTGCTTCAGTGACCTGGCACTCGAGATACTCTATCCTTGTTTTAAGGTAACTGGAGACTTCCTGGCTTTCCTGGTGTAACTCATTTAAATTCTTAATGAGCACCTCCCCTCCAGAAACCTTCTCCTCCATTTCTCCCTCTAAATGGCTGACACGAGCTGTTAGCGCTGTAATGGTCTGGTTTGAAATCTGAACCTGCCTTTTGTAGCACATAAGCCAGACTGCTTTCTCAACTGCCTTTTTATGTTCCTTACTATCAGTCCACCTTTCAGCTGCCTCTAGTGGGCTCTTATCCGCTAACAATTCACTTATCCACTTCTTAGTTAGATTAACCTTTCCAAACACATAATCCGCTATCTTTTCCTGCATAACATTTCGTACAGTCATCCCAAAATCTAACACACTACCCTCTCGCTGCCAGTGTCCTGCCGCGGTCGCCATTTTCTGTAAGGGATTCCTGACCCTGCGTGTCTCGCAGCCTGTGAGATTCACGCGGCTCTGTGCAGCCTGTATGTCAGTGCGGGTCTAGGCCTGGTTGCCTGTTCTGGTCTCCAGCCAGTCTGGGAACACTAGACACACCTGTGAGTGGTTCGAATCACTCTCCCTTACGGTTCTAGACACTGGACTTAGATGCGAGAGCAGTAATGGAGATAAAACTCATGTAGACTTGGTTTGAATGGTACGAAATGGAAAATCTTTATTGCATGATACTTAAAATTATGAAATACATGTCATACGCACAGATTAATGACAGTACAATCTTACAAACGGTTATAGTCAATCTTAGGGAAACGAGGAACGAACGGCACAACGTAAATAGGGCACACATTACAAATATCCTTAATCTTTAAACCCTCCCCTATCAATATCTATCCTAAACTAGCTTCGTAGGATCTCGAGACTCATGCTCACCACTCGTAATAACTCGGAGAAATTCCGAATAGCTGATCGGATGTTTTTCACCGCAGCACCCACGTGTCGGTCAGGAGATCTCCTGGTCCCACTTGTTTACTTGCTTCTGCTGCTCCGGCTAGTAGGCTGGACCGTCCGCTGTGGTGAAGACCTCTGTTGGTGGGCTTCACAGTTTAATCTTGGAGCACCGTTGTCAATATCATTGATACGATGTGTTTGCACAGTCCAGTTATCATTGATGCAATATGTTTTGTTAGAAGTTTAAAGAAGAAAACTTCCTGGCGAGAAAACTTGGCTGATCGACCTACAGGCGCGGTCGGGATTTACTGACCGTGGCGATGGATATGGTCTTCTTCTCTTCTCCTCTCATCTCATCTCATCTCATCTCGGGCCTTTGGTTCCGCTGCCAGTTACCAACATAGGTCTTCGTTACGCGACACGAGGTAGATCCGAACGGATCAGAAAGTTCAACAGTCTTTTCAGAAGAGGCAACAGGCACGCAGAAGCCCAACTACGAGTACACAGGAGCAGCCACGAGGTTACGAATCGACCGGATAAAACACAGGAGCAGCCACGATGATAAAAGCAGCAAGCGAGCAAGAGAGAGAATGGACGGTTTGGGGCCTGCAATTATAGTGCAAAAATCTTCCGTTTCCCGCCCAACTATAATGTCCATTCTTTTGTTTAGGGTTTGGCGCCCAAATGTCTTGTATGGGTGATCTCCGTCCTTAATGGGTTTCGGGGCTACTCATGAATGTTTGAGTACCTGTTAATATTTCTCCCATTGTTAAATCGGTCGGTGTTCTCCCTGGAGGGGTTTGGGGCTTCCAAGTGTCCTGTATAACTACCTGCTAACGGCTCTCTCATCGTAGAGTCGTTGGGAGTTTACATATTAATGTCCTTTGGATGGGCCCTTAAGTACTCGGTACAATGGCTTTCCTTTGTACCTGGGAGACCGATTCCAGTATCTATGTTTATACTGCAAACCCATAATGTCTCGTGTATTATCTTCACTGTGCTGAATCGTTATCGATCTTGCAAAAATGTTTAATGGAACGCCATCTTGTCTGCCTGTTGAAAAGTCTAGAATGTTCTGTCACGAGGTGCGGCGGCCATTTTACAGGCTGCTTGTGTCCAATTTAAACCTGCCAGCATTCTGCTGAAATAAAAGCTGTTTGAACGAAACTTTGTGTTTTCTCCTTATTAATCAAATCGCGATATATTGCGAATTCTACAACACCTCCACATATGTTTGCTGTTCCTGGGCTGCTACCTAAATCTTCAAAAAACTGTGCAGTGCAGTTTATGCACAATGAAATAGTGAATGTCAAAGGGTAATGGTTGTGCACAATGCTTCAGATGGTACCTCCCAGTGAGATGTGGGATTTCCCAACTTAGGTTTGAGCCATGGTTGATGGGACACACAAGAAATGTTTGCAAATGAACCTGGCACCTGATGCCTGCAAAATTCTTCCTGAGGAATCTGGGTGACTGCATTGACTCAGTCGACAATTGCCCTCCAGGCAGATGGTAGGTATGCTTTTACTGGAGGGTGGCCTTCAATAAGGGAACCCTCCTCTGGTGTACCACCTGCAGCACAACCTCCAAATCTGCAGTACCAAAGGGACTAGTTCTTCTTCTTAGGCAGTCCCTCGGAACAGAGGATGACTTGCTTCCACACTAAAAATGAGTTCTCAGGTGACTGATGAGTCCAATGCGGGACCTACAGTCTCTGTCACAGGTGGGGCAGACGGTGGTTGAAGGGGCGGGTGGGTGGGGTGCTTGGGTTTACGTGCGCTCCTTCCGCTGTTTGCGCTTGGCTTCCGCTTGCTCCCGGTGAAGAGACTCGAGGTGTTCGGCGCCTTCCCAGATGCTTCTCCTCCACTTTGTGCGGTCTTGGGCCAGGGATTCTCAGGTGTCGGTGGGGATGTTGCACTTTTTCAAGGAGGCTTTGAGAGTGTCCTTGAAACATTTCCTCTGCCCACCTGGGGCTCTCTTGCTGTGTCGGAGCTCCGAGTAGAGCGTTTGTTTTGGGAGTCTCGTATCGGGCATGCGGACGATGTGACCCGTCCATCGGAGCTGATCGAGCGTGCTCAAAGCTTCGATGCTGGGGATGTTGGCCTGAGCGAGAACACTGACGTTGGTGCGCCTATCCTGCCAATGGATTTGCAGGATCTTGCGGAGGCAGCGTTGGTGGTACCTCTCCAGTGCTTTGAGGTGCCTGCTGTACATGGTCCATGTCTCTGAAGCATACAGGAGGGTGGGTATCACTACTGCTCTGTAGACCATGAGCTTGGTGCTGGGTTTGAGGTCTTGGTCTTCAAACACTCTCTTCCTCAGGCGACCAAAGGCTGCACTGACACACTGAAGGCGGTGTTGGACTTCGTCATCGACGTCTGCCCTTGTTGACAGTAGGCTCCCGAGGTATGGAAAGTGGTCCATATTGTCCAAGGCCTCGCCATGGATTTTGATAATTGGGGAGCAGTACTGTGTGGTGGGGGCAGGTTGGTAGAGGACTTTTGTCTTACGGATGTTTAGTGTAAGGCCCCTGCTCTCGTATGCTTCGGTGAAGGTGTTGACGATGGTTTGGAGTTCGACCTCAGAGTGTGCGCAGACGCAAGCGTCGTCTGCATACTGTAATTCGATGACAGAGGATGGGATGACCTTGGATCTGGACTGGAGGCGACGGAGATTGAACAATTTCCTGTTTGTTCTGTAGATTAGCTCCACTCCAGCGGGGAGCTTACTGAGGGTGAGATGGAGCATTGCAGCCAGGAAGATTGAGAAGAGCATTGGTGCGATGACCCAGCCTTACTTGACCCCGGTCTGTACATGAATTGGGTCTGTGGTGGATCCGTTGGTCAGGATCATGGCTTGCATGTCATCGTGAAGTAGGTGGAGGATGGTGACAAACTTTTGAGGGCAGCCGAATTTGAGGAGGACACTCCATAATCCCTCACGGTTGACAGTGCCGAAGGCCTTTGTGAGGTCAAAGAAGGCCATGTACAGTGGTTGGTGCTGTTCCCTGCATTTCTCTTGTTGTTGACGCGCAGTGAAGATCATGTCCATTGTGCCCCTTAGTGGGCGGAATCCGCATTGCAATTCTGGGAGGAGCTCTTCAGCCACTGGGAGAAGGCGATTGAGGAGGATTCTTGCGATGACTTTCCCTGTGGCAGACAGCAGGGAGACTCCTCTGTAATTACAAAAGGGACTAGTATTACCCACATGTCTCTACTGTGCCACTGTGAACAATTAGTCCACTTTTCTGTCACCACCAAAACTTCCCCTTTTATGGTGAGCTGCGGCCCTTTAAGACCTACTGCCTTCCTGATTCTTGCACTCCACAGCCACACATGCTACAAGCTAAACTATCTGGGCAAGCTATCCTTGTTATGATTTGGTGCAGCCCCTGAACAACCAGCACGGGTGTAACTGTACCATTGGCCGACACAAGCTTATTTTAGCCTGACTTACAAAATTACTGTAGTATTGCCGATTTCATATGTCAGAAATTACAACAGAAATCAAGTGTAGTATCAGTTTGAGTACATTAATTCCCATCCATTGACTAAAGGCCATATTATTGGCACAGCAAGCACTTATAACAAGCTCTCACAGAGGTGGAAAAGTTTGAGATATTTCAACCATTACTCACACAGATTCTGAAAATATGTTAGGATAGAAAATGAGCGTCAAGTACAGTGGAGTTAATGTTATTCGAACTTGGCACTGTACTATACCTCTGGCACTAAGTTGCTCATATTGGCTTTGGCGCAGTACAGAAGCCGAAGCTTGGAATGCACTGCACTACTTTATCCACCGTGCCAGAGAACCACTGGGAAGAACAGATGTACGGAGCAATCAGAAACACACAGATCTCTCCCACTAAGTGTATATATGTGTATGTATATGTGTATATATACTTTTACAAAATAACTAATCTGCATTAAAAAAAATAGTAACACTGGCCCCAATTTTAACTCCCCAGGCCTGGCAGAAACCAGGCAGAGGGAACAGTTATAATGGAGTGGGGGTCTTACCCAATTATAAATTGCATGCAGCAAGGAAACCTGCCCCAAGCTGTCGAGGTCTTCTTTAAATATGCAAAAATGAGAAGTCGCACAACACCAGGTTATAGTCCAACAGATTTATTTAATTTTACAAGCTTTCGGAGCTGTCGCTCCTTCCTCAGGTAAGTTAGCAGTGAGAGAATCTCCCAGAATTCACAATTTAAACACAGACAAAATCTATTCAAATATTTCCCTACATCAAAGACACACTAAGAGCACAGCCAAGACAATGAGATGTGTCCCAGGGGGTCCAACGTGTCAAACCACCTGCTGGCTGCATATCCTGTCAATTTGTGTTGGTTCTTGTGCTAGTCTTTTTTTAAAAAAAAACCACCTGGGAAGACCGGCCATGATGTCAAGTCACGTTCTGTATCGTGACATGAACCCGATATCGCGATTGAGGCCATCCTCATGAGTGCGGAACTTGGCTATCAGTTTCTGCTCTATGATTTTGCGCTGTCGTGTATCTCGAAGGCCGCCCTGGAGAACGCTTACCCGCAGATCCGAGGCTGAATGCCCCTGGCTGCTAAAGTGTTCCCCGACTGGGAGGGAACCCTCCTGCCTGGCGATTGTTGCGCGGTGTCCGTTCTTACGTTGTCTCAGTGTCTGCATGGTCTCGCCGATGTACCATGCTCTGGAGCATCCTTTACTGCAACGTATCAGGTAGACAACGTTGGCAGATCAGGCTCCAATGATGTTATCTGGGCCCGATCTGCTATTTTAACTGGAGGCCTGAATGGGGAGCAGTGGTGGCTGGATCGTGGGCCAGGAGAGTCCCAGGCATATGCATTTTAAAAAAATGTTTAGGGAGAGAAATTCAGTATCGCCCCATTTGGGGCGCAATTATGGGCCGGGCGCAAAGATTAGCGCCTGGCGCTAATTATCGCCACCGACTGCAAACTTGACTTTTATCACCCCGGAGGTGATTGCAGCGCTATATCAGGCGCTTCACACCTGTCTTAAGGCGCAAATGCCGAGGAGTGAGGCGCTACCTCAGAGCGCTGGCGAAGCTCATGTAATGTCAGTCAGCAATGGAACACACACACAATGGCATGGGCCAGTTCTTAAAGGGGATGGTTAATCTTGCTTTCCATCCACATCCTGCTCATTGCAGCCTTGAATCTCGGCCTGGAGAGACCTGCACATCAAATGTGCTGGAAAGAACAATGGAGAGTACCAGGCAAAGAGCTCAGAGTGCAGCCCCCACAGTCTCTTCTAAATCGATACAAGGAATGGAAAATCAAAATGAACCTGCAAAGTGCTGCTCAGTACCCAAAACTCCTTCGCACAACGTTGAATCTCTCCAGAAGTCTCTCCCTCTCTCTCTCAGAATGCGTAGTTCAAAAATGGCACCAACAATAAAAGGCAGGAAGCGGACACCTTTAAATAGCGCTCCCCCTTTCCCTTCATGACTGCAGAACGCTCCCCTCAACCTGTCATTGCTAGCGTCAGGCGGTAAGGCAGGGGGCGCCACTCAATATCCGCTCCGGGGCGATACCGGGGCGTTGCGCACTCGAGTGACGTCATGATCTGCCAGCGCAGGAGATCGTGGCGGTAGTGTTTAGCGCCGCCGCAAAATGTCTACTTAATTTCGCGAGCGGCGCAAACTTCGCCGCGCCTGGGCACTAGATGCTTTGCGCCCCATTAGCGCCCTCTTAAGGCGCTAACGGGAGGCGCAACCAACTGAATTTTTCCCCCTTAGATTCCCCGTGGACGATGAGGAGCAGCAATGCTCCTCGGGGCCCCACAAGGAAACCTTGGGCCTCCCTTGCCTTGGGCTTTCACCACCCTCTCCCGATCGCCACCCCCCCCCCCCCCCCCAGCTTCCTCAACACCCCCAGCCCCCGCCCCTGACCACTTACCTGACTGCTGGGGACCGTTCCCTCGGGTCCCCAACGGCGGCCTCCTGCCATCCAGATGTTCACTCCCACCGGCCAGTTAGTGATTTCGGACGGGTTTGGGTTGGAGCCGGAGCATGGCTATGGAAATGATGCGAGCTTGTTGCGTGCCCAGGTCCCTCGTGTGGAACGATCCCATCCATAAAATCGAGGTTGGAGGATCCAGTGTGGGGAATTTTAACTCCCACTCGCCAGGCTGGAATGGGACGTGGTAACGGTAAAAATCAGGAGCACAAACTTACTGTCCTATTTCTGCTTTCTTGGTGCCCGTCACCATTTTACTGGCTCTCACTTGGCAGTCGGCCAAGGAACCCACGGCAGGCAGGCAGGTGTCTCATGAATGTGATACACATCGGATTCTATGATGCAATTGGAACCCCAACACATTTTGCCGCTGAAATACGGAAGTCGTCCCATCAGCAAGCCATTGGTGGCTAATTCATCAGGCTAAAGGATTTAAACAGGTAAGCACCTCCAGGCACTCAGATCATTGGCATTTGTGTGCTGCTGAGGACTTTTCAGACTGATTTCTGCTGTGAGGGCTCAGGTGCCGTGTCCCTGGAGGTGGACAAATGCCCCAAGGTAGATTGCAGAGTGAAAATGCCGTGAAACAAAAATCCACACATGTTAGAAGTGGACTCCTCCATGCATTTTAACACGGTGCTCAAAGTCTTTGCAGGCCTTCCAATACCTTACATAATTGCTGGTGTGCCTCAAGCTTCAGAAGTTCAGAAGTATTTTTGTTGTCACGGCTGGGCCTCGGTGGGGTGGGAGGGGCGGGGTGCATCTCTGTCCCAGAAGAGCTGAGAGAGGACATCACCCTCTGGTGAGTAATCTCCTGAGCTGTCCCTGCCACCAGTACTTGCACCTGTTCACTTGCACAGTGTGTTTCACCAGGTTGCAAGCCCCTCTAATTCACTATCTATCCCACCCGAGGTGTCAATCACTTTCCTGGTGCCTGGTTTCCTCCAAGATGTCTTCTTCAGCAAGTTGCTGATCAGGTTCTTGCTGCTGAGAGGGACCTTGAGCAAAGAAGCGAGGGATAAGAGTTAGGATCGCATTGAGAGGCTTGGCATTTGTACACGCATGGTTTGTCCACACTGTTTTAAAGTTGTGTGAAGATGCAGTTGCTTGTGGTTCATGAAGGGGTTTAAATCAGTCACCATGCTTAGAGGAGCCGCCAGCCTCACCATCTCCAATGCTTTCAGCTCTTGCTGTGCTACAGATTTCAATTTCCTTCAGCTCCATCTGGGTGAAGGCCACGATGACTGATGTTGCTCAATCAGTTTTATCTCTCTCGCTTCTGTTGTTCACTGTCTTCTCCTACAGAAGGAGAAGAGAGCTTTAAACGGCTACTGAGAATGAAAGTGCGGCTTCTGCGTGTAGTGCATATGCTGAGAGGCAGAAGAAGCATGGTGCTAGGAGACTGCGAAGGTTTTGAGTGGGAAGTAACTGGCTTGAGAGTGAATTGAGGAAGAAGTCATGAAAGGAGTTGCAGTTGTGTAATTAAGAGCAGATGAAAAGATTGTGCCGTTAGTGAAAGCAGTGAAGACAGTAAGCAGCAAGTGAGTGTGTGTTAGCAGTGAAAATGAGAGGTGGTGCAGTGTTCCCTTGTGCTTGATAGTGAGGGATGTGATAGAGGAGTGGTGACTGCTCTGAATGCTGGAGGAGTGAGGAGAGGGACTGCGAGTGGACGTACTCACCTTTACTGTCCTTGTAAGATCATTGAATCACTTGCGGCATGGTATCCAGTTTCTTGGGGTGTTGCTTCTGTTGTTAACCTCATCTGCACCTCTAGCATGCTTTCTTCGACAACTGTTCAGTACCTTCTTCCCACATTGCGGGAAAAATGCATCCCTCCTGGATCTCACCTCAGACAATAATACCTCCAGGAGGCATCAGATAATTTGGAAGCTAGCTTTCCCCTCCTTGCAGCCATCTGAAAGCTCCAGCAGATTCATAATTCTTGTCAAAATCTTGAAAGTAAGTGAATGCAACCTCCCTTTAAAAGGTGTATTCACGCTTTAAATTAATTTAAATATGATGGTCGAAATTACACGTCAGGTGGGTGGATGGCCTACTGCCTACTCAATCAGCCGGACAGCCCACCAAGCATATGATAATGTGGCCTGACACTTCTAATCAGCCCGGCCTCACACTAACGAGGGCCGCCACCCACCTTGGGCCCCCCGGCACAGATCCTAACTCACAGGAAAATCGACCCCAGCATGTCCAATCCGTACTTCGTGTTTGTACAATTTATACAGAAATATTAATGTAGATTTCTCATATGATACTCTGATAGTTATGGTTTCAGTCATATTGAGGATCTGGCCATATTTCAAATCTTGATTCAATAAAGCCTGACTGGAATGGAAAGTTGAGTTTCTTCACAGTATAAACTACTGTGGGTTCTTGTTCCAATATGACATATGTACATTGCTATCTGATTATTTCATTGTTATTCTGATACATCCTATTTTTAACTGTTTCCTAATCAATCCTTTTTTATGGCTCTGAACTTTACAATCTGGAACAGTCTTCGGTCAGCAGCAGCCTGTCCAGTGCAGTGAACATCTGGTTTGAAAATGCTACAGGCAGGGGTTAAAAAAAAACTCTGTCCCCCAAAATTCCACCCGGATTTGCTCAAATAAGATGGGACTTGTGCCCATTGATGCTCTGCAGTGCAGACGCCATCGTAATTTACAGGGTCAGTTCATTTAAATATCGATTGGTGGTTCTCTAATGCAAATCCTGTGTAAACTGGGAGTCCTGTGCATGGGGGTGCTTGAAAATTAGACTGCACCCTTCAAAAAGCAAAATCTGGCTGAGGGAGCAACAGCTAAGTAGGAAAGTGCTTTGACTGTCGTGGAGCAGTAATGGATGGCTTGTGTGATTATCGCCCCATTTTACAAGCACGTCTTCCACTGGAGGATCCGGCAGAGGTAGCCAAAGAAGGGACAAGGGCATTGCAAAAAGTCTAAAAGGACACAATTTCAGTGAGACTGACCTCTCCTGGCTGGCCTCTCATCCTCCACCCTCCTTTTCAAGGAGATTCAGCAAAGGTGAGGGATACTGCTGGGTCCCCATAGGGGAAGCCGCAAACAAATATGTCTCGTACCAATGGTGGGAGGTGGCACTGCACTGAATGTCAACCCTCTCACTCCCAGACTGTAGACCAGTGCAGCAGGAAGTCCAATGACCTGACAAGGACAGGCAAGGTAACACTCCAGCCACTCTCCCTTTTATTCCTTAGGCAACAACACACTCTTCACCCTATAAAATTAATAGCTGCACAATTACACTCCACTCTGGTTAAGGAGGGCATGAACTCAGGATCTAACTGCCATTGTTTGCATGTAGAACCTTAAACTCCCCTTCTCCCAGTTTAACAAGGTATTACCAGAAGATCTCTCATATCAGCTGTCTGATGCCACCTGGGACACCACTCTCATTGCTGACCTTCACCTAATTCATTCAATCTTGTTGCAGGAGAAACTTTCACACATTGCCCATGAGAGCCAGGGCACTGGTGGGGACATCCTGACATTTAAAACCTCATCTCCAATCCACCAAGGACCCAGGCCTAACCCCAAGCCCCAACCACCATTTGCTTGCAGTGGGTAGGAAGGGACGGTCCTGATAAGTTGAGGGAAATCCAAGGTGAGGCAGTGAGGCAGCAAAAAGGTTCGCGCATGGATTTTGCCTAAGTCGCTGCCACTATCCTAACCCATTTCCGGCAGAATCACAGAGTCGAATCCAGCCCAGTGTATATTGACTTCCAGAACTTTAACAAAGTTTATCATGAAAGGCTTATAATGGCAGGAATTATAGGTAAAACTTGGATACGAGTAAGAAATTGCCTGAGGGAAGGAAAGCAGTGGATACTTTTTAAGGAATGATATCAGGGTGGGAGGAAGGATTGAGTGGAATACCCCACAGATTGGTGCTTACTGTTACTAATACACATTGACAACATGGATTCAGAAATTCCATAACCATTGGTCAAATTGGCAGAGAACAATAAGATAGTTATCATATAACCAGCCCCACGGCTTATCTTGATTTTACAAGAAGAAACTAAACAATATTTTATTTTCACTTCTTCGACAAATTCATAGAAGAATTCAGCAACTACTTTAGTAAACAGTAAATATTCCACATGTCTCCAGCTAATTCTGTTAAAGAAGAAAAACATTCTCATCACATTTCTTTTCAAGCAATGAAACAAATGCCTCCTAACTGGACTTTGGTTCAACAACAACCAACGGGATTATTTTGTCCTTGCATTTGCTAATAAATCATCAACTCTATCACAATTTGTCCACTGCAAGTATTCACTTTAGGCTTTGATGTTTTTGCTGTTTTTATCAATGCAACAGAGTGACTTGGAGTAGATACTCGACTATGAAATAACACTTAAACAGCAGTGATCTTAAGGCTCAGATTCATCTCATGCTGATAGTAATTCAATCCCAGCCTGCAAACCTTGATCCGAGCTACTTTCTTTGAACTTGGAATCAATTGTAGCTGTCTTGTGTTCCTGTAGATATCTGTCTATATACTATATATGATTTTACAGTCCAGGACTTCCCCAACCTTTCTCCCTGCCAAGCTACAGTTTTACTTTATCACCAGGGTCTAGCTCTGGAAGTGTTCTAAATGAATATTGCTAGTTAAAGAAATGCTGGTGCCATGTTTCGGGATTTATGAATATGCCGCCATTGGGAAACCTTGGCGTAATATATATAAAAAATGCTACAATTGAATTAAATTGAACCTAATCAAGGGGGTAACTTCACAGGACAGCAAGGAGTAACCTTAGATTAAGATTCAGACGGGGCGCCTGAACCAGCGTGCTTTAGACGTTGAAAGCCAGTTTGGATATTTTAGTGCTCGTTCATATTTATTCTGGTTGAGATAAGTATATTCATTTGAATTCAGCATGGATAGTTAATTGGGCTGACTGGTAAAATGCTGCTTCTGGGGTCATCTTATCGATTCCGCCTATCAAAAATTTGTGAAGCACACATTGGGGCAACTTTGATTTCAGGATACCCATTTTGTATGTTAAGGGGGCGCATTGTTAAATCCCCTGGGTTATGTTGTTGTATAAGTAGATATTGGGCAGTGTGAGTCAACTCCATTGCATAAGGGATGTGGGATCCATTTACAGGAGTGACTGTCATCACTGAACCCATGAGAGGCCTGCAGCAATGGTAATGACTCTCAGTCTCAAAGATCTCATGGTGTACCTAGAAAATAGGTCACTTATCTTTTGTAGCACTCCATGGCCTTGCCTCCTGCTGCTTGCAGATCCTCCGATCTGACATGGGCTGGGCACAAATACTAAGGCCAATAATTGTGGGTGCAGCTTGGGCATCTGCCAAGTAAAGACCCAGCATATTGAGGTAGGAGCCATAGCCATCTCACTTACATGGCCTTTAAACATATGCACCTGCTCCACGTGCAAGCACTCAGCCTGCCCCAGGCCAAACCCTGGAAGTGCAAGGGCAATGTAAAGGTAACAGAGAGAAACATATTTCTATCCTGCTTTCCTCTACCCTGCACCTGGGAAATAACCTGTTTCAAGTAATCTGGAATAACAGTCAATAACTACAAGGTATTTTGGTCATCTGAGCAGTCACTGTAATCTTCTGTCAAAGTCCCTCCAATAATGGCTTTCTCCTTTGAGTTGGATTATTAACCTGACAAAACTAATATGATGCACATTTTCTGACATCATTGCAGAGACCTGGTCACCACACAGATATCTTTACCGATTCTGGGACTGCATCGATCCTTAACGTCCCTCATGAATTCTGTCCAAAATGTCCCTCCACATTGTAGGAGAGATTACAATCCTGTAAACTAGAAAGCCTTTTGTTAAAGAGAATTCCCCTCATCTGATAAAACTTCTCTCAATTGATGAGGAGCACTTTGAATATACTTAGGTCACCCCTCCTTAGTATACCGGATAGCCATTTGAGGTTTTCTGTCTGCAATTGTTCCTTCAATTCTAATAATAATAGCAGCTTGCATTTATATAGCGCAGATAAATGAGAAAAACATCCCAAAGCACTTCACATAGGCATAATCAAAAAAAAAGAATGCTGAGCCAAAGAAGAAGGCATTAGGAGTGTGACTAAAAGTTTGGTCAAAGAGGTTAGTTTTATGGGGGGTCTTAAAAGAAGTGAGGGAGGTGGAGAGATGGAGGGGGTTAAGGATGTAATTTCAGAGTGCGGGGCCAAGGCAGTTGAAGGCATAGCCGCCAATGTAAGTGAAGGGAGAGGAAGTTACACAAGAGCCCAAGGTCAGAGAAATGGAGAGTTTGTTGGGAAAAGGGGTTTGTAGGGCTGGAGAAGGTTACAGAGAAAGGGAGGGCTGAGGGATTTAAACATGAGGATGAGAATTTTAAATTTGGGATGTTGGGAGATCAGGAACCAATGTAGGTCAGCAAGGACAAGGGTGATGGGCAATCGGGACTTGGTGTGGGGTAGACTACAGGCAGCAGAGTTTTGGATGAGCTGGAGTTTATGGAGGGTGGAAGATGAGAGGCCAGCCAGGAGAGTTTTCCAGTCTGAAGGTTACAAAGGAACAGATGAGGATTTCATCGGCAGATGTGCTGAGTTAGGGGCAGAGGCAGGTGGTGTTACGGAGACAGAAGTAGGCGGGCTTTGTGATGCAGGGGTCAGAAGTACAACTTGGGGGTCAAAGAGAATGCTGAGGTTTGAACAGATAGTATCCGGGGAGTGGGATGGAGTTGGTGGTAAGGATAAAGAGGGTCCAAAGATGATGGGGCAGAAATTCCGTTCCCTACGGGTGTGTACGCGCTGTGTACTCACCCGTAGGGCCAACAGAAATGCCGGTTTTAGGCATGCACTGCGCATGTGCTGGAAACCGGCATTTCCGATCTATCAAGAAAGCTCTTGACAGATCCTCCGGCTGCCCGGGAGCAGGGCCTCTGCGGGTGGTGAGTTCCGTTTTTTGGAGACCCTCCGCCCGCAGAAAACACTTGCAATTCTTGCGCCTGGTAAAAGCAGGCGTAAGGCCTGCTTTTACCAGGATAAGAGTTGAAAAAAAGTTTAAAAAAAAAAATTTCCACTGATTTATCATTTAAAAATACTTTAAAGAAAGGTAAGTTTATTTTTAGCCCCGTTAAAAACTTCAATTATTTTTTTCAAAAATAAAATTTTTGTTTAAAATACTTAATTTATTGTTATTTAAAGTCATTTTAAAAATGTGATTTTTAAAAAAAAATTATTTAAGTTTTACTATGTTTTGGGGGTGATCGCCATTCATATATTTGACAGGTCTTCCTGTCAAATGTATGAAGGGAGATTCCCTTCTCTGATTGGCTCCCCATGGCCCACGTGATCCCAGGGACGCTGCGAACTACCTGCGCCTCTGGGATACGTGGGCCCTGCGCACCGGCAGTTTGGAGAGGCCCAGCAACGGAACTCTGCGCCTCCCGGGAGCCCTCCGGTCCAGGCGCAGATTTTTCCAGATCGTAGCCCTCCGCCCGCAGGAGGCCTGCGAACGGAATTTCTGGGCCATGGACTTAAAAGATTCTCCAGATCTCTTTTACTCGTATCCATCTTGTGGATAATTCTTGCTAAACATGATTTCTCCTTAGCCCTCAATTGTCCCAATCCAAATTCCATGTAACTCTCTGCTTCAACTTCAACTTCAATCCCTCTAACAGGTACCAGTGTGTTTACATCTATTCTGATTGTTTCATTAATTCGATAGTTTCTCAATGGAGTATGTGTCAATGCTTTAAAAGTTGTCTCACTCTCCTGAGCCACATTAACCATTTCATGTCGTACTGTTGTCAAGTAACTGAGCATGTCTGATACCCGTTCTTCAGTGCAAATTCACCATGCATTTCCGGATGGTAATTACTTCATATGTAACAAATCACATTTGCACACTCATACAGGTATCTCGATATCATGCCACACGTGCCATCCGATACAAGCCATTTTCGGGCTTTCAGGTGATCTTATCAAAAGATTGTCTGGAGATCTTTGCTCATCTCCCTCTGCATGGTCCTGATGTCTTGGGTAGTGGCCAGGCTATCAATGCAGTTTTCTTAAAAGGTACATAGGCAAGGACACAAATGTCTCCAAGAGAAAGCTATCAATTTACTACTCGTAACTACACTTTCCTGACTTTCACTCGAATGAAAATTCCCATTAATACCAGATTCTATCTCATTCATAAGCATCTGGAGAAACTTTACTGTCCAATACAATATTAAAGATAGAAAACATAGATCAAAGTTGTTTGGTGAACCAATTTTTAAAAAAAACAGCTGCCTGTGGAAAGGGTTAACTCCTTTGCAGGTTTATAAGGCGGCAGATCAAATAAACACAATACAGAACAGAAAATAAAACAAAAAAAAAGTAAGTTACATAATATTTCTCTTTAGCAAAATACTGCAGATGCTGGAAATCCAAAATAACAACAGAAAACGCTGGAAAAACTCAGCAGGCAAGGCAGCATCCGTGGAGAGAGAAACAGAGTTAACATTTCAGGTCGAAGACCTTTCGTCAGAACTGGAAATAGCAGGAAATGGAATAGATTTAAGGCAAGGATAAAGCTGGGAAAAGGGGGAGGGGATGAAAGAACAAAAGGAGAGATTAAGAGACATTAAGAGATATTCAAGGCAAGAGGTGGTGTTAATGTGACAGGTTAAGGCTAAAGGAAGTGTGAAATCCACTGGCAGAATGAAGGACAGCTGCCAGCTTCTAGGAGGGAAAAAGGGGGGGGGGGTGCAAACAAAAGGGTGGATGAAAAAATGAAATATAAATGTGATTGGGGCTGAGGTTATGATCTAAAATTGTTGAACTCGATATTGAGTCCAGAGGGCTGTAGCGTGCCTAAACGAAAGATGAGGTGCTGTTCCTCGAGCTTACGCTGCTCAAGGAACAGCACCTCATCTTTCGTTTAGGCACGCTACAGCCCTCTGGACTCAATATCGAGTTCAACAATTTTAAATCATAACCTCAGCCCCAATCACATTTATATTTCATTTTTTCATCCACCCTTTTATTTTCCCCCCCCGCCTCCATTTTTTTCCCTCCTAGAAGCTGGCAGCTGTCCTTCATTCTGCCAGTGCATTTCACACTTCTTTTAGCCTTAACCTGTCACATTAACACCACCTCTTGCCTTGAATATCTCTTAATGTCTCTTAATGTCTCTTAATCTCTCCTTTTGTTCTTTCATCCCCTCCCCCTTTTCCCAGCTTTATCCTTGCCTTAAATCTATTCCATTTCCTGCTATTTCTAGTTCTGACGAAAGGTCTTCGACCTGAAACGTTAACTCTGTTTCTCTCTCCACGGATGCTGCCTCGCCTGCTGAGTTTTTCCAGCGTTTTCTGTTGTTATTTTTAATATTTCTCTTTGTTCTTTCTTCAGATGCGTTTTCAAATGACTATAAAAATATTGAATACAACTGGAGAAAAATTAGTTTTCACATTTAAACTAAACAAATCAAACTGCTTTGGAAAATTCACGATAGCAACCGCAACTCCAAGATTAAATCTTAGCCTGAAACTTAATCTTTCGTTAAACAAACTTGTTGTTTTTCTCTGTTTTTCCACACCAGCTTAACTTAAATTGTAGTTCAAAGTTTTTTTTTCCAATTCTGGGTGCACAATCTTATTCGCACATTCTTAAAACTTCCAAAATCCAAGACAAGACTACACAGGGTTAAATGGCTTTTAGCACAGAGAAGTGGGTGGAGCTAAAACAAACATAACAGACACTTTCTTTTAAAGACAGACTTTCAGACAAAAGCAATACTGTAACTTCTTAAACATTCAAAGTCAGGACTTCCACACTTTAACACACACTTTCACACAAACAGAAATTCCAGCATCTTTTAAGGCTCTTTTCACTCAGCAAATATTGCGTTTTATTTGTCTCGGCACAGACGCTGATAGCTTCCGTGTCGGTAAAACTTTAAGTTTCTCTTTATTTTCCTTCTTTTGCTGAGTTTTCAGATTGGTTAGCCTGTAACTTAGATTTTATTCCCTTCTCTCTCTCCCCCTCTTTCTCCTGCACTTTATGCTTCACCTCCTTCAGGCTATCTATCAACTGTTCCCGGTGATATGCCAATGCCATTGTATTTCTGGTTTTACCTTTAACTCACTCTCTCTCTCTCTCCCCTCTTTCAGGGAGTCTTCTACTTAGTCTTAAGCGACGAGCACGCACGACCAAGTCCCTCCGGTCCCCACAACCAGAACCTTACAACTGCCAACTCTGTGATCCCGCTTCTGACACCACTGTAAGATTTTGATCACAGGTCACACACAGATTACCCAAAGGGTCTTAGGAGTTGTAAGGCTTTTTATTAGAGAGCTACAGTTTAAGCATAATCAGATACTGCATGCGATTGAAATAGATATAGTAGACATACAACCCGTGACAGATGAGGGCGATCTATGGGGGGAAGCCTTTGCCCCTAACTGCCTGTTTTGCTCTCTCGGTCGTCTGTTTTTACACCTTATTTCGATGGGCTGGTGGATATCTGGTGTCAATCATTTTTACCCATTCCATTGTCCAATTATAAGGGAGAGGGTACCTCTGACACCCCCCTCCCAGCCTCATGAGGTCATTTTCCTCCTTATCTCTGTTCTAAAGGTCTTGTTGCCCTCTTGTTTATCCTACAGCTCCTTGCTGCATCCCTTATCAGGCCTAGCTATGCCCACTCGAAGGCCTGTTGTTGTGTTCTGACCTCGTAATTCAGCTCTCTACAACTCCTTTTCTGACCTGACTGGAATCTTTCTGTGTCATCAACTTAGGCAAACTGTTGATCTAGGGAACCCATAACAGATTATTATTTCTTTCAATCCACGATTTCTTACAGGTCTGAAATAGCAGCCAAAATGCACATGCAAATGGTCATAGAGCAAATTGGGGTTACCTAGGCGTGGCAGAGATTAGACAAAATGTTGTCATAAGCAGAAGACAGGGAGGAGATGAAAGAATCTAAAGTTAAAGTCTGAGGCCCTGTGGGGGGATGAGGTGGACTTGTAAATAATATGGAATCAGCTTAGAACATCAGTGACCAATATCCTGGTTCTGAGTCAGTTCTGAAGAAGGAATGGATCCAAGAGTCATTCGAGGGGCAGAGTATCAGCAGAGATGCTGGTGGAAGATGTTCAGTGGAAACAGAGAGCCAAGGAGGAGCAGAGTGTTGATCATAAACCAGCAGAGGTTGATCCTGGGGTCCAGCGGAGGTGTGGAATGGCCTCAGGTGTTAACAGTACGCATCAGCGGATCTGGTGGAACAGCAGAAGAGCAAGGAGCAGTGGGAATGACCAAGAACAGAGCACTAGGGAAAAGTGAAGGTTAAATTCATGGGATCAGTGCAGCTAGAAGTGCAAATCTCTCCCCAGACATCGGCTTGTAGGCTTTAACTGCTTCAACATAAGGCTTTTTTCCTTATTCTCAGTGTGGGATTATCTGTGTCTTGAATGTGGTTTCTGGAATTATGTTTTGCTACATGAAACATTTCTCCTTTGTATGTAATGTGTGCTATAAATTATGTCTTTGCAATCCAGTTTTCCTTTGTAGGCTTTTCAGTATAACCTTTAATGGCTGTAATCTGTGGTATGTATGCTGTGACATGATAATAATGGCTTGGATTTTGCGGTCAGCAGCGAAGGAACCATGCTCGCAACTGACCTCGAAAAAAAGCTGCCCACAAAGTTTTAGCAAGCTCTAGAGCCCAGACTTCCTCTATTCCGATGTCACTTTGAATTTGGCGCCTTCTACAGGGGATCTGTGCCGTCCAGCAACAGGACAGGCAGGCAGGCTGCTCAGCCAATCAGACTGAAGAATTCTCACAGACAGCAAAGCAGGGAATATAAATCATATTTAAATCATTGTACAGAAAGCAAAATAAAAATTGGGACATACACATGAGGTTAAGGGAGAAACGTAAATATCAGAACACAAACTTTTTATTTTTAATTTATTTTTTTAAATCTGCAATTTTTAAATGTTCTTCTGAGGGAATGAGACTCCACACTTGTAAAATTAGTTTTCCAGGGCCAGAGAGGTAGTTCAGCAGTAATTATGACTTAGTAAACCATTAAAAATGTAGTTACTGCTGATTGAACAAGGCTTAACTTTTTCATTGGTCCTTACAGCGAGAATACTGTGTAAATAGTTGAAGTTCACGACAAATCAGCGATATCTATTTTGATTCCATTTGCGAAGACTGCAACAGCGCACCCTGTGGAGGAGCTGGGTATCACTGACAGCAACTTCCAGATTTCCGCGTTTAACTGCGCATGTGCGGACACCAGAAGTTGCTGTCAGTTTTACACAGTAATAACGGCGAGTGCAGACAGCCTCACCGTTATTACTACCGCAAATTCCAGGCCATTGTCTGCACCGGTATCAATCTTAAAATTTATAAGGGTCTTCAGCAGTAGCACAAAATGGGCTGCCCGTTTTACAGTGCGGTCAATTTTCTTTTCCATTGAAGTCGATAGAAGCCGATTCGCTATCGCTCGTTTTGTGCTACCACCGAAGACCAGTTTCACCTCTCTAACCTTTATCCTCATGTCCAGCAGCCTGATTTGTCTGTGTTGTCACCACACATAATTATCCCATGAAAAATAACTCCTGATCATGTGTGAGAGACAGAAGCCAACAGGGTTTGGGAGCGCCAGAGGTCAAGGAGCAAAGCTTGAAGTTAATAGGAAACAAATGTTTTTCCAGGTAGATGTTGGGTAGTAAGGAAGTTTGAGCTGGGCAGTTGGTTTCTAAGAGCTGCAGAATGGGTCAAGCAGCTTGGATAGTAACACACCAAAGATTGTGAGCTACCCCTCAGCATTAGCTGACAGCGGTAAAGTTACCAGGTGATCAAAAGTGATTGCTTTGAGAGAGTATTCATCCATGACACAGATTAATTAATATGAGATGTTACAATTTCTTTCACTCCTTGTTATCCTTGCTCTAATTGTTCTTGCTTGCAAAAAGGTGTCAGAAAGTACAAATCTGACATTGGTTTGTGATATTAAAAAATTGATTCAAATCTCTATCCTTTAGAAGTGTTTTTTCAACAGAAGGTACTTTGAGTAACATTAATCAGTTCTGAAAATCTGCTCATGAGATTGGCAGACATATCCAGCTATCGCCTTCTGGTAAACACAAGCCTTCAGGTCACACAACAACTACTTGTATTTATATAGCACCTTTAACGTAGTAAAACGTTCCAAGGCGCTGCCCAGGAGCGTATCAAACAAAATTTGACACCGAGCCACAGAAGGAGATATTAGGGCAGGTAGCCAAATATTTGGTCAAAGTGGTAGGTTTGAAGGAGCATCTTAAGAACATAAGAAATAGGAACAGGAGTAGGCCATTCGGCCCTTCGAGCCTGCTCTGCCATTCAATGAGATCATGGCTGATCTTCTGCCTCAATTCCATTCACTGGCCCTATCGCCATATCCCTTGATGCCCTTACTAGTCAGAAATCTATCGACTTCTGTTTTGAATATTCCCAATGACTGAGCCTCCACAGCCCTCTGGGGTAGAGAATTCCAAAGATTCACCACCCTCTGTGTGAAGAAATTTCTTCTCATCTCAGTCCTGAATGGCCTACTCTTTATCCTGAGGCTGTGGTCCCTGGTTCTAGACTCCCCAGACAAGGGAAACATTCTCCCAGCATCCACCCTATCAAGCCCTGTAATAATTTTGTATGCTTCAATGAGATCCCCTCTCATTCTTCTGAATTCAAGAGAATACAGGCCTAGTTTACTCAATCTCTTCTCATACGACAGTCCCACCATCCCAGGAATCAATCTCGAGAACCTTCGTTGCACTCCCTCTATGGCAAGTATATTCTTCCTTAGGTAAGGAGACCAAAATTGTAAAGGAGGAAAGAGAGGTAGAGAGAGACAGAGAGGTGTAGGGAGAGAGTACCAGAGCTTGGAGCCAAGGCAGCTGAAGGCACGTCCGCCAATGGTGGGGAGATTCAAATCAGGGATCCGCAAGAGGCCAGAATTGGAGGAGCGCAGATATCTCGGAGGGTTGTAGGGCTGGAGGAGGTTACAGAGATAGGGAGGGATGAGGCCATGGAGGGATTTGAAAACAAGGATGAGAATTTTAAAATTGAGGCGTTGCTGGACTGGGACCCAATGTAGGTCAACAAGCACAGGGTTGATGGGTGAACGGGACTTGGTGCGAGTTAGGATATGGGCAGCAGAGTTTTGGATGAGCTCAGGTATATGGAGGGTGAAAAATGGGATGCCGGCCAGGAGAGCATTGGGATAGTCATGTCTAGAGGTAACAGAGGCATGGATGACGGTTTCAGCAGCAGATGAGCTGAGGCAGGGTCGGAGATGGGCGATGTTACAGAGGTGGAATTTACTAAGTGTTCTGTCCGTCTCAGCAACACTCGCACCTTATCTTTACCAATTGGAATGGCTGTATTCACACATTTAAATCCTGCTTCTGAAACCCTCATCCATGCCTTTATCAAGACCAATCTTCTTCTGGCCTGACACCCACACACAGGTCACTGGAGAGCAGTTAAGAGCAGGGATCCTGGCTAATTTTCCATAGGGCTGCTGAGGCTGCCCTAACTGAGATCAGCTAACTCAGCATAGACTGGGAATTAAACCTGGGACTTCCTGGTCTGGATGGCTCAGTTAGACAAGGTCTTTACCAACTGAACCATCAGCAGAGCTCCCTCAGGAGCTTTAATGGGTCAAGCAGAGTCTGTGGTAGAAAGGATTGTGCATAAATGGCCCGTGGAATGATTTGATAGGCCAATTGACTCTTCCTAGAACTTATTTTCTTATCTTACTAGATTCTAAAAATAACAAAATACTGAAGAAGAAATTTGTAGGCCGATACATCCTTGTATTACTAAAAGGTAGTAAAATAAATTGCTACATTTTTAGTGAAGTACAAGATCCTAAAGAGCATCGACAAGATAAACGTCAATAGGGCCGATTTTAACCCGACCCACCACTCGGCCGTAATGGTGGGGTGGGGGCAGGTGGACTGAAATGGTCTTTTCTGTTTCTGTACAGATATACATTTAAAATATATTTTGATTTTATTGCAGAATCTCAACATGCAGGCGTATTTATTACAGTTTGGCCCTTTAACGACAGAATATTGTTCAGATATATTGTCAAACATATTTGGAAGATTACGTTTGAATAAACTTTATATATAGAGTGGAGTGTTAGGAGGTAGTAACCCACAAATACTAGAAACCACAAGAGTAAAAGGTTTGTTATGTTTTGTTTGTTTTGCCAGTGGCAGATCTTATTGTGGACAGCAACAGGTGGTAGGATCCAGCATTCAACCATGAGATTTGTACTGCAGTGCTAGTTGATTTTATTTCTCTGCATTTTACAGAGGAATTACATATCCGTTATATTGCACTAGATAATATGGACTAAAAACTATGTAAAGTGTTTTTTTTTTGTGTTTTGCCATCTGATATATGGATTATTTCATTTTTTTTAATTGTTTGATTATTAAAAACACCCGTTTCCCTAATTCCTTTCTATTCGCCAACCCTTTGCAAGTGTTAGATCTTAACCACCCCTTTTCACAGACTGCAGGTGCTGGCCATGGAGGATGGCTGTAGCAGAGGCACTGGCAGTGGAGGAGGTGTGGGCTGGTGCTTGGGGTGGGGGATCCCCTATGGCCGGTGGGGTGGTCCACACCCTAGGAGTCTATCCACCTTTTTCCACCACATTCCCGGGTCACGGGAGCTTCCGCCTCTTTGCTAGATTTTCCATGCTTTCCTCCCCCTCTGCTATTCTGCTGTGACCGTTTACACATTCTCTGGACCCATCTTTTGTTTCTTTAATAATATAAAATACAAAAGCAAAATACTGTGGATGCTGGAAATCTGAAATAAAAACAGAAAATGCTGGAGATACTCAGCAGGTCAGGCAGCATCTGTGGAGAGAGAAACAGTTAACGTTCCAGGTCGATGACCTTTCGTTGTTTCTTTACTTGACCCATTACCACCCCCTTTTACCTTGCACCATCACTTTGTCATTTAATCATTTCTGCCCTCCGCCCTATCACAGACATTGTTCTTTACTCCCTCCCCCTCCCCCGCTCTTCCCTGATTCTGTCCTTGCTTTAAAAACGGTTAATCTCTAACATCTTCCAGTTCTGATGAAAGGCCATCGATCTGAAACATTAACTCTGTTTCTCTTTCCGTAGGTACTGCTTGATCTGCTGAGTGTTTACAGCATTTTCTGTTTTTATTTCAGATTTCCAGCATCCGCAGTATTTTGCTTTTGCGAGTGTTACTTATTTTTCTATTTGCTGTTCTTTGGGGTTTTTTTCTTGCACAGCACAATAAGACAAGATAACATCATAGGAAATTTTTGCTTCTCCTAGCTAAACAGTTGAAATAGAATAGGTGCCAGTCAAGGGCACCTTGTCTGTAGGAGCATTTGTTTTAAAAGGAATGCTTACTCAGGCAGTGATTCAGTCCCTACAAGTCCGCAGTGCTTGTGTAATAGGAACAGCTGTGTGAAGGGACTGTTTGATCTGTCAATACTGTATTCATTGATAGAGTAATTATACTGCACACCCTGCATTTGGTGCAGCATGGTCTTCATGCCACACTGACAGAGTACAATCTAACTTCAGTTCCTCAGTGTAAGAATATAGCTACTCCAGCTAATCTTTCAAATAGGTCCAAGAGTCCAGTGTCCGCAACTTTAATACTTTATTAAGAAATATATGGTTAGCAGATTTTCTGTCCTCTCTGTTATATTCATAAATCATAGTAAATACGCAAGTGATACGTATCCGCATTACTTACATGGATCCTTAGCTGACGCTAGCAACGACAGGTTGAGGGGAGCGTTTTGCAGTCATGAAGGGACTGGGGGAGCGCTATTTAAAGGTGACTGCTTCCTGCCTATATTGTTGGTGCCATTTTTGAACCACGCATTCTGAGAGAGAGAGAGAGAGACTTCTGGAGAGATTCAACGTTGTGTGAAGGAGTTTTGGGTACTGAGCAGCACTTTGCAGGTTCATTTTGATTTGCCATTCCTTGTATCGATTTAGAAGAGACTGTGGGGGCTGCACTCTAAGCTCTTTCCCTGGTACTCTCCATTGTTCTTTCCAGCAGATTTGATGTGCAGGTCTCTCCAGGCCGGGATTCAAGGCTGCAATGAGCAGGATGTGGATGGAAAGCAAGATCAACCATCCCCTTTAAGAACTGGCCGGTGCCATTGTGTGTGTGTTCCATTGCTGACTGACATCACATGAGCTTCGCCAGCGCTCTGAGGTAGCGCCTCGCTCCTCGGCCTTTGCGCCTTAAGACAGGTGTGAAGCGTCTGATTTAGCGCTTCAATCACCTCCAGGGGCGATAAAAGTCAAGTTTGCAGTCGGTGGCGATAATTAGCGCCAGGCGCTAATCTTTGCGCCCGGCCGATAATTGCGCCCCAAATGGGGCGATACTGAATTTCTCCCCCTTAGTGTCTTAAGTTCAAGCTGCCCACCTTACACCAGTATACTCTCAATTTTTATACCTCTTCTATAACGCACGTACCTTTGGTCACAGGATATGAGGTAACTGCAGCACCATGCGCTATTCTTTTTGTCTGAAAAGTAGTACAAATCTGTTTTATCCAGATCTGTAGTACAGCCAGTAGGCCTCATCTCTTATCTCTTCAAGGTTTCTCTGTTTAGTACTTTTTCCATTAGGCCACAGCTAGAGTCTGTCTCTCCAGAACAGCACTTCAATTGTCTTACTTCAACCCTTTCACTATCAAAGTCTCGTAGCTTCCCTTCTGTTAAATTATGTTAGTTTTTATCTAATTAAAATTATGTTATATGATCTATTATTCACTTTTTCTTAAGTTTATATTGTGGTTCAAACCCTTGTTCTTCCCCCGTATCTCCTTAAGCGCCAGCCATCTGACTCCGCGGAATATCTTGTTGGCTTGGCAACCAGTCTACAGGGAAGAAGCACATCTGTGTTTCTAACTCAGACTAACTTCTGTTTCACATAATACATATTATATCAGGCATTTTATACAAAAATACAAAATGGCGAGCAGGAGAAGGCCAGCTGGTCCATCAAGCCTGCCCCACACTCATGAAGACTGGAGCATCAAGACTAGACACTTCCTGTGGTCTCATACCATAATGCGAAACAACGTCACAATGTCAGCACACAGATGCAGGGGACAGAACCAGTGCCTGTGATGTTGCCATGACACATATTCTTTGGCCAACCCCTGGTCTGGGCGTTAAACGGCTAAGGTAAATGCTGGATCTTCAGGTGCTTTTACATTAAGAGTCTTTATAGTCCTGGTTGCAGATGAATGTGTCACTCACCTGTGTTTATGTGTAAGAATGGAGTTGGCTGTTGCTGACTTCACAATCATAGAATCATACAGCACAGAAGGAGGCCATTTGGCCCATCTTGCCTGCGCCAGCTCTTTGAAAGAGCTTTCCAATTTGTCCTACTCCCTTGCGCTTTCCCCAGAGCCCTGCAAATAGTTCCTTTTCAAGTATTTATCCAATTCCCTTTTGAAATTTACTACTGAATCTGCTTCCACCACCTTCTCGGGCAGTGCATTCCAGATCACAACAACTTGCTGCGTAAAAAAAATTCTCCTCATTTCACCCCTGGATGGTTTGTCAGTTATCTGAAATCTGTGTCCTCTGGTTACTGACCCCCCCACCAGTGGAAACAGTTTCTCCCTATCTACTCTATCAAAACCCCTAATGCCAGTGCTTCAGTGGTCAAAGTGTCACAGCCATTCAGGCATACCTGGATTCTCAAGATTTATGATCAAAAACTGTCCTACATGCAGACTGGCTCCACTTTCATGCATAAACACAGGGGTGGTGGGGTTTTGAATTTGCACCCCAAACTACGGTGGTTCCTAATGTAAAAGTGCTCTTTCACCCTCTTAACCATTCCGACATTGTGCTTCAGAACACAGTGCAGGCTTTGATCTGAAAGAGATGACAGATTCCCAGACATAATCAGTGCCTGGTCAGATGTTTTGCATGTGATTCTGGTAAAATCCTGAAATAGAGCATCAATTGGCTGCATGCAATAATAAACAGTCCCATTCACTCTTAACTTTGTCCATTTTCCCCCATTTTTTTTTTTACATAGGACACTGTGAGTTAACTCGTCTGCTGATATATTCTGGCTTCAATCCCAGGCAACAGGATGGCTTTGGTCAGGTAAGACAAGATTTTATTTTTTTAACCCCTCAAATTTACTCCTTTCCTCTCTTGAAATTGCCATGGTACATCCCATGGCTGCTGACCACCTTCCAGTATCTCACCCAAGGGGCTAGTCTTCATTTGGGAACATAGAGTATCAATGTTTGCAAGCTGTACAAATGTGGAAAACATCACACCTTATGCCGATCCTGTCCTCATCTGATGCACTCTCATGCACACACGCCCACAATTACCTGCAGGGACAGCTGGACAGTGATCATGACAGGAACCCCGGTTAATTTCTGGCCCAGCACCGCGCCCCAGCCCAGGACGCTCATACCAGTTCTAATGTCCAAGGCTGATATCGACCAACTGAGCACAGACTGGGAATCAAACCTTGGGATATCTATGTGGCTCAATTCTGCACTTACCAACTGAGCCTTTTGGAGGACTAAGATGGAGCCTTTGCAATACTATTGGAGCTTACTAAATACTTAAATTGTACTTACTATTTTAGAAATAAAATAAAGAGTGGCTACTGGATGGCCGTCACTGCATTATATGACAGCAATCTAGTGAAGGGGTTCAGATGATATATAAGAGCAAAGGCCTTTGTCAACTGAACTTCAAAACAGTTTTATTGACTGTAATACACCGACAGCTAACTAATTTTATTGGATTGTTATGGGTGTTAGTGAATTAGTTGCCAGACTTGGCTCAGTGGTAGCACTCTCGTCTCTGAGTCAAAAGGTTGTGAGTTCAAGTCCCACTCCAGAGACTTGAGCATATAATCTAGGATAACACTTCAGTGCCAGAGATACCGTCTTTCAGATGAGACGTTAAATCAAGGCCGGTGGACGTAAAAGATCCCATGGCACTTTTTTGAAGACAAGCAGGTGAGTTCTCCTGGTATCCTGGCCAGTATTTATCCCTCAAACAACATCAGTAAAACACATTTTATCTGGTCAATATCACATTACTATTGTAGGACCTTGCTGTGCACAGATTGGCTGTCGCGTTTCCTACATTACAACAGTGACTACAGTTGGAATCACTTCATTGGCTGTAAAGCGTTGTGAGAGGTTATGTAAAAAAAATGCAGTTTTAAGTTATTTCTTAAAATAAGTGATTTTTTTCATTGTTAATACTTTTTGATGTTGCATTGGCATTGTTACTTCGGACCCCACAGGATGTTATTGTTTTACACAATTAATTATATACAGATTCACTTTCCACCAGATATTTCCACAACAAATACCTTGGTAACATAGATTTGACAAAATGTACAAAGTGATCCAATGTGAACTTAACTGTAACCTATTAATTCAATTTATATTGAGAAACTAAAGCGAATCCTGAAGAAAATCTGTTGGGAAAAATTGAAGACAAATGAGGGTAATAATTTTGTTGGTTTTTTTTTGGAGAGGTGTATGGGGAGGAAGGAGGAATAATTGCACATCTGCAAGCGAGAGCTGGTACCAACCCCTTTAGAAGTTAGAGTGAAATCTGATCTATCAGGCCAGTCACAATATGCACACAGCTGATTCAAGATTAATTATTACCTGTAAGTGGTCACTTTCAAGGAATTTGACACCCAGCAGGTTTGTGTAAAATGTTGCATTTCTGTGTCATATTTGTTTGGTTGTGCATCCTAACTACTAACCACAACAGTTTTCACAGCATTGTTTCTTACTTATTGTATTACATTTTCCCAGCTCCCTCTTTTTGGTCTGTCTGCATCACTCCCCAGCCAAGATGGCAACCAGGTAGCTAGCCGTTCCCCAGAGCCCTCCCTCTATTACTTAGTAAGCAGATACTGGGACGTACATGAGAGCAGGTCAGAGTGACCCTTTTTCCAATTTCCCCTACTTCCGGCGGAGAAGCGCCCGGTCTTTACATCTCCTGACAGCTGATATTGGGAGCCAGATATGTGAGGAATATTCCTTAAACTCTAGTTAAAATGTCGAAATGCTTACAGTGAGTGCCTGACCTGAGATGTAAGACCCAGTTCTTTGACTCTTTTTTTCCCTTCTATTACTCTCCGTATCTGTTGCTCATCTGTGGGGTGTTTCCAGTGCTCAGGGTGCTGTATAAGTGCAAGTTGTTGTTATGCATTTGAATCGAATTCTACTAAAGTTAAGAACTGTTTGATGCCAGGGTGGACCAATCTCAAAAATAAAAGGTAGCTGCAGAGCTATTCTCTCCTGATTGCATGGAATCCTGAGGAATTTTGGGAAAAGACTCAATGCCTATAAGTGCCCTTGCAGCATTAGGGATTGCAGTCCTGAGGTGATTATTGATTGTGATCTTTCCTGTTTTAAATGGTGCACTTCAGGGTATAGAACAGTGTCCGAAGCACCACAAATACCACGACTGCGCTATTCCCACTCCCTCCTCAGCAGCCCAGCACCATTCCTCATCAGCACCACAGAGGCCTAGTTATCCAAAAAAAAAGCAGTTTTTTCCACATTGAGAGAAAAAAGATTAGCCCATGTTCCTATCCAGGACAGTGCTGAGCTAGGTGATCCTCAGCAGTGCAGTGGTATGGGCAGTACAATTGGCTGATTCTTGGCAGGGTAGAGGTATGGGTGCTACAATTGGCTGATCATTGCCAGGGCAATGCTTTGAGTGCTATGATTAGACACAGGGCTCCTGAATTAGGGAAAGAAAATTTGGGCAGGGTTCCAGTGACTGTGTGTGGACAGGTCAGTGCAGAATCAGGCTTGGCTCGGATGTCCTTTTAGTCAGATAGCCTGTCAGCCCTTGCTGTTGAGGCTTGCATCTGAAAAATGGCTGAGGTACCAGACGACAAGGGCAGCTGTGTAACTTGTGCTTTCAGGTGGGTAGGAGAAAGAAAAAAAGACTTGCATTTATATAGCACCTTTCACGACCACCGAACGTCCCAAAGCACTTTACAGCCAATTAAGTACTTTTGGAAGTGGAGTCACTGCTGTAATGTAGGAAACACAGCAGCCAATTTGTGCACAGCAAGCTCCCACAAACAATAACGTGATAATGATCAGATAATCTGTTTTAGTGATGTTGATTGAGGGATAAATATTGGCCAGGACACCGAGGATAACTCCCCTGCTCTTCTTCGAAATAGTGCCATGGGATCTTTTACGTCTACCTGAGAGAGCAGACGGGGCCTCGGTTTAACATCTCGTCCAAAAGACGGCACCTCCGACAGTGCAGCACTCCCTCAGCACTGCACTAGAGCGTCAGCCTAGATTCTTGTGCTCAAGTCTCTGGAGTGGGATTTGAACCCACAACCTTCGGACTCAGAGGCAAGGGTGCTACCAACTGAGCCGGAAGACAGAAGAATAGCACTGGGGGCATATAACACACAAAACAGCAAAAAGTTACAGGCTGTTTACAGAATATAAATAAAGCTGCCTTCTTTGAAAATGTACCTTTTTTATCCAGGAAGGATCCATTTCATGACAGCAAGAGAAAGACAACACGTTGGGGATCATTTTAACCAAATTCACCCGATGGGAAACTGGCGCCATCCGATCGGCCGCCTACTTTACACACTGCCTGATTTCACCTTCCACTGCAGTCAATAGAAAGTGTAATTGGGCAGACAATCTGATCGGATCAGTTTCCCACCGGACGAGTTAGTTAAGAATCTCTCCTTCTTTACAATTAACCTACGACAGCTGTCTCTTTCTAAAGTTAGGTGCTAAATGAAGCTTTATCAGCTTTCAGACTTCACAGCCTTGTGGAAGAGATCAATGACTGTGTATTCCTCACCTATAGGGATTGTGTTCAGAGTCTGTGCTCCCAGTGGGAGCCTCGCCCACCAGCCACACATAGCAGGAAACCGTGGGCACATGACCCTTGATGGATTGAAAATGGTGTCCGTGGTTTCCCAATACGCACGGCCAGCAAGCGAGGCTCCCTGGCAGCAGTGCACACTGGGAGACTGAGCCAGAGGGTGCAGAACTTAATTCCTGCCAACCATGTAGGTCAGGAGTGAAAGAATAGAGGGAAACAGCCCCTTAGGGGGGAATTTTCCCAGCCCTGGGGAGGTGGGTATGGAGGCGGGACTGCCGGGAAAATGGCAGAAACTGGGAGCGGGTACCGAACTCGCTCCCAACCCGCCTCCGTGCCATCTTCCCAGGAGGCGGGTCCCCAACTCGCGCAGGGACCCGTCTCCTCGAGGCGGGAAGGGGATTAGAGCCAATTAACTGCCTGTCAACAGGCAGTTTTGAGGCTTATCCCCATTTTACCCCTGCAAGTGCGGGCTTCCCGACGGCTGCGAACCTCGCCAGGGTAAGCGAGGCGAGCAGTGGGTCTGCGGGGTGAGAGGGATCGAAAAGTCCGCTGTGGAGGTGAGTGATGCGTGCAAGTGTGGAGAGGTAAGTATGAGAGGTGAGAAAAAGTGTTAGAAAAAGTTTAATTATCTTTGCTTCTTCCTGCAGGCTTCAACCCTTGGGGATCCGGAGGTGCCTCATCTCAACGGCAGAGATGACAGAATGGCTGCTGCATTCTCCGATGTCGCACCATCTGATTTCTGCTGAGGAAAGAGGTTTTGGTGAGCCTTCAGTACAAGGGATCACCTTAGAACAGAGAATGTCAGTGTTTGACAGCTTCTCAAAGCTGTCAAACGCTGACAATTCATCTGCCAAAATATTTTCAATAGATGAAACATCATACGCTGATGTCCTCTGTCACCGGCTTTCCCTTAATTGGCCGGCTAAGCCCGCAGGGCGCACTTAACAAGGTCAATCAAGGGAAAATAGCATGGGTTGGCCGGACGTCGTTGGGGGCGGGACTGAAACCCGATAACCAGCAGTCCCACCCCCAACGCGCCCCCCATTGACAAAATCCAGCCCTTAGATAGAAAATGTACAGTTGTGGGGTTTGGCACCTGCTGCACAGTTGATTTTTTTTAAAGAAAACATGAACACGTTGTGCTTGAAATCTGATTTTTAGGCAAATTAAATGAAGTAGTTTTGAAGAGGGAGAAACAGGAAGGATGCGTCCCCCCAGAAACAAGATGCAGAGTGAGACGAAACCCAAAGCTTTCCCTCCAATCCCTGTTTAATCAGTGGCCACCTGCTCTTAGTTTTTTTGTATCTTATTTTGAGCCACAGAAATATTGATTGCAATAGTAAAGTATACTGAAATAATTGATGGTAATGAATATTGCACAAATTAATCAAAGGTCACATCTATATAACGACTACTCGGGCCAGGTGCCAGAGGGCAAGGGCGCCTATGGAAGATGTCAATGGCTCGAGGAGAGCAGGCAAGGGCAGCTACAAGCTGCTTACAGAACAGAAGTAAAACTGGCTTCTTCGAAAAAGTATTTGTTTAACTAGGAAAGATCCATTCCATGAGAGAAAGAGGAAAATAACATAATGTGACATTTAGACAAACTTTAAAAACTGATTTATATAAACTCAGGCTTTGAAGCAAACATTTTACAACAGGAACAGGAGGATTTGTGTTAAATAGAAAAGGTTTGGAATATGCTGAACTGGAATCTGCACCACAGCAGATGTTCACAGATCGATCATGTCAGTGATCAAGTCTCATACATCATCCACAGCCTGACTGAGGGTTAGCACAGTAAGATTTGGATTTAAAAATAAAACCTATCATATACTTTAATTGTTAAATAACCTTTATTGTCCTCCTAAACTTTCTGGTAAGAATATATATCATCTGTGATGTGTCGAAGGACTTTGACGGTGTCAGTTCAAATGAATGTTTTGTAACGGCCCAGAATTTGCGGTCGGAGGCGTACCTCAGGAGTACGCCTCCAACCCACTAAAAATGTATGAACTTACCTTCTGGCTCCTAGGCTGCGGAGAGTTTGGGTCTCGGGCCTGCAGACACATGTCTGCGTAAAGGCCCACGGATCCCAGGGACACAGGCGGTTCAGAAGCGTCCCTGGGATCACGTGGGCCAGGTCGTCCAATCAGAAAGGAGAATTCCAGTGCTGTCATTTCCGAACGGAATCCCCTAATGACATGCAATGGAATTCCCAAATAATTAAAGAATTTACACAATTCTAATAAAAATAAATGTTCTCATTTTCAAATTTAATTTAAAGTCCCTTCAATACACCAAATCCAATAAAAATTTAATTTTTTTGAAAAATAATTTTAAAGATTTTAATCCGGGCCAAAATTTGCATGAAGTAATTTTATTTTTAAATTTTTAATTTAAGATTTATATTAACCCTTACGCTGGTGAAAGCAGGCCCTATTCCTGCTTTTACCAGGCGTAAGGGTTTCGTGGGCATTTGCTGGGCAGTAGTTGGGCCAATAGCCTCACTCCGCACCAGCGAAAGTGATTTCTCAGTCGGTGTGGATGATCTGTCAAGGCGAACCGCGACAGATCGCAAGTTCGTGTTTTCGCGCATGCGGAAACCTGGAACTTGCGGGGCCTTTCAGAAGGCTTACGACCATACTCCATCATCGGGACCGCAAATTCCGGGCCAATGTGTTTGCAAAGTAATGAAAATAACTACTCCCACAACATTGCTCAGGTAACACAGCAGGCATTTTACACCCACATCTTTGCTGAAATCTACTGCACGTATTGAGCAGAAAATCTAATTTGTTCATAAACAGTTTGCTTTTATTTATTTGAGGAATATATTTATATTTAACATGCATGTAAAAACCATTTGATCACTACACTGATGTGTTTCCAGATGAATATAAATACCAGCAAGTTATCTGTCGGATGCTGTTAAGCTTAAACATTTGCTGCCTGGTGGTTAAAGTGGTCCTGGCTAAAAGAAGACCTGGAAAGCTGCAGCGTGACAGTGTCTGTGCTTCTGCTGTGCTAATTTAAGAATGGCAGGAATTACGCCCTTCGTCTCACCTTACTGTATTGATGAATGTCATCTCTCCTGTTTCAGCTTGCTGTCCTGGGGTTGGTCAGACTAAGGAGTTCTTTTTCAGTTCCACTTCCGTTCTTACCAGACACTGAAGGGGTTGATTTACAGGCTTTGATGTACAAAGTGTCAAACATGCCCGCTGACACCACACAAACGGAAATCTAACTGGCATGTGGCCTACGTTTGAGTTTCAGAGTATAGGTTGTGACCTTCTTCTAATGGGGCACAGTTAACAAGTTATGAATGGTTTCCCAGTTCAGCAATTAGAAGAGAATGCTCCAATACTGGAGGTTCTGGAAACTTAGATTCTGTGACGTTTTATTTACATTTGCTTAATAAGGATCTTTATCCACACAGTAAATGTAAGGAACATTCTTTTTCATGCAGCGTCTAGTGGATTCGATGTAAAGTATGTTTTCACCAGATACAGGCACTACATTTAACACTTAAATACTTTATTTTTATCTCTTTATAGGTAAAGGTAGAGAGTTAATCAATTTAAATTTAAATGCAAGTGCTCAATGTAAGGTATGATGCTGTCAGCTACCCAAGTCTTGAGAAAGACTCTGAGCAGCCAATTCAACAGTCGGTCTCGCACACAGCTGTTTGCCATTGGCATGCAGGCCCAAGGTTTATTAAAAATAGAATCCTATTTCATGCCTAGAGAATAGGTGATCTTTTCAATCGCAGCAATATTTGCCCTAAGACTACACAGGGAACTGACACTTTCTCTGGATCAGCCAGTTTTGTAAGTTTTCAGCTCATGTACTGCAATGCGAAATGAAACACTAATAAAGCTACTAAAATGTAAAAAAAAAAGCTTTATCACCGCAGTGTTAATCTTAAACTGCAAAAATAAATATTTAAAATACAACTTTAATTGAGAATAACAAATATTAAACAGCTATTAAAACCTAATTTCCTCAACCTTTCATTTCCTGTTCTCTGCCCTAATTCCAATTTTTTAACTATAATTTTACTTGTCAATAAGTTGTCTGAAGTAATAGTAACAATCTACAAAAATATTGTAAGGAATCAAATACTAAAAAACCTATTCACAGATAATGAATGTAGACCTTGAAATTACACTGTGCCATACAATGTTTAATATGTTGGTATGTAATTCCTCTGCCTGCTTTTTCAGTGGAGACATGAACCCATTTATTTTAAGCAGGGTAACCAAACTCTGTTAAAACACAGAGGAATTTCATACAACTGTGCTGAAGTTGTCGTATGCTAATATCGCACGGCATGAGACCACAGTGTCAGCCCGGCAGGTAACTAACTGGACCGGATTGGCCATCGGTTTTACACCCTGGCTGATAGACTTCAATGCGGTGTAAAATGGATGGCCTAATCGAAAAACGCTAGTTTATCGCTGGACGAGTTAGGTTAAAATTATCCCCTCTGTTTGCATTATCTTCAAGATTATGTGGGATAATGCAGGCTATAAATTATTTGTATAAGGACATGCCTTGCACTCATCCACACATAAATGAATGGATGTAGGAGAGTCAGGCTAGTAAGTACCCACTATTATTTGGAATTATTTTTCCCCTTACCACCTGTCAAACCAATATCATTGATACAATGATTTCTCTTCTCACAGGCCCATCTGATGAAACTTAAAACTGTGGTTGCAAATCTACATCCTGCACAGAATAAATGTCATGTTAAGACACCCAATTATATGACACCAGTGGTCCCTCTCAATCATTCTTGGGGTCCTACTTTCAACATATTTCAAGCAGACACTAAGGGGGAGAAATTCCTCTCCTTTTGCCTCCCGTGGGGGGCGCTAATGGGGCGCAAAGGCCTCTTCGCCCGGGAGCGGTGCTGACCACGCCTCCCGCCAAATTCCACGGGAGGTTAGCAGCGGCACTACCGGGTTGCGCCCCGATTTGATGCGCCTGGAGATCATGACGTCATCTCCGGGTGCAACGCCCTGGTAGTGCTCCAGCACAAAAATTCCCCTTTGCCCCTGCAGCAGCACCGGGCAATGGCAGCGACTGCTGCAGGGGACGCGAGCAGGGCGGCTGGCCGCTAGCGGGGTGGAAGTTAAAGGTGAGATGGCCGGCCACCCCGAAAAAAAGTCGGATTTTTAAAAAACTTTTCTTTTGCGCCTCCGGACGCGGGGCCCGCGGGACGTGATCACGTGGCACCCCCGCTCCTCGGTAGTCCAGGTAAGTTTAAAAAGAACTGCAGAGTGGGGCCCTTCCTTTAATTCAGGGAAGAGCCCCTGCAAAGTGGCAGCGCCACGCTTGGCCACGCGTGGCGCTGCTGAGCATATCACCCCGGGTCATGAACTTCCCCCCTCTTGCGCTCCAAGAAGGAAGGGGAGTGCTTGATTTAGCACTCCACTTCCCTCTTGGAGCAAAAAATGGGAATTTCAGAGAAGCTGGAAGAGGTTAGCGCCTGCCGCTAACTTTTCCAGCTTTTCTGAATTAGTGCCCCAAACAGGGCTCAAGGGGAACTTCTCCCCCTAAGTGCAAAATCATTGTTTGGATTATGAAATACAATCAGTCTGTCGCTGAACAAGAAAATTAGCCTTCATCTGCATGAATTTTTTCTGACATGATGGGGAATAAGGACAGCTAAGTGTAAGTGACATCACAAGAAAGGTCCTGGTTCCAGCCAGTTAATTTACGGCTTTATCTTGAAGAAATCCATCTTGGCAATGGTTCCTTTGAGCAGTGTGGCTGGGGTGAAGCTCTGCAGCCGCACTAACCACAGTTGTAATGTATGTCAGGAAAGCTGAAAATTAATACTATATTGAAAACTTTGTTAGGCACTTAAACGTAGCGATACATTAGCTGCATAATAGGCACTTAAACAGAAATTCTGTTGCTTGTCTAAAGTGATGTGTATGAGGTATGTAGGATGCCAACATTGAAAGTGTCAAAATACTGAGATTTGCATCCCTGTAAAAAAGGAATTCTATGGCAGTTATCAGAGCGGGTCGATGCAAGGCAATGCTGCAGACCGTACAGGATTCAAAAAAGCCTGGTTCAGTGGGTGGATGGGTCTGCCATAGAAAAACTACATGGGTTGGCAAAAAAGACTTGGTCTAAAACAGTAAAAAAAATTCAAGAGGAGCAAATTGTCTTAGCTTACTAGTCAGGTAAATAAAACTGCTATGTGTGTGTTTTTTTCCAGACCCCGTTGCATTTAGCTGTTCTTAGTGGAGATCTCCTCACAGTCCAGCTGCTATGTGAGCAGGTAAGTTAGAAGGATAGAACAATAACAAGCATTAAAAAAATTAAGGAACTGAGAATCTGACACAAACAAGAGCCAAGAATAGCCTTCCTCAATCAGACCAGACTGTATCCCCCAACATATGCTATGATATTGAAAATAAATAATTTTTATCAGCTAGTAGTCCAACCATTCTCCCAAGAAAACATTCCAGCAGTTAATGTGGAACTGGGACTGCATTGTGGACCTGTGGTGTTGTAAAATGCATAGAGGGTGGTGCAATTAAATTGATTCCTGTCTTCATTCAGCACACTCTATAAGTTAGACAGTCCCAGGGAGTCACCATGTTAGAGCTACTTATAGTTTAATTTAAAGCAATATTCCAAGTTAACGTTTCCAATACCCTTAACAATCTTCCATAAGATCCCTTCTCAGATGCCTGCTTTTCAAGCTGAAACGCCCGAGTCTATCCAGTCTTTATAGGAGCAGGAGTTGTCCATTCAGTCCCTTGAGCCTGTTCCATCATTCAGTTAGATCATGGCTGATCTGTACCTCAACTCCATATCCCTTGATAGCTTTATGTAACAAAAATCTATCGATCTCAGCCTTGAAAATTTCAATTGACACAGCAGCCACAGCCTTTTGGGGGTGAGAGTTCCAGATTTCCCTTATCCTTTGAGTGAAAAAGCTCTAATTTTAAGATTGTACCCCTTGTTCTGAATTCCCTCACCAGAGGAAATAGTTTGTCTATATCCACCCTATCAAATCCCTTTATCATTTTCAAACCTCAATTAGATAACTCCTCAACCTTCTCAAGGGAATACAGGCAGCTTTTATGCAACTTGTCCTCATACTTTATCACTTTAAGCCCCAGTATAATTCTACTGAATCTTCGATGTACCCACTCTGAGGCCAATATATCATTCCTGAGGCGGAGTTAGTGTTGCCAACTCTGATTGGAGATAATCCTGGAGGATTGATCATGTGACATCTGACCACATGACGCCTAGTCATGTGACGTCTGAAAATACTTGTTCCGATGCCCACCCCATTCCCCCTCTCTTCCCCCCACTTGAGCCTCAATCCCCAGTCTAACACCCCGAATTCCCATACCCATTCACTCTCTCTCCCCAACCCCCATTCCCCAGTCTCCCACTTCCCAGTCTCCCTGACTCCCTCCAATTCCCGAGCCCCACCCCACTCATAGCTCCCGCTCACACCCACTGCAACTCCCGAGCCCCCCAAACCAACTCCAGATTGTTCTCAGCACACCAGCCGATCCCGGCTCTTTGTGGTAGTGGGGGGGTGGAGTGGCGTCACCAATCTGGCTTATTTGCAATGGCAGCCGGTGATGTCACGGAGCGGGGGGCACTGCTACTGTGGCAGGAAAGTGAGAAGACCCACTGGGCTGGTAGCAGCAACACCTGGGAGATCCATGCCCCATTCCAGGAGACTCCCGAATAATCTAAGAGGATTAGCAAGCCTAGATGGAGGTACCCAAAACTGAATACAATACTCCAGGTGGGATCTGACCAAGGCTCTGTACAACTGAAGCATCACTACCTCCCCTTTGAATTCCAGCCTCCTTGATATAAAGACCAACATTCTATTAGCCTTTTTAGTTACTTTTTGTACCTGTGCACTAACATTTGGTGATTTTTGTACATGGACCCCTAAATCCCTTTGTTCTTCCACAGTCTCTCAACATTCAGAGAATATTTTGATTTGTCCTTCTCGGATCCAAATTGGATGACCTCACACTTTCCCCACATTGACCCCCATCTGCCATGTTTTTGCCCGCTCACTTAATCTGTCTCTGTCCCTTTGGAACTTCCTGCTCCCATCGACACAACTTACTGTGCCTCCTAACTTAGTGTCATCTGCAATCTTGGATGTACAGCTCTCTATTCCTTCATCCAAGTCAATGATACATATGATGAAATGCTGAGGCCCCAGTACAGATGCTTAGGGAAAACTACTTGTTACATCCCACCAATCAGAGTACATTCCTGTTATCCCTGCTCAATGTCACCTACCTCCCAACCAATTTCCAACCCATGCCACAAGGTTACCTCAAATTCTGTGCACTTTTATTTTTGCTAATAATCTCTTGTGCAGACAACATCCATAGACATTGCCCTGTCCACCATGTTAGTGACCTTCACATAACACACACCCCTGACACTGGGCTTAGCCTCATGGACTTCACTGCACTGCCTCCAGTGCTTGAATATTCTTTTGTTTCTTGGTGACAAGATCTGGATGCAGTATTCAAGGTGCAGTCTGACCACAACACTATACATTTTGCTCATTACATCCTCGGACTTATATTATACTGTTTTGGCTGTGTAGTTCAACATCCGATTAGGTTTTGTAATTGGTGCTCTGAATTTACTGGACATATCAGCTCTGATTTTAAGTGCAATGACAGAAATGGGCGACGAGTCCGCAACTTCAGGAGATGTGGAGACCTCGCCGATTTTCACAAAAGTCTTCCGGGTTTCTTGGCCAAGTGACATGCCTGCCGGAGCCATGCCCACCCACATAACGCAATCTCCAGTGGGAGTCCTGGCCACTAATAAAAGCGAGAAGTCGCACAACACCAGGTTATAGTCCAACAGATTTATTTAAAATTACAAGCTTTCGGAGCTATCCTGCCCCTTCTTCAGGTAAAGTCATGCATCATGACTAATAAAAGCGGCAGTGCACCTCTTCAAGGGAGGCTGCATTTAGTCAGGGCTCAAATCTGAGGAATTATAAATCGCTGGTGGGAAGTCTCTATGTGCCGGCTGCTGTTCCTTCTCTGCTCCTATACTGGCGGAAGCTAGATTGTCCAACTTGGAATCTTCCACTAGTTCACATGGCATTGTAGAGGGATGAGGTGTATTCCTTGATAGTGCAGCAGTAAAGGAAAGAGAGCTTCAGACAGTCATTGTGCAGGACTCACTGCCTTTGGAGGGGGAACTTGGTGCCATGTTCTCATGCTCTGTTCTGATATGAAGGACAGGCTTCTGGCCTGTAATCTAATATCCTCTACCTGATGTCCCCTATTTAGCCACTGCTGTTGAGCATCGGTTCATGGCTGCCAGTGATCAGTCGTCATATATAGAATCAAAGGTTATTGCCTCAGAGCTGACCAAATTCTCAAGACTGTCCTGCCCTGAGCAATTAGTTACTTGGATGCTGGACCCTGCATTATACATAGCACCAGAGTAATCTGGGCTATTCCCCCATGTTGCTTGGTCCTTGGGTCACAAGATTTCCTTTGCAGATGCCATGTTGGTACCAATGCTGGTGAGCATGGTTGGTCTGGCACATCAGCCATGCCAGAGTTGGAGCTACTCATCTGAATTGGAAGTATTCATCCAAGAGATGATCTCACCATCTTGTCCAGTCATTCATCTAGCATGGTGTGTATGGCGGCCAGGATTTTGTGCACATTGTTTTGTTGTTCAACTTCCTCACATAGTAGGTGGGGCGCTTGATCTCTTCTGACTCTTTAGGAAGAAGTTGTTAAATACAAAGGGCTGGATCTTGTGAATGGAGATGAGTTGGAGGCGGGACTGCTGCTTGACGGGTCTCAGTCCCGCCTCCACCATCTTCTGACCAACCAGTGGGATTTTCCCCTGATTGACCTTGTTAAGCCCGCCCTGCGGGCTCAGCAGGCCAATTAGGGGGAAGTCACTGACAGAGCATGTCGAAGAAATGTCAGCATTTGACAGCACTTTGAAGCTGTCAAACACTGACATTCTATGTAGTTTGATGAGCCCTTGTGTTCAGGACTCATCAAACCTTTCTACTTTGCAGATTTCAGATGACTGTTGGTTCGGAGGATCCAACAGCCAGTCTGTGAAATCTACAAGGAAGATGTCGGGACTCCCGATCCAGAGCGGATAAAGGCTGTAGGCAGAAACAAAGGTAAGTGAACATTTTCTAACACTTAACACTCACCTCACATACTTACCACTCCACACTTGCACCCATCACTCACCTCTGCATTGCACTTTCAGGTTCCTCCGACCCCTGCAGACCTCCTACTCGACTCCTCCAACCCGGCAGGGTTCTCCAAGGTCGGGAAGCCTTCACCTGAAAAGGTAAAATGGGACTAAACCTTTTTTCTGCCTGTTAACTACCTGTTAACAGGCAGTTAAAAGGATTTAATCCCTTTCCCACCTCGAGGAGATGGGACCCGAAGAAGCATGTCTTCCCGCCTCCTGGCAAAAGGGCAAGGAGGCGGGATGGGGGCGGGTTTGCCATCCACCCCCACTTTCTGCTACTTTACCGGCAGTCGTGCCTCCATACCCGCCTCCTCGGGGCTGAGAAAATCCAGCCTTATGTCACAGCCCACAATGCAGTGAAAGACAACTGTTACAGTTGAATTCTCATTGTGGCCCCTTTATATCCAGCATACTGATCAGTGCCGATCCAATCCCGCCAGGGCTCCCCTAGCAATGTTCCCGAGCCCCGTGTATCCCGTGCTGCACCAGTTAAAATAATATCAGGGTCCTCATTGCATCATAGGACCCTGACTTATATATATTCATGAGCCTCCCACCTCTCCATAATGGGAGACTCGTCAGCCCCGATACTCGCCACTGTTAATATTACGGGAGCCAGGAATGCGGGATGGGAGCGGGATCACCATTGCTGCCATTTTAACCCCTTGCCCAACCCTATCCTGCCTGTCGGGGGTGGGGTGTTTAAAATCGAGGTCATGTAGTCTACTAACAACCCTTAGTCTTGTTCAACCTCATCCTTGTATATTTCAACACCATTCATGGATTATGCTTGTTATCTATTTTTCCTTCCTATATGTGGCACTTTACACTTGTCTGTTTTAAATTTTATCTCCCATTATCCTGCCCACTTGCACATTTTGTCCAACTCATTCTGAGTTGCCTTGGCCAATTGCACTGCCCCTTCAAGTTTGGTGTCATCTTCAAATTTGACCACTTCGTATTGAGTTTCTGAATCCAGGCCATTGAAGTAAATTAGAGACAGTAGTGGTCCCAGCACTAAGCCCAGAGGCACCCCCCTTAGTACTCCTCCCACACATCATTGTTTCCTACCCTTCAGCCAGTATCTTAACCTTACCCAGGATTTACCCTGAATCCTCACAGCTTTGAGTTTAATTATTTGCCTTTCGTGCCTTTCGCAGGTAGTGCAGGAGTCCCCGGAGTGTATCTTGCTCTCTAACCGGTGGTGATGGCAATGGTTCCACTGGGGAGTACAGCCAGATCCAAGTCCATGGCACCATGGGTGGCTCAGCTGTACTGGGCAGGGGGAGGAGAAAGGTCCAGAAAGAACTAGTGATAGGGGATTCAATAGTTAGGGGAGCAGACAGGCGTTTCTGTGGCCGCAGATGTGATTCCAGGATGGGATGTTGCCTCCCTGGCGCCAGCGTCAAGAATGTCACTATGCGGCTGCAGAACATTCTGAGGGGGGAGGGTGAACAGCCAGAGGTCGTGGTCCATATTGGTACCAACGACATAGGTAGAAAGAGGCATGAGGTCATGCAGGCAGAGTTTAGGGAGCTAGCAAAGACCTCAAAGGTAGTAATCTCCGGATTACTCCTGGTGCCACACGCGAGTGAGTATAGAAATCGGAGGATAGAGCAGATGAATGCGTGGCTGGAGAGATGGTGCAGGAGGGAGGGCTTTAGATTCCTGGGGCATTGGAACAGGTTCTGGGGAGATGGGACCTGTATAAGCTGGACAGGTTGCACCTCAACAGGGCCAAGACCAATATCGTCGCGGGGAGGTTTGCTAGTGCTGTTGGAGAGGTTTAAACTAGCTTGGCAGGGGGATGAGAACATGCACGTAGATTCAGAAGGGAGAGAAGCAAAGCTGGAAATGGAAGACAGAAAATTAGTAAGCATGTTAGAAGACAGAGGAAACAAAGGCTAGAAAATAGACAACAAGGGAGTTTGGCAGTGCTGAACAGTATTTACTTTAATGCAAGGAGTCTAGTGAATAAGGCAGATGAACTAAGGACACAGATAGATGTGCAAATGTGATATCATAGCTATTACTGAAACATGGTTGAAAGAAGGGCTGGAATGGCAGCTCAACGTTCCTGGATATAGGGTTTTTAGGCGAGATAGAGAGGGGAATAAAAAAAGAGGGGGTCGCAATATTGGTTCTTCTTCTTCTTAGGCAGTCCCTCGGAACCGAGGATGACTTGTTTCCACACTAAAAATGAGTTCTCAGGTGACTGATGAGTCCAATGCGGGACCTACAGTCTCTGTCACAGACGGTGGTTAAAGGGGTGGGTGGGTCGGTTGCTTGGGTTGATGTGCGCTCCTTCCACTGTTTGCGCTTGGCTTCTGCTTGCTCCCAGCGAAGAGACTCGAGGTGTTCGGCGCCTCCCTAGATGCTTCTCCTCCACTTTGTGCGGTCTTGGGCCAGGGATTCCCAGGTGTCGGAGGGGATGTTGCACTTTTTCAAGAAGGCTTTGAGGGTGTCCTTGAAGCGTGTCTTCTGCCCACCTGAGGCTCTCCTGCCGTGTCGGAGCTCCAAGTAGAGTGCTTGTTTTGGGAGTCTCATATCGGGCATACGGGCGATGTGACCCGTCCATCGGAGCTGATCGAGCGTGCTCAAAGCTTCGATGCTGGGGATGTTGGCCTGAGCGAGGACACTGATGTTGGTGAGCCTATCCTGCCAATGGATTTGCAGGATCTTGCGGAGGCAGCGTTGGTGGTACCTCTCCAGTGCTTTGAGGTGCCTGCTGTGCATGGTCCATGTCTCTGAAGCGTACAGGAAGGCGGGAATCACTACTGTTCTGCAGACCATGAGCTTGGTGCCGGGTTTGAGGTCCTGGTCTTCAAACACTCTCTTCCTCAGGCGACCGAAGGCTGCACTGGCACACTGAAGGCGGTGTTGGACTTCATCATCAACGTCTGCCCTTGTTGACCGAGGTATGGAAAGTGGTCCACATTGTCCAAGGCCTCGTCGTGGATTTTGATAATCGGGTGGCAGTACTGTGTGGCGGGGGCAGGTTGGTAGAGGACCTTTGTTTTATGGATGTTTAGTGTAAGGCCCATGCTCTCGTATGCTTCGGTGAAGGTGTTGACGATGGTTTGGAGTTTGATCTCGGAGTGTGCGCAGACGCAAGCATCGTCTGCATACTGTAATTCGATGACAGAGGATGGGACGACCTTGGATCTGGACTGGAGGCAACGGAGGTTGAACAGTTTCCCATTTGTTCTGTAGATTAGCTCCACTCCAGCGGGGAGCTTACTGAGGGTGAGATGGAGCATTGCAGTAAGGAAGATCGAGAAGAGCATTGGTGTGATGACACAGCCCTGCTTGACCCCAGTCCATACGTGAATTGGGTCTGTGGTTGATCCGTTGGTCAGGATTACGGCTTGCATGTCGTCGTGAAGCAGGCGGAGGATGGTGACAAACTTTTGAGGGCAGCCGAATTTGTGGAGGACACTCCATAATTCCTCACAGTTGACATTGTCGAAGGCCTTTGTGAGATCAAAGAAGGCCATGTACAGCGGTTGGTGCTGTTCCCTGCATTTCTCTTGTAGTTGACGCACGGTGAAGATCATGTTCATTGTGCCCCTTAGTGGGCGGAATCCGCATTGCGACACTGGGATGAGCTCTTCAGCCACTGGGAGAAGGCGATTGAGGAGGATTCTTGCGATGACTTTCCCTGTCAGCAGGAAAACTCCTCTGTAATTATCGTAATCGGACTTGTCACCTTTCTTGAAGATGGTCACGATTACGGCATCTCTGAGATCCCCTGGCATGCCCTCCTCCTTCCAAATAAGAGGGGGTCACAATATTGGTTAAAGAAACAATTACAGCTGTGAGGAGGGATGATGGGCCAAAAATCCGGCCCTTCCCGGGTGAGTACGCACTGTGTACTCACCCGTAAGGCGTTTTGAAGTGCCGGTTTCCTGCATGCACTGCGCATGCGCGGGAAACCGGAACTTCCGGTCTGGTGAAGGGGGCGGTTCATAGGTGAACCGCGTGTGCAGTAGAGGCTGTGCGCACACAACAAACTTAAGTTTTGTTTCAGGTTTCTACGGGAGGGTAAGTATTGAAGAACCTACGCTTTTAAAAAGGAGGCGCAGGACCCGTTTTCAACAAGGTAAGTGGTTAATTAATTATAATTTTAAAAAATTTTCAACAGGTTTATCTTTTTTAGATACTTTAAAGAAAGGTAAGTTTATTTTTAGCACTCTTAAAAAGTATTTTAATTTTTTCAAAAATTTATATTTTTGTTTAAAGTAGTTAATTTATTTAACTTATAGTTATTTTATAAATGTGATGGTTTTTTAAATTTATTTTAAGTTTAGCTGTTCTTTTGGGGCCGATTTCTTCCTGTCAAATCTATGAATGAAAGATGGTCTGCTGCCATTGGCTCTCCATGGCCCACGTGATCCCAGGGGACGCATCGCACTAACTGCACCCCTGGGACACGCAAGCACTGCGCGCCGGCACTTGGAGCAGGCCCAGGAGCTGAAGTTCCCGTGGGCCCAGAGGTCAACGGCAGGCGCGGTAGGTAAGTGCGCGCGCGATCCTTACCCCCGCGGCAAGCCGGAGAGGCGAATTTCAGGGCCGATATGTTAGAAGGATCATGAAATGAGGCTATATGGGTTGAACTGAAGAACAAAAAAGGGGGAACCACACTGCTGGGAGTGTACTATAGATCCCCAAATAGTCAGAGAGAGATAGAAGAGCAAATATGTAGGCAGATTTCTGAGAAGTCCAAAAACAATAGGGCAGTAATAGTCGGGGATTTCAACTACCCAAATATTAATTGGGATAAAATCAGTGTAAAAGGTATAGAGGGTGCAGAATTCTTATAATGCATTCAGAAGAACTTTTTATTCAGTACGTAGCAAGTCCAACAAGAGGGGGTGCAGTTCTGGACTTAGTTTTAGGGAAGGAAGCTGGGAAGGTGGAAGGGGTATCACTGGGAGAGCATTTTAGTGGAAGTGATCATAATTCAGTTAGATTTAGCGTAGTTTATGGAAAAGGACAAAGATAGACCAGGAGTAAAAGTTTTCAATTGGGGAAAAGGCCAATTTTACTAAGCTGAGATGTAATTTAGCAAAAGTTGACTGGAAACAGCTACTTGAAGGTAAATCAGTGTCAGAGCAGTGGGAGCCATTCAAGGATGAGATAGTGAGGGTTGAGTGCAAATATGTTCCCACAAAGAAAAAGGGTGGGACTCCCAAATCTAGAGCCCCCTGGATGTCAAGGGGCATACAGGGTAGGATAAGATAAAAAAAGGAACCTTATGTCAGATACCGAGAGCTCAATACTGCAGAAAGCCTAGAGGAGTATAGAAAGTGCAGGGGTGAAATTAAAAAGGAAATTAGGAAAGCAAAGAGAGGGCATGAAAATATATTGGCAAGTAAAATCAAGGAAAACCAAAAGATGTTTAATAAATACTTAAAGAGCAACAGGATAACTAAGAAAAGAGTAGGGCCTATTCGAGACCAAAAAGGTAACCTGTGTGTGGAGGCGGAAGACATGGGTATGGTTCTTAATGAATACTTTGCGTCTGTCTCCACAAAAGAGAGGGACGATGCAGACATTGTAGTTGAGGAGGAGTGTGAAATTTTGGATGGGATAAACACAGTGAGAAACAAAATATTAAGGGGTTTAGCATCTTTGAAAGTAGATAAATCACCAGGCCCAGATGAAATGTATCCCAGATCATTAAGAGAAGCAAGGGAGGAAATAGCGGAGGCTCTGACCATCATTTTCCAATCCTTTCTGGCTACAGGCATGGTGCCGGAGGACTGGAAGACTGCTAACATTGTACATTAAACATTGTTGTTTAAGCAAGGGATAGACCAAGTAATTCCAGGCCAGTCAGCCTAATTGTTGGAAAAAATTTTGAGGGATAGTATTAATCATCATTAAAACAGGCATGGATTAATCAAGGACAGTCAGCATGGATTTGTTAAGGGAAGATTGTGTCTGACTAACTTGATTGAATTTTTGAGGCGGTAACAAGGAGGGTCGATGAGGGTAGCTCATTTGATGTAATCTACATGGATTTTAGTAAGGCTTTTGACAAGGTCCCACATGGAAGACTGGTCAGAAAAGTAAAAGCCCATGGGATCCAAAGGAAAATGGCAAGTTGGATCCAAAATTGGCTCAGTGGCAGGAAGCAAAGGGTAATGGTCGATGGGTGTTTTTGTGACTGGAATGCTGTTTCCAGTGAGATTCCGCAGGGTTCAGTACTAGGTCCCTTGCTTTTCATGGTATATTTCAATGATTTGGACTTAAATGTAGGGGACATGAAAAAGAATTTTGCAGATGATCCAAAAATTGGCCATGTGGTTGATAGTGAGGAAGAAAGTTGTAGACTGCAGGAAGATACCACTGGCCGGGTAGGCTGCAAAGTGGCAAATGGAATTCAATCCAGAGAAGTGTGAGGTAATACATTTCGGGAGGGCAAACAAGGCAAGGGAATACACAATAAATGGTAGGATACTGAGAAGTGTAGAGGAACAAGGGGACCTTGGAGTGCATGTCCACAGAGCCCTGAAGGTAGCAGGTCAGGTAGATAAGGCGGTTACAAAGGCATACGGGATACTTTTATTAGCCGAGACATAGGGGGAAAAATTCAGTCGCGCCCAAATATCGTCCGGGCGCAAAAATTAGCGCCTGGCGCTAATTATCGCCACTGACTGGAAACTTCACTTTTAACGCCCCGGGAGGTGATTGGAGCGCTAAATCAGGCGCTGCACACCTGTCTTAAGGCGCAAAGGCCGAGGACTGAGGCGCTAACTCAGAGCGCTGGCGAAGCTCATGTAATGTCAGTCAGCAATGGAACACACACACAATGGCACGGGCCAGTTCTTAAAGGGGATGGTTAATCTTGCTTTCCATCCACATCCTGTTCATTGCAGCCTTGAATCTCGGCCTGGAGAGACTTGCACATCAAATGTGCTGGAAAGAACAATGGAGAGTACCAGGCAAAGAGCTCAGAGTGCAGCCCCCACAGTCTCTGCTAAATCGATACAAGGAATGGCAAATCAAAATGAACCTGCAAAGTGCTGCTCAGTACCCAAAACTCCTTCACACAACGTTGAATCTTTCCAGAAGTCTCTCCCTCTCTCTCTCAGAATGCGTAGTTCAAAAATGGCACCAACAATAAAAGGCAGGAAGCGGTCACCTTTAAATAGCGCTCCCCCTTTCCCTTCATGACTGCAGAACGCTCCCCTCAACCTGTCGTTGCTAGCGTCAGGCGGTAAGGCAGGGGGCGCCACTCAATATCCACTCCGGGGCGATACCGGGGCGTTGCACACTCGACTGACGTCATGATCTGCCGGCGCAGGAGATCGTGGCGGTAGTGTTTAGCGCCGCCGCAAAATGGCTAGTTAATTTCGCGAGCGGCGCAAACTTCGCCGCGCCTGGGCGCTAGATGCTTTGCGCCCCATTAGCGCCCTCTTAAGGCACTAACGGGAGGCGCAACCAACTGAATTTTCCCCCATAGAATATAAGAGCAGGGAAGTTGTGCTAGAACTGTATAAAACATTAGTTAAGCCACAGCTAGAATACTGCGTACAGTTCTGGTCACCACATTACAGGAAGGGTGTGATTGCACTAGAGAGGGTACAGAAGAGATTTACAAGGATGTTGCCAGTACTGGAGATTTTTAGCTATGAGGAAAGATTGGATAGGCTGGGGTTGTTTTCTTTGGAACAGAGGAGGCTGAGGGAAGATTTAATTGAGGTGTATAAAATTATAAGGGGCCGAGATAGAGTGGATAGGAAGGACCTTTTTCCTTTAGCAGTGGGGTCAATAACCAGGGGGCATAGATTTAAAGTAATTGGTAGAGGAATTAAAGGGTAGTTGAGGAAAATCTTTTTCACCCAGAGGGTGGTGGGGGTCTGGAACGCACTGTCTGAAAGGGTGGTAGAGGCAGAAACCCTCATCACATTTAAAAAGTACTTGAATATGCATTTGAAGTGCTGTAACCTACAGGGCTACGAACCAAGAGCTGGAAAGTGGGATTAGGCTGGATAGCTCTTTTTCGGCCGACACAGACACGATGGGCCAAATGGTCTCCTGCTGTGCTGTAAATTTCTATGATTCACTGATTCTATGGAACTTTATGAAAAGTCTTTGTGAAGTCAAGGTACACCTCATCATAGGACTTATCACAGTCCATTTGGGGTGGTTAATTAATCAAAGTCAAGGAGGTTGGTTAAGCAACATCTTCTCCTTCTGAATCCATGTTGGCTTGACTAGGTTTCTGTAATTCAGATGATTCTCAAGTGTACACCTGATAATCAATTACATTATTTTACTTGGAATGGATGTCAGACATAAGAACATAAGAAATAGGAGCAGGAGTAGGCCATTCGGCCCTTCGAGTCTGCTCCGCCATTCAGTGAGATCATGGCTGATCTTCTGCCTCAACTCCATTCACCGGCCTATCGCCATATCCCTTGATGCCCTTACTAGTCAGAAATCTATCGACTTCTGTTTTGAACATACCCAATGACTGAGCCTCCACAGCCCTCTGGGGTAGAGAATTCCAAAGATTCACCACCCTCTGTGTGAAGAAATTTCTTCTCATCTCAGTCCTGAATGGCCTACCCTTTATCTTGAGGCTGTGGCCCCTGGTTCTAGACTCCCCAGCCAAGAGAAACATTCTCCCAGCATCCACCCTCTCAAGCCCTGTAATAATTTTGTATGCTTCAATGAGATCCCCTCTCATTCTTCTGAATTCAAGAGAATACAGGCCTAGTTTACTCAATCTCTTATCATACGACAGTCCCGCCATCCCAGGAATCAATCTCGTGAACCTTCGTTGCACTCCCTCTATGGCAAGTATATCCTTCCTTCGGTAAGGAGACCAAAATTGTACACAGTACTCCAGGTGTGGTCTCACCAAGGCCCTATATAATTGGAGTAAGACTTCTTTACTCCTGTACTCAAATCCTCTTGTAATGAAGGGCAGCATACCATTTGCCTTCCTAATGGCTTTCTGCACCTACACATTCACTTTCATTGACTCATGTACACGGACACCCAGTTCCCTTTGAGCATCTGCATTCCCCAATCTTTCACCATTTAGGAAATACTCTGCCTTTCTGTTTTTTCTACCAAAGTGGATAACTTCACATTTCTCCACATTATATTCCATCTGCCATGTTCTCACCCACTCACTGAGCCTGTCAAGATCCCCTTGAAGCCTTTTCACATCCTCTTCACAACTGACACTGCCACCTAGCTTTGTATCATCAGCAAATTTGGAAATGTTACATTTAGTCCCCTCATCCAAATCATTGATATAGATTGTGAATAGCTGGGGCCCAAGCACCGATCCTTGCGGTACCCCACTAGTCACAGCCTGCCATCCTGAAAAAGACCCGTTTATCCCTACTCTTTGTTTTCTGTCTGTTAACCAATTCTCAATCCATGCTAGTATATTACCCCCAATTCCATGTGCCCTAATTTTGTTCACCAACCTCTTGTGTGGGACCTTATCGAAGGCCTTCTGAAAATCCAGATACATCACATCTACCGGTTCCCCTTTGTCTATTCCACTAGTTACATCCTCAAAGAACTCCAATAGGTTTGTCAAACAGGATTTGCCTTTCATAAATCCATGTTGACTCTGCCTAATCTTACTATTAGTTTCTAAGTGCCCAGTTATTGCATCCTTTATAATAGATTCCAGCATTTTCACAACTACTGATGTGAGGCTAACAGGTCTGTAGTTCCCCGTTTTCTCTCTCCCTCCTTTCTTAAATAGCGGGGTTACATTTGCTATCCTCCAATCTGCAGGAACCGTTCCAGAATCTATAGAATTTTGGAAGATGACAACCAATGCATCCACTATTCCAATGGCCACCTCTTTCAAAACCCTAGGATGTAGGTCACCCGGTCCTTGGGATTTATCGACTTTTAGTCCCATTAATTTTGCTAGTACTGTTTATTTACTAATAATAATTTCATTAAGTTCCTCATTCTCGTCACACCCTTGGTTTTCTCGTATTTCTGGGAGGTTTTTTGTGTCTTTCTCCGTGAAGACAGAAACAAAGTATTTATTTAATTTCTCAACCATTTCCTCATTCCCCAATATAAATTCTCCCGTCTCTGACTGTAAAGGACCTACATTTACCTTCGCCAGTCTTTTCCTTTTCACATACCTATAGAAGCTTTTACAATCCGTTTTTATATTTTTCGCAAGTTTGTGCTCATATTCCATTTTCCCTTTCTTTATTAATTTCCTGGTCCCCCTTTACTGATTTCTAAAAAGATCCCAATCCTCAGGCTGACCGCTTTTTCTGGCAACTTTATAAGCTTCCTCCTTTGACTTAATAATAGCTTTAATTTCTTTTGTTAGCCATGGTTGGATCACTTTTCCTTTTGGGTTTTTATGCCCTAGAGGAATATATGTTTGTTGCAAATTATGCATTATTTCCTTGAATGTTAGCCATTGTATGTCCACCTTCATACCTTTTAATGTAGTTTCCCAATCTACCATGGCCAACTTGTCCCTCATACCCTTGTAGTTTCCTCTGTTTAGATTGAAGACCTTAGTTTCAGATTGGACTACATCACTCTCAAACTTAATGTAAAATTCAATCATATTATGGTCACTTGTCCCTAAAGGCCCCTTTACCACAAGATTATTGATTAGCCCTTTCTCATTACACAGTACCAGATCCAGAATAGCCTGTTCCCTGGTTGGTTCCTCCACATACTGATCCAGGAAACCATCTTGCATGCATTCCAAGAATTCGTCCTCCACACCATTAGTGGTAATTTGATTTGCCCAGTCAATATGTAGATTAAAGTCCCCCATGATTACCATACTGCCCTTGTTACATGCACTTCTAATCTCTTGATTGATACTGTGCCCTACATTACTGTTTGGTGGCCTATACACAACTCCCACCAATGTTTTCCACCCTTTGCTGTTTCTTAGCTCCACCCAAACTGGTTCCAGTTCTACATCACGATCTGCCAAGCCAAGATCTTTAATCTCTACCGTACCGATCTCATCCCTTATTAACAGCGCTACGCCACCTCCTTTTTCTTTTTGTCTGTCCTTCCTAAATGTTGAGTACCCTGGAACATTCAGTTCCCAGCTTTGGTTAGTTACCCTGCAACCATGTCTCTGTAATGGCAATGACATCATACCCATTTACTTCTATTAGTGCCATTAATTCATCTACCTTGTTGCGAATGCTACGTGTATTTAGATAAAGTGCCTTCAACTTTGCCTGTTTAATATTTTTCTGCACTTTGACCCTCTTTACTGTTGGTCTTTGTTTCTGCTCCCTACTAGTTTTGCTGACTACTTTTCAAACTTGCACTTCCAGCTTTGTTTCTCTCCATTCTGGGCCCACACTTAGGTTCCCAGCCCCCTGACAAACTAGTTTAAATCTTTCCCAACAGCACTAGCAAACCCCCCTGCGAGGATGTTGGTCCCGTTTCTGCCGAGGTGTAACCCGTCCAGCTTGTACTGGTCCCATCTTCCCCAGAATCAGTCCCAATACCTCAGGAATTTAAATCCCTCCCTCCTACACCATCTCTCCAGCCACGCATTCATCTGGTCTATTCTCCTATTTCTGTTCTCGCTAGCACGTGGCACTGGGAGTTATCCTGCGATTACTACCTTTGAGGTCCTGCTTTTTAACTTATTTCCTAGCTCCCTGTATTCTGCTTGCAGGAGCTCGTCCCTCTTTCTACCTATGTCGTTGGTACCGATATGGACCACGACCTCTGGCTGTTCACCCTCCCTCTTGTCACCTTTTTATTTTAATATGGGCACCACATTAGCCTGTTCCCAATCTACTGGTACTTCCTCAATGCTCCTTGACTCCCTCGTAATTATGGTCAGTGATTCACAAATCTCTCTCTTGTCTCCACAAGTTTACCACTCCTGTGTTAAATAATTAAATCTAAACAGTCTGTACACTTTCCTCTTCCGAGCTTGAAACTGGGTCTCTTGGTTCTAGAGCTTGTGGTAATCCTGAACATATTGGCCCAGAAATTCGGCCAAATACGGGAGAGTACGCACTGTGTACTCACCCGTATTCGGTCCCGAAGTGCCGGTTTCCTGCATGCACTGCGCATGCGCGGGAAACCGGCACTTCCGATATTGCGAAGGGGGCGGTTCCTAAGTGAACCACGTGCGCACTACAGGCTGTGCGCATGCAGCACACTTAGGTTTTTTTTCAGGTTTGAACGCGAGGGTAAGTATGGAAGATTTTACACATGAAAAAAGGAGGCGTAAGACCCCCTTTTAACAAGGTAAGTAGTTAATTAAGTATTATTTTAAATTTTTTTCAACAGGTTTATCTTTTTTAGAGACTTTAAAGAAAGGTAAGTTTATTTTTATAACTTTTAAAAAGAATTTAAATTTTTTCAAAAATTTAAATTTTTGTTTAAAGTGGTTAATTTATTTAACTATAGTTATTTTATTAATGTGATGGGTTTTTTAAAAAATTTAATTGAGGTTTAGCTGTTCTTTTGGGGGCAAGTTGTATTCATAGTTTTGACAGTTCTCCTGTCAAAACTATGAATGAAAGATGGTGTGCTGCCATTGGCTCTAACTGGCCCACGTGATCCCAGAGGTCGCATCGAACTAACTGCGCCTCTGGGACATGCACACACTGCGCGCCGGCACCAGGGAGAGGCCCAGGACCAGAAGTTCGTGTGGGCCCGAACCATAAAGGCAGGCGCGGTAGGTAAGATCACGCCGGATCCTTACCCCCGCGGCAACCATCGAAGTCTAATTTCTGGGCCATTATCTGGGTTCAATTTATATATTACCTTAATCAAGGCAGCTCAATCACTCCTCACGCATAAGATGCCTTAAACTTGCTGTCAGTTTGGTTACCCTTTATTGCACAGTCTTCAATATCCGGATATCCTTGCTGTAGTGCAGCAACCAGAATTGCACACAGTACTTCAAGTGTGGCTGTACCAATGCCTTGTACTGATTCATTATCACCTCCTGAGATTCTATCCCTGTGGCTATACATCTCAAGATCTGATTAGCTTTCCTTACTGCTGCTGGACACTATGTTGAAGATCTCGGTGAGCTATCCACCACTTCCTTCCTCCCTGATCTCTCGTTTGTGTTGTGACCTGTAACCTAGAGTTACTTGGTTCATATTCCGACTATTTATTTCCCTTTCCTAGTCTTATTACCTTGCATTTGACCTACTAAGTACCTTTTACCAGTCATCAGCTCACCTTCACAGTCCATCCAGATTCCTTTCTGTTTGGTTTGCCTGTTCCCTATTGTTTGAAACATATCCCCCTCACCCTGCCATTTTAGTGCCATCTGCAAACTTAGATAGCTTTTAGTTGTCTCCAGCTGTAAATCATTTATATACATTGATCCCTTGTGGTGCCTCGCTAGTGACCCTTAGCCATTCTCTATCTCATTTTTATATTTATTTCAGTCCTCCATGCTATCAAATAGCTTTATACTTATAGTTTTATACTTTAAGAACTATGGGGGTAATTTTCAACTTCGCCACCTGGCTGGTAACCCGGCAGAGCGGAGCACGCGCCTGTTGTAGAACCCCCTTGATTTCTATTCCATTGAAATGATTGGAATGAAAGTCAAGCAGCTTCTATAATGGGCAGATGATCCATTCCGCCGAGTTACCACCGATGTACTAAAGTTACAAATTAACCCCATGTCTATTTTGCCATTATTCCCCACATTACTTCCTCTGTTGCCCAGATCAGTTTTTTCTCCTCCATTAACCCCGCCGTATGTATCCATTCTGTACTCTCTATATGGTATTTCAAAACATGATGCAGTTCCATGCTTTTCCCCTCTAAAAGTACTGTCCATTCTAGTTACTTAGCTCATTCCTCATCCCCTCAAAATGTACCTTTCTAAAGTGGAATATTTCTACTGTACTCATTCTCTTTTCCAGCATGTCTAACCTTAAACTCCACCATATTATAGTCACTGCTTCAAGGAGTTCCCTGACACTGACCTGTTCTACCATCTGGTTATTACTTAATAACCTGTTCGAGAAAATAATCTGGAAGTTGACTATTGGAATTGAAGTTACTTCAGTGTAGTGATGTTTGCTGAACTGAATGCGGCACCTTCACTTTCTATGCACTTTTACATTCGCACTTTTTCCACACAAAGGGTTGTGGAAATCAAGAATTCTCTCCCCCAGAAAGCTGTGGATGCTGGGTCAATTAAAAATTTCAATACTGAGATCAACAGAAATGTAATAGGTAAGGGTATAAAGGAATATGGATCAAAGACAGGTAAATGCAGTTGAGGTGTAGATTAGCTATGATCTAATAGAATGGTGCATCAGGCTCAAGGGGCTGAATGGCCCCTCCTAGCATTTTCTGCCCAGTAGCATTTCTTTAAATAATTTGGAAAAACAGGAGGACAAATTTCAAAGTTTTTTGAGCTAAAGTGTGTTTTTTAAATAGGCTTTATGTGTGTGTGAGAGAGAGAAATGACTGTTCCAATTATACACCTGTTGTAGCATTTGTTTTGTGTTCTGTAAAGTTGAAAATTGTATTAAACTGCAGGGCGAAGAGAGAGAGAGTGGATTCACAGAGAGGAAGTGATACAGAGAAGTGTGAGCGAGAGGAAGAGAATGGGATCGATTTTCACCTGTTTACCACCCCATTTACACTGGAAAACAGAGTGATAGGCAAATGAAAATTTAAAAATTGAGTCCCAGCCACAGGCCACCCGAACTTGATTTTCAAGCAGGCTTTGAAATGGGCGTCCAATGCTCCCACCTGAAACAGGTGACAGCGTTCTTAAAATATTTAAATTGGGGTGCTATGCCCGATGCAACACCCCAACGTGATTTCCGTGCACCAATTGTCGGAGCATGCACCATGCACACCCTGCCCATTGGTCCCTGGCGTGGAGCCACCTAACCAGTGGTTCTTAAATGGATTGCTGCAAGCTGCTCCAAAAATGACCCAATTTTTTTGAAGTGCTTCTCCTAGTCCCACAAAACTATTCTGGACCACTGCAGGTCCCTGTAAGGTCTTCCCCCACCTTTCTACCCCATCACCACCCCCACCACCCCCCCCCCCAACCCAGATCACCTGCCCTCCTTCTGGTCTGTACTGTCAGCCGGTTTGGTGTAGTGGCCAGCTGATTTCCTGTCCTTCCCAACTGCCTCAGAGCACCCATCTCTTAACTCGCTGGCTGCATGCTAATGAGGCTCTACCACCAAAATGTTTTGGGCCTCTTGCTGCTGCGATCAGGCGAGCAGCCTGATCGTAATGCCCGTTGCTCATCCAATTACCACAGCAAACCAAAATCGACCCCAGTATGTCTTCATTTCATGCTACTTCATTTCTCAGAACAGAACAGAGCTTTAAAGCCAACTAATTATCTCCAATGTGTTTTTTGACTGAAAAGATCAATGCTAATCACATATAACTGTGACGCAGTAATTCTAATTTTTAACACGCACCAAGAGAAAGAGACATACAAGGATAGACATAGAAAGAAAAACAGGCAGCTTCTTTCCACATCCTAACTTGATTGCTTTTTAAAAAATCAAGTTGGATTTTGAAAGCAAATAAAGCCTTTCTGAAGAAAATAAATAGGAAGGAATAGCAAGGAAACGGGTTGAAGGGGAGGGGGCTTCTGGGCTCTCAGCACTCACCCTTGGGAGGGAACAAGTGGGCATAGGGAAGAGTTGATGGAGGGTCAAGGGTGAGATGAATGACAGTAAAGCAATGGAGGAGAGGGGAGGATACAGGGATTGAGTGGATTGATCAACAAGGAAGTGATGGGGTTGTGGTAAGAGTGAGGGGATGGTATGAAGGCAAATGGATTGTGGGAAGGTGAAAGCATAGGGAAACAACACATGATTGCATAAGTAAATGGAAAGAGAGCTGTTGAGGGCCCTATTTTTGCACAACCCCCCCGCCAAATGCAGGCGTCGATGGGTCCTTTACCCAGCTCACTATGCCATGCAGGGTATAACATATTTAGAAAGGATAGGGAAAGAAGAAAGGGAGGTGGGGTAGCTGAACAAATTAGAGATAACAATGTCAGTAGAAAAAAGGAACATACCTAACATTAAGATACAAGCAGAATCCATATGGATTGAGATAAAGGATAAGAAGGGGTTAATCATAGGTATTCTACTGATCACCTAAAAGTGGAAGGGAAGTAGAGGAAGAAATATGTAAGCAAATTTTTGAAATGAGTAAAAGATATAGGAACACACACACAATGGCACGGGCCAGTTCTTAAAGGGGATGGTTAATCTTGCTTTCCATCCACATCCTGCTCATTGCAGCCTTGAATCTCGGCCTGGAGAGACCTGCACATCAAATCTGCTGGAAAGAACAATGGAGAGTACCAGGCAAAGAGCTCAGAGTGCAGCCCCCACAGACTCTTCTAAATCGATACAAGGAATGGAAAATCAAAATGAACCTGCAAAGTGCTGCTCAGTACCCAAAACTCCTTCACACAACGTTGAATCTCTCCAGAAGTCTCTCTCTCTCTCTCTCAGAATGCGTAGTTCAAAAATGGCACCAACAATAAAAGGCAGGAAGCGGTCACCTTTAAATAGCGCTCCCCCTTTCCCTTCATGACTGCAGAACGCTCCCCTCAACCTGTCGTTGCTAGCGTCAGGCAGTAAGGCAGGGGGCGCCACTCAATATCCGCTCCGGGGCGATACCGGGGCGTTGCGCACTTCGACTGACGTCACGATCTGCCGAATAATAATCATGCGAGATTTCAACGACCCCAAAATATATTGGCAAGCTGAGGTAGAGAATGGGGAAAAGGGAAAGGAGTTTTTACAAAGTGTACAGGAGTCCTTTCTTACCCAGTACGTAAGAAACCCAACAAGACAGGAATCATTGCTAGATCTAATAATGGAAAATTAACCAGGGCAGATAAGAGAAGTAAACTAAGGGGAACATGTAGGCAATAGTGAGCACAACATAATAAGATTTAAAATAATGATTGAGAAAGACATAAATAAAACAAAGACCAAAGTAATGGATTGGAAAACAGCTAATTTTGAGGGAATGAGAATGCAACTAGGGAAGATAAACTGGAAAAAAAATACTGACAAAGAGATAGAACAAAAGTGGGAAATATTTTAAAAGATGATCGATATAGTTCAGGAGAAATATATTCCTCTAAAGAACAAGAACAAACTAGCTAATAATGAAACACTATGAATGAATATAGATAAGGGCAGAATTGAAACTAAAGAAAAAGACATACACTAAGTACATAGACAATGAAGGAGAGGATGACAAAAGAGGTTTGGAAAGAAGTCAAAAAAAATAGCAATTCAAAGAGGAATTACAAAATGAAATTATCAAGAAGTATAAAAATAAATAGTAAAGTATTCTACAGACACATAAATTACATAAGGAAAATTAGGATTGGGATAGGGCCACTAAGAGATGCACAAGATAAACTCACAGGTAATGACAGCGAACTGGCATAAATATTGAATAATCACTTTGCCTCAGTAGTTACTAGGGAGACTAATAAGGTGGGCATGACATTAGAAGAAAACATTTAAAAAGATATCAAGACATTTAAGATAGAAAGGGGGGAGATAATTGCTAAACTGGTTAATCTTAGAGAGGATAAAACCCCTGGTCTGGATGGATTACAACTGTGCATACTAAAAGAGGCTAAGGAAGAGATAGTAGAGGCCCTATTATATATTTATAAAAATTTATTAGAAAAGGGTAGAGTGCCAGAGGACTGGCAGACAGCTAATGTTATTCCTATATTTAAAAAGAGAGATAGAACAAGTCAAGGGAATTATAGACCAGTTAGCTTATCGTCGGTGGTAGGAAAGACAATGGAATCTTTAATCAAAGATGTAATAGAAAAACATCTTGAAACCAAAAACATAATAAAGAATAGTTAACACGGATTTTAAAAGGGAAGCTCATGCTTGACCAACCTTATTGAATTCTTTGAAGAAGTAACAGAAAGAGGAGATAAGGGTAATGTAGTAGATGTAATATACTTGGATTTTCAAAAGGCCTTCAAAAAGGTACCACATAGTAGACTCATGACTAAGGCCAGAGCATGTGGAGTAAGGACATGCAGCAGAATGGATAGCTAGTTGGTTACAAAATAGAAAACAGAGAGTAGGAGTTAAAAGTAATTACTCAGACTGGTGGAAGTTGAGATGTGGTGTACCACAGGGATTGGTGCTGGGACCACAGATGTTCACCATTTACATAAACGATTTGGACTTGGGAATTGGAAGTACAATTTCAAAATTTGAGGATAGCGCCAGATTGGGGGGTATAGTTAATACTGAGGAAGACTGCGACAAAATACAGGAAGACATGAATAAACTTGCAGAATGGGTGTGTAAATGGCAAATGAATTTCAATATAGACAAGTGTGAAGTGGTGCATTTTGGTAGGAGGAATAATGAGGCCACCTACTCCTGGAAAATAAAAATCTAAATGGGGTAGAGGAGTAAAGGGATCTAGGAGTACTGATTCACAGATCATTAAAAGAAGCAACTCAAGTTAGCAAGACCATAAAATACATAAGCAAAGCACTGGAGTTCATTTCTAGAGGAAAAGAATTGAAAAGCAGAGAAGTTATGTTAAACTTGTATAGAACCATGGTTGGACCACATTATAGTACTGTGTACAGTTCTTGTCACCATTTTACAAAAAAGGATATAGAGGTACTAGAGAAGGTGCAAAAAAGATTTGCAAGGGTGATACCAGAACTGAGAAGTTACAACTATCAGTATAGATTGAACAGGCTGGGGCTCTTTTCTCTAGCAAACAGAAGGCTGCGGGGTGACCTAATTTAAAATTATGAAGGGTTTGATAGGGTAGACATAGAACAGATGTTTCTACTTGTGGGGGAGTCCAGAACTATGGGCCATAAATATAAGATAGTTACTAATAAATCCAATAAGGAATTCAGGAGTAACTTCTTTACCCAGAGAGTGGTTAGAATGTGGAACTCACTACCACATGGAGTAGTTAGAAACATAGAAACATAGAAAAATAGGAGCAGGAGTAGGCCATTCGGCCCTTCGAGCCTGCTCCACCATTCAATATGATCATGGCTGATCCTCTATCTCAATACCATATTCCCGCTCTCTCCCCATACCCATTGATGCCTTTTGTGTCTAGAAATCTATCTAGCTCCTTCTTAAATATATTCAGTGACTTGGCCTCCACAGCCTTCTCTGGTAGAGAATTCCACAGGTTCACCACCCTCTGAGTGAAGAAATTTCTCCTCATCTCAGTCCTAAATGTCCTACCCCGTACCCTGAGACTGTGACCCCCTCGTTCTAGACCCCCAGACAGGGGAAACATCCTCCCTGCATCCAGTCTGTCTAGCCCTGTCAAAATTTTATACGTTTCTATGAGATCCCCTCTCATTCTTCTAAACTCTAGTGAATACAGGCCTAGTCGACCCAATCTCTCCTCATACGACAGTCCTGACATCCCAGGAATCAGTCTGGTGAACCTTCGCTGCACTTCCTCTGTGGTAAGTATATCCTTTCTTAGGTAAGGAGACCAAAACTGCACAGTACTCCAGGTGTGGTATATAGGCCTCCAAATAGTAAAATAGAGGTTGGGAGGGCATCACGAGGGAAATTAGAGAAGCGGCAATAAGAGCACAGCTGTCATCATAGGTGACTTTAACTTACATATAGATTGGACTAGCCTAATCATAAAAATAATGAGGAGGAATTCCTTGAGTGTTTAAGGGATGGTTATCTGGATCAATATGTCGAGGAACCAACTCGGGAACAGGCTATATGGACTGGGTACTGTGCAATGAGAAGGGACTAATTAGTAATCTTGTTGTACGGGACCCTTGGGTCAGAGCGATCATAACATGATCGATTTCTCACTCGAATTGGAGAGCGAAGAAATTGACTCAGAGACTAAGGTCCTGAATTTAAACAAGGGGAATTATGATGCCATTAGACGGGAACTGAGTAGGTCTGATGGACAACGTTCCTGGGAGGACTGGAGGTAGATAAACAATGGCAAGCATTTAAAGATAGAATGACAAAATTGCAAAAATTGTTTATACCAATCTGGCATAAAAGGAAATCTAAAAAGGTGACTCAACCGTGGATAACAGGGAAATTAGAGACAGCATAAAATCCAAAGATAGGGCGTATAAAATAGCCAAAAAAGCGCCAGAGCGGAAGATTGGGAACAGTTTAAGATAGAGCAAAGGAGGACAAAGGGCTTAATCAAGAGGGGCAAAATAGCTTACGAAAGCAAGCTGGCGGAAAATATAAAAACTAACTCCAAAAGCTTTTATAAGTATATCAAGAGGAAAAGACTGGTGAAAACCAAAGTTGGTCCATTGCAGTCAGATATGGGGGAATATATAACGGGAAATAAGGAAATGGCAGACCAACTAAATGCATACTTTGGGTCAGTCTTTACGAAGGAAGACACAAAAAACCTCCCTGGGATATCGGGAAAAATAGGGACATTGGCAAAGGAGGAACTGACGCAAATCAATATCTCTAAGGATATGGTGTTAAGGAAGCTAAAGGGATTGAAGGCGGACAAATCCCCAGGACCTGATAACATGCATCCTAGGTACTGAAGGAGGTGGCCCTAGAGATAGCGGATGCACTAAGTATGATTTTTCAGAATTCATTAGACTCGGGAACAGTGCCCATGGATTGGAGGTAGCTAACGTTACCCCACTATTCAAAAAGTGGGTAGGGAAAAAGCAGGTAATTACAGACCTGTAAGCCTACATCAGTTGTGGGCAAAATGCTGGAGTCCATCATTAAGGATGAAATAGCGGAGCACTTAGCAAATGGGACAGGATAGGACAGAGTCAACATGGATTTACAAAGGGTAAATCGTGCTTGACTAATCTATTGGAATTTTTTGAGGAGTAACTGGTAAAATAGATGGGGGAGCCAGTAGATGTGTGTGTACCTGGACTTCCAAAAGGCCTTCGACAAGGTCCCACATTAAAGATTAGCATGGAAAATTGAAGCTCATGGGATAAAGGGGAAAGTATTGACGTGGATAGAGAACTGGCTGTCAGATAGAAAACAGAGAGTTGGAATAAACGGCTCATTTTCTGAATGGCAGCAGTAACAAGTGGGGTACCGCAGGGATCTGTCCTGGGTCCCCAGCTGTTCACAATTTACATTAATGACCTGGATCAGGAGTCGGATGCAGCATTTCCAAATTTGCAGACGACACTAAACTAGGAGGGGGGGTGGGCTCAGAGGAGGAGACCAGGAAGCTCCAGAGCGATTTGGACAGACTGGGTGATTGAGCGGATAAATGGCAGATGCACTATAATGTGGACAAGTGCGAAGTTATCCACCTTGGGTGCAGGAACGGGAGGGCAAATTATTATATAAATGGCAATAAATTGGGAGAGGGGGAAGTACAGAGAGACCTGGGTGTTCTTGTACACCAGTCACTGAAGGCGAGCATGCAGGTGCAACAGGCGGTCAAGAAGGCAAACGGTATGCTGGCCTTCATAGCAAAAGGGTTGGAATACAGGAACAGGGATACCTTGCTGCAGCTGTACAGGGCACTGGTGAGACCACACCTCGAGTGTGCTGTTTCTTTAAAAAGAAACTATTTTTACCGTGATAGATTGTAATGTGAACAGTTATAATCAAAACTGCCTATGTAAACTTTTCATGCTGTAAATACACCATTCTGCCAATGGTGGTGCTGCAACGCCTCAGTTTTGGGTCTCCCAGCTCCTCCACCTGGACTGTGAAAAACATCTATGTTCCAACTAACTCTACTCTGCTTCCCAAATGACTGTGTCCACCCTGCACCAACTATTCCCCACCCTGTAACCCGCTTAATCTGAAAACTACACTTGGTCTCGACGGTCCGTGAGCAACTACATATATATAAAATGCAATAGTCAGGGCCATTTAATGTCTCTATAACCTTTTGTGTAATGTTTATAAATAAAATGAAAACACTAAGGTTTTCCTTTGCAATGTTTGCTTTGCACCTAATAATTTTGTTCACAACTGGAAAAAACAAGTAATGGAATTCTTTTTAAAAAGAAAAATATTGTTCCATCAATATATTATATTATGATGTGCTCTGAAACATACCTTTGCTCTATTTACAGAGTGCCAGCTGCTGAACTTTAGGTTGACCCATCACACAAAATATATTCTTTGGTACTTTGTATCAGGGAGCTCCTTGACCACAGGAGAAGTGAATGCTGCCACTAGTATTCTCACTGAGGTCCTCCAGAGGACTGCAGAGAGCTCTAAATGGCAACTTCTCAGAACAGTGTGGAGGGTTATTGCTTCTTTAGCATCAGCGAGGTGAGATGTGAACTTGAGAGCTAGTCTGTTCTGGCATGTCAGTTGCATAATGTAGGGCTAGACATTGTGGTCAGAGGCGTACCTCCAGAGAACGCCTCCAACCCGCGAAAGAATTATGAAAGTACCTGCTGGCGGCCAGGCTGCGAACACTTTCCTCGAGGCGGAGAGCAACGTAATGGCCCAGGGATCCCAGGGATGCAGGCGGTGCGGAAGTGTACCTGGGATCACATGGGCCTGGTCCTCCAATCAATAAGCCGAATTCCATTTCAAGCATTTACGAAGGGGATCCCCTAATGATATGCAATGGAATCCCCAAATCTAATAATTATACAATGTGCAGAATTGGAATTTTATTCATAGCTTTTTGATAATTTTTTACAACATCAAAACTGTAATCTGGGCCAATATTTGCATAAACTTATTTCATACAGTGTATGTGCATAATTTGGGATATGAAAATGTTTAATTGATGGCTTAGATATCCCCTTATGCTAATGCAAACAGGCCCTGTGCCTGCTTGCATCAACCGTAAGACTTCCGTGCGCAATCACAGGCCAGTCGGTAGGCAAATAGCCCAACTCTGTGCCAGTAATTACTTTATCGTGGCCTCCGTGGATGGCCTGTCAATGCGTACATTGACAAGCCGCAAGTTCCAAATTCAAGCGCATGTATTTCAAAGGGAATGCGACAGCGTACCCTCAATCATACACACCGCAATTTCAGGGCCATTATCACACCACTGTGCAGCTGGATGTTACCAGACTTCACATTGACAAGGACATGGCCACTGGCAGATGCACACTGTCCCCTATGGCAGGCTGTGGGATGGTGGTGGGTTCTAGAAGTGCCAGAATCTGCATGTTCTGGCTGATGTGTCCTCTGTCCCTGTGGCCGATGTGTCCTCTGTCCCTGTGGCCGATGTGTCCTCTGTCCCTGTGGCCAATGTGTCCTCTGTCCCTGTGGCCGATGTGTACTTTGTCCCTGTGGCCAATGTGTCCTCTGTCCCTGTGGCCAATGTGTCGTCTGTCCCTGTGGCCGATGTGTCCTCTGTCCCTGTGGCCGATGTGTCCTCTGTCCCTGTGGCCAATGTGTCGTCTGTCCCTGTGGCCAATGTGTCCTCTGTCCCTGTGGCCGATGTGTCCTCTGTCCCTGTGCCAGCTTACATTTTTGTTAAGAAGGTTCACATTAGTATGTTGCAGATGTTTTATTTTGTTTAAGTTGTTATCCCTAAGTAGCTCTTGCAAAATGCTGATTAAATTAAACTATCAGCCAAGTAACATCTTTCCCTAACAATTGTTATCCTTTAAACTCAGGGGCCTAGAAATTTGATGGCAGTGCGCCCATTTTTCGGGCACTAAACAGCCACCTAAGCCTCCAATATGGCGGGCAGGAAACGCATGTTCATACAAGCCAGAAGTGCATCACTCACCAAATTGATGTAGGTTAAAAAAAAATACATCCAGGGCCCACAACTGAAACAGGCATTAGACCCTTTGCATATGCAAATCTGCGTTCCAACACCTGTTTGAGACTTCTTCTGCAATATTGGTTTGCCTTGAGGCTGCCAGCGCTGACACTTGCTGCATTTAGGAAAACCAAGTCTGCTGGAGATTACATGTCTGCGGCGAGTGGGGTGGGAGGCGGGGGTGGCGTTGTGGGGGGGGGTGGGGTGGGGTAGCACTGAGGAAGTGTTTAGTCATGATGTTCTGATCATCACGAGTGTGGGCAAGCTTGATGGACCAGCTGGGCTTTTCCTGCCGTCACTTTCGTATGTCCGTACGTGCGGCCAAACAGGCGGTTCGTTGCAGGCCGCCACCAAATAGTGAAGTTTGCTAAAAAATACTTACCTGAATGTGGAGTCAGGAGGAGCACTCAACCTCGACCGCACCCCCCTTCCCCCAATCACCACCCTCCCCAATCACCACTGCCACCCTCCCTCCTGGCCACTTCTACCCTCCCTTTCGATCGTTTCCCCCCACCTCCCAGTCCCCTTTAAGGACTTACCTAATGGCCGCTGCCGGAGATGCAGTGACCCAATCTTCAAGGCCTTTTCTCCGATGTTCTGCCTGGGGACTCCCATTAGGTGTCCACAGGTCGCCTGTTCGATTATAATGAGTCGCAAGGCCCAATATTAGGTTCACCTTGAGTCGATCCAGTCAGGCGCGGGAAATCTCCCTGCTGACTGATCAACGAACTGAGACAATCTATTTTCTTGTGCTGCCATTGCATCATCCAGTGTGCTTGTACATTCTTTTGTAAAGATTTGCAATGTTATTGAATTTTAAACCTTCCTGTGGAGCAGAAAGGTATAGGGGTAAAAATTAGGTCGCGCCCCATTTGGGGCGCAAATATCGTCTGGACGCAAATATTAGCGCCTGGCGCTAATTATCGGCACTGACTGGAAACTTCACTTTTACCGCCCCGGGAGGTGAGTGGAGCGCTAAATCAGGCGCTGCACACCTGTCTTAAGGCGCAAAGGCCAAGGAGTGAGGCGCTAACTCAGCGCGCGAGCGCAGCGCAGCTGCTGCCAGTTAGCGAGGGAACACAGACACACTGGCGCCAGCCACTTCTTAAAGCGGGGGGGGCCAACTTGCTCCCCAGCCACACCCTGCTCATTGCAGCCTTGAATCTCGGCCTGGAGAGACCTGTGAATCCATTTTGCTGCCAAGCATGGAGAGGGTGAGAGAACGCGCTCATCGCTTCACCGAGCGGGCCTTGGATGCTCTGGTTGGCGCGGTGGAGCGCAGAAGATGTATGCTCTTCCCTGAGAGTGGCAGGAGGCCTTTGCCACGTGAGTTCAGAAGAGTGTGGAGGGAGGTGGCTCAGAGCGTCTCCTCCAGGAGCATGGTGCCCAGGACCCATACTCAATGCCGCAAAAAGTTCAATGACCTCACTCGGGTCGTCAGGGTGAGTGGCTTTTTCTCAATACCTCTCCATCCCTCCATCTCAACCTCACTCTATGGCCAGAGGGTCTTAAAACCCCAATGCACAACACTCATCCAACACCTATGGCCCTTTCATCAAACACACACACACATTCCACACTTTGCATACAGTAAGGGCTATTCACCTATGGGAGGCACATCAGGCAACACCATGGCTGTATACAGTAAGGGCTATTCACCTATGGGAGGCACATCAGGCAAGACCATGGCTGTATACAGTAAGGGCTATTCACCTATGGGAGGCACATCAGGCAAGACCATGGCTGCATACAGTAAGGGCTATTCACCTATGGGAGGCACATCAGGCAAGACCATGGCTGTATATTTACTCAGATGCTGTCCTTTTTCTTACAGGCCAAGCTGGCGCATAATCGGAGACAGCAGCAACGGACAGGTGGAGGGCGGCCTCAGCTGCAACCCCTCAGCGATCTTGAGGAGCGCGTCCACAGGATTGTGGCAAGCCGGGTGATCGGTCCCGTCGCCACTGGAGACGCCGACCCCGTTCTGGACAGCAATGGTAAGGTCATCACCTTTTTGTCCTCTGTCCTTCCACTTGTCCCTCACAACACCAGCCTTTGACACTTTCAAGCCAACTTGCTAACTCGCTGCACTTATTCCTCCCTTACTGCCACCCTGTCCTCACGCTAAAGCCACTCTTGTACCTCCCTGCTTTCAGATGGTGATTCACCAGCTGAGGAGATGGGCCCTGAAGCTGCCACTGGGAGTGATGCTGCAGCTGAGGAGGAAGAGGAAGCCGGAGCATCAGTGCCACCCTCTCCCGAGGAAGCCCATGCCCACACTGGGAACACGCCTTCCCTGGAGGGGAGCAGGGGGGAAGGGTCTGATGAGGGTGAAGCTCCAGGACCCAGCGGGCTGCAGCAACGCCATGGGGGGGGTAGGGAAGAACGGGGGCCTTCTCCCCAGAGGGAGAGTATGCCAGACACTCCTACTGCAATGGACGCAGAGGAGGAGCGGCTGATCGCAGAAATGAACACCCAGGCGGTGGGCATGCACACTGAGCTCATGGGTGCAGTGGGAAGGGTGCCCGAATGCATTGAGTCACTGGCAAGGAGTGTGGAGCACTTCGCTGTAGCACAGGCGGATGCCACACTAACGCTTAGTGCTGCAATTCAGTCACTGGCTGCCGTGATCCCATCTCTGACTGCTCTCATACAGACTCAGATTGAGGCCACGCGAGCACAGACTGCTGCCAACCTCGATGGTTCGTGCACATGTCCCCGGGGCTGTCACCGCGCCGCAGCAGGCCAGCAATCTGTTCTCCGGCAGATTGCTCCGGATGCTGAAGTGCTGCCCCGTGGGAGTGCCAGTGTGTCGGGCGAGCAGGGAGTTGCTGTCCTCTCTCACGATGACAGCATTCCTGCTGCCAACACTGTCACTTCTCCACTGCACTTGCCACCGCCTGTAGGACAGACTGCTGCCGCCCATGCAGAGTTGGTGCAGTCTGCAGCCGGGCCCTCCAGGCCCAGAACTGGTCGAGGCCGTCCTTCAGGGGCATCTGCAGTGTCAGGGTCTGACGAGCAGCAGCCTTCCACCAGCCTTGCTGCAGCCACTGAGGTCCCATTACGGAGGAGCAGTAGGGTTAGAAGGGGGGAAGTGCGCAAGGGAAGGAGATCACCCTCGAAGGGCAAAAAGTAGGAGGTGTGACAAAATGCTGGTCATTTTTTTATTAAAGGTCGAGGTTCATGGTCCAACTTTTGTTTAGTGTTTTGGACATTATCTCCAGGTTGTGAGAACCAGTTATGTTATTGACTGTTTTTTTGTGTTTATTTCTATGAGTTTGTCATGAGGAATTGACACACACAGAGTTTGTAAAATAAATAAGTTTCTGTATTCAAAATATACATGGTTGGTGGTTGGAATTATTGGTGCCTTGGCCGGCTTAGGGGTTGCGTGCTGGGTTCATTAATGTTGTTAGCAATGGCAGGGGCCCTAGAAGCGGCTTGCTATTAGCCGTTGACGGACGGCCCTTGCAGTTTGACCATTGTGGGCCGCCCTCCCGCCTTGGTGCTGCTGATGATCATCGTCCTCGTCCTCTTCCTCCTCTTCCTCCTCCTCCTCTGGTGGTGCTCCAAGGCCTGGTGGCATTGGCTGGGTCCTGAGGATTGCCATGTTATGCAACATGCAGCACACGACTACGAAGTTCGATACTCGCTCAGGCGAGTACTGCAGGGCTCCTCCAGAATGGTCCAGACAGCGGAACCGTTGCTTCAGCACGCCGATTGTGCGCTCAATAATGTTCCTGGTAGCTTGATGGCTCTCATTGTACCGCAGCTCAGCAGGGGTGTTGGGCGTACGGAGCGGTGTCATCAGCCAGGTGCTCAATGCATACCCCTTGTCCCTGAGAAGCCAACCAACTGGCTGATGCGGTGCCTCGAAAAGTTCTGCCACAGTAGTCTGGCGCAGGATAAAAGTATCGTGGCAGCTGCCAGGATACTGGGCATTGACAGCGAGTATCAGCTGTCTGTGGTCACAGACCAACTGGACATTCAAGGAATGGAACCCCTTTCTGTTCCTGAATTCCTCGGCATTCTCATGCGGAGCACACAAAGCCACATGCGTGCAGTCAATGGCGCCCTGCACCATGGGGAAGCCCGCTACCCTCGCAAAGCCCAGAGCGCGGTCACGCTGCTTGTCTGGGGTCATGGGGAAAGAGATGAACTCTCGTCTCCTTTTGAAGAGGGCATTTGTGACCTGCCGGATGCAGCAATGCACCGCGAACTGGGAGATATTGGTGAGGTCCCCAGCAGCAGCTTGAAATGAGCCAGTAGCGTAAAAGTTCAAAGCCACTGTGACCTTCACTGCCACCGACAGAGACGTCCTGGACCTCAGTTGAGGCTGCAGATCTGGCTGCAGCAGATGGCAGAGCTCAGTGACCACCTCCTTGCTGAATCGCAGCCTTCGCAAACACAGCTCCTCGGACATATGGATGTAGGAGAGCTGTTCACGATATACCCTGGGAGGGTAAGCTCTCCTGTACATACGCCTGATGGCCCTCCTCCGTCTGGCCATCATTGCCACTCTCTCTCTGCGTCTCTGTATCCTCCGATTCAGCTGGAGCAGGACGACGCCCCCAATCAGTGCAGCCCCCATATTCTCTTTGCAAGCAAAGTAATGAAGGACAGCAACTAAAGTAGCAGCGAAGTTAGGATCAATAGGCAAAACTACCTCACAAAGCGTTGAGTCAATGTAGAAGTCTCTCTTTCTCTCTCTCCGAATCTCTCTCTCTCTCTCAGAATGAGTGGTGCAAAAATGTCGACCACAGAAAAAGACAGGAAGAAGCCCCCTTTAAATAGCGCCCCCCCCCAGCCCCACAGCGATTGATAGCGTTCCAGTCTTCCGGTCGTTGGAAGCGCCAGGCGGTAAGGCAGGGGGCGCCACTCAATTTCCGCTCTGGGGCGCCACAAGGGCGTTGCACCATGGAATGACGTCACAATCTGCGCGCGCAGGTGGTCGCAGCGGTAAGTTTTAGCGCCGCCGCACAATCTCTAGTTAAGTTCCCGAGCGGCGCAAACATCGCTGCGCCCAGGCGTTAGCGGCTTTGCGCCCCATTAGCGCCCTCTTAAGGCGCTAACGGGAGGCGCAACCAACTGAATTTTTACCCCTTAATGTAATAGTAAGGCCAGAATTTTCCCGTTGCCGCTCGTGCGGGTCGGCAGTAAAAATCCCGGAAATTGCCAGCACGTCAGGAACCCACCATCATCCAGCCGCCTCATACAATCATAGAATGGTTACAGCACGGAAGAGGCCATTCGGCTCATCAAGCCCGTGCCGGCTCTCTGCAAGAGCACTTCAGCTAGTCCCACTCCCCCGCCCTTTCCCCGTAGTACTGCAATTTTTTTCCTTCAGGTACTTATCCAACTCCCTTTGGAAAGCTGTGATTGAATCTGCCTCCACCACCCTTTTAGACAGTGCATTCCAGATCCTAACCGCTTGCTGGTTTTTCCTCATGTCGCCTTTGGTTCTTTTGCCAATCACCTTAAATCTGTGTCCTCTGGTTCCCGACCCGTCTGTCAATGGGAACAGTTTCTCTCTATCTACTCTGTCCAGACCCCTCATAACTGGAGATCCTCATTCCTGGAATCATTCTCGTAAATCTTTTTTGCACCCTCTCTAAGGCCTTTACATCCTTCCTAAAGTGCAATGCCCAGAATTGAACACAATACTCCATTTTATAAAGGTTTTATAAAGGTTCATCATAATTTCCACGCTTTTGTACTCTATACCTCTATTCATGAAGCCCAGGATCCCGTAAGCTTTTTTAACTGCTTTCTCAACCTGCGCTGCCTCCTTCAATGATTTGTGCACATATACCCCTAGGTCTCTCTGTTCATGCACCCTGTTTAGGATTGTACCCTTTAGTTTATATTTCCTCTCTTCATTCTTTCTACCAAAATGTATCACTTTGCACTTTTCTGCATTAAATTTCATCTGCCATGTGTCCGCCCATTCCATCAGCCTGACTATGTCCTCTTGAAGTCGATCTCTATCCTCCTCATTCTTCACTATACTTCCAAGTTTTGTGTCATCTGCAAATTTTGAAATTGTGCCCTGTACACCCACATCCAAGTCATTAATATATATCAAGAAAAGCAGTAGTCCTAGAACTGAACCCTGGGGAACACCACTGTATACCTTCCTCCAGTCCGAAAAACAACCATTCACCACTACTCTGTTTCCTGATACTTAGCCAATTTTGTATCCATGCTGTCACTGTCCCTTTTATTCCATGGGCTTCAACTTTGCTGGCAAGCCTATTATGTGGCACTTTGTCGAGTGCCTTTTGGAAATCCATGTACATCACGTCAACCACATTGCCCTCATCAACTCTCTCTGTTACCTCATCAAAAAACTCAATCAAGTTGGTTAAATACGATTTGCCTTTAACAAATCCGTGCTGGCTTTCCTTAATTAATCCACACTTGTCCAAGTGACTGTTAATTTTGTCCCTGATTATTGTTTCTAAAAGCTTCCCCATTACCGAGGTTAAACTGACTGGCCTATAGTTGCTGGTTTTATCTTTACACCCTTTTTTGAACAAGGGTGTAACATTTGCAATTCTCCAGTCCTCTGGCACCACCCCCGTTTCGAAGGAGGATTGGAAGATTATGGCCAGTACCTCCATGATTTCTTCCTTCACTTCCCTCAGCGTCCTAGGATGCATCCCATCTGGTGCTGGTGACTTATCTACTTTAAGTACAGCCAGCCTTTCTAGTACCTCCTCTTTATCAATTTTTATCCCATCCAGTATCTCCTCTACCTCATCCTTCACAGTGTCTATGGCAGCATCTTCTTCCTTGGTGAAGACAGATGCAAAGTATTCATTTAGCACCTCAGCCATGCCCTCTGCCTCCACGCGTAGGTCTCCTTTTTGGTCCCTAATCGGCCCCACCCCTCCTCTTACTATCCATTTACTATTTATATGCAGATACAACACTTTTGGATTACCTTTTATGTTAGCTGCGATTCTATTCTCATACTCTCTCTTTGTCCCTCTTATTTTCGATACCAATCGACTGCAACAGCACATAGAAAGGCTCGCAGAATGGGCAGACAAGTGGCGGATGGAATTTAATACAGAGAAGTGTGAGGTGATGCATTTTGGCAGAAGGAACAGGGAGAGGCAATATACACTTAGAGTATGCAGGGACAGAGGGACCTGGGAGTTAATATGCATAGGTCCTTGAAGATGGTAGGACATATTGAGAGAGTGGTTCACAAAGCATATGGGATCTTGGGCTTCATAAATAGAGGTATTGAGTACAAAAGTAGAGAAGTTATGCTGAACCTTTATAAAGCGCTGGTTAGACCATAACTGGAGTATTGCGTCCAGTTCTGGAAGTGGTGGAAGCGGAGACACTCAGGGGGAAAAATTCAGTTGGTTGCGCCTCCCGTTAGCGCCTTAAGAGGGGGCTCATGGGGCACAAAGCAACTAGCGCCCCGGCACGGCGATGTTTGCGCCGCTCGCGAAATTAACTAGACATTTTGCGGCGGCGCTAAACACTACCGCCACAATCTCCTGCGCCGGCGGATCGTGACGTCAGTTGAGTGCGCAACGCCCCAGTAGCACCCTGGAGCGGATATTGAGTGGCGCCCCCTGCCTTACCGCCTGCCACTAGCAACGACAGGTTGAGGGGAGCGTTTTTCAGTCAAGAAGGGACTGGGGGAGCACTATTTAAAGGCGACCGCTTCCTGCCTTTTTTTGTTGGTGACATTTTTGAACCACACATTCTGAGAGAGAGAGAGAGAGAGACTTCTGGAAAGATTCAACGCCATGTGAAGGAGTTTTGGGTACTGAGCAGCACTTTGCAGGTTCATTTTGATTTGCCCTTGTATCGATTTAGAAGAGACTATGGGGGTTGCACTCTGAGTTCTTTCCCTGGGTCTCTCCATTGTTCTTTCCAGCAGATTTGATGTACAGGTCTCTCCAGGCCGAGATTCAAGGCTGCAATGAGCAGGATGTGGATGGAAAGCAAGATCAACCCTCCCCTTTAAGAACTGGCCGGTGCCATTGTGTCTGTGTTCCATTGCTGACTGACATCACATGAGCTTCACCAGCGCTCTGAGTTAGCGCCTCGCTCCTCGGCCTTTGCGCCTCAAGACAGATGTATAGCGCCTGATTTAGCGCTCCAATCACCTCCAGGGGCGATAAAAGTCAAGTTTGCAGTCGGAGGCGATAATTAGCGCCGGGCGCTAATCTTTGCGCCCGGCCGATAATTGCGCCCCAAATGGGGCGATACTGAATTTCTCCCCCATTGAGTCATAACGGCACAGAAGGAGGCCATTCGGCCTTTCGAGTCCGTGCCGGCTCTCTGTAGAGCAATCCAGTCAGTCCCATTCCGCCGCTTTATCCCCGTAGCCCTGCAAGTTTATTTCCTTCAAGTGCCTATCCAGTCTCCCCTTGAAAACATTGAGGGGGAGAAATTCAGTATCGCCCCGTTTGGGGCGCAATTATCGGCCGGGCGCAAAGATTAGCGCCTGGCGCTAATTATCGCCTCCGACTGCAAACTTGACTTTTATCACCCCTGGAGGTGATTGGAGCACTAAATCAGGCGCTACACATCTGTCTTAAGGCGCAAAGGCCGAGGAGCGAGACGCTAACTCAGAGCACTGGCAAAGCTCATGTGATGTCAGTCAGCATTGGAACACAGACACAATGGCGCCGGCCAGTTCTTAAAGGGAAGGGTTGATCTTGCTTTCCATCCACATCCTGCTCATTACAGCCTTGAATCTCGGCCTGGAGAGACCTGTACATCAAATCTGCTGGAAAGAACAACGGAGAGAACCAGAGAACGAGCTCAGAGTGCAACCACCACAATCTCTTCTAAATCAATACAAGGAAAGGCAAATCAAAATGAACCTGCAAAGTGCTGCTCAGTACCCAAACATCCTTCACACAGCATTGAATCACTCCAGAAGTCTCTCTCTCTCTCTCTCTCTCTCTCAGAATGCGTGGTTCAAAAATGTCACCAACAAAAAAGGGCAGGAAGCGGTCACCTTTAAATAGCGCTCCCCCAGTCCCTTCCTGACTGCAAAACGCTCCCCTCAACCTGTCGTTGCTAGCGGCAGGCGGTAAGGCAGGGGGTGCCACTCAATATCCGCTCCGGGGCGCTACCGGGGCGTTGCGCACTCGACTGATGTCACGATCTGCCGCCGCAGGAGATCGTGGCGGTAGTGTTTAGCGCCACCGCAAAATGTCTAGTTAATTTCGCGAGCGGCGCAAACATCGCCGCGCCGGGGCGCTAGCTGCTTTGCGCCCCATTAGCACCCTCTTAAGGTGCTAACGGGAGGCACAACCAACTGAATTTTTCCCCCATACTATCTTATGAAAGAATTCTGGCCTTATTAAAACATGATAAACTGGGTTTGGAAATTTAGAAACCTAACTATGAATTAGCTATGAAAGCATTCTGGCTATTGAGATAAGACAGTTGTTGACCCTGAATAAATAACCTTATTGAAACAGAAGGTGAATGGCTCCGATAAGCTGACCTTTTGGGAACAAAACAATGGTTCACCCTGGATAAGGTGTTCTAATTTAAACTTCGTAAAGATGGCACATAAGATAAGGAACATCTGTCCTCGGAAAGATGACATAAAGTAAGGAACACCTGCTGTCACACCGTTTTTATATGGTAAACTCAGAACACCTGGAGATGAGACAAGATTCTGTAATGTTACAAGCTGATGTAGCAGTGGAGAATTGCAGAGGTCGGCAGAAAAATGACTAGGGATAATTAACTTGCATCAGCAGAAAACCTTAAAGGAGATACCACTGGAAAAGGGTATAAATATTGAACTCTCAAATGGAATATCAGACTCGCTTTAATCGGGCAAAGCGATTCTCAGCTTCATAGGCGGCTCTGTAGTCTACCATTCTTTGTACCTCAGGGATCAACGGTATTTGATATTGATGGATATCCTGTATAAGAAAACTTCAAGAACTGTAATACTGTCGCAAATTTAAGATTTAAAAGTAAGATTCTCTGTTAATAATAAGATTGTATGTTTTCTCTTTTTAGAACTGTTAAAGTTGCAATTCACTGATTCACCAACTGTAAATTGCATGTCGGTTCTTTTAATAAATCTCTATATATCTTTAGAATTGTCTCACAAGACTTCTGTATCAAAAACTCACGAATTCAATCTCTGTACACTCTTTGGTGTAGAGTCACAGAATTCTGAGGGAGTTTTCCGGACCCTCATAATATCTGGGAGGTTACAATCTAGCTAAACTTATTAAAAGCGCTATCTGGAGGACGGTAACATTCTCGGGTTGTTCCTTTCCTTTAGGGAGAGATAGCCCGGACCTTTAGACCCAATTAAGCGTCTTTAGGATTCGGCTACCTCAAACTTTAGTTGAAAGTGAACGTCTGAAAAATACTCCTGATCCGGGGTAGCCATAAAGGAGCTAGGACTAGTAAAAATTCCTTCACAAGATGCAGCAACTTGCCAAAGCTTCTTCGGCAGCACCTCCCAAACCCGCAACCTCTTCCACCTGGAAGGACAAGGGCAGCAGGCGCATGGGAACACCACCACCTCCAAGTTCCCCTCCAAGTCACACACCATCCTGACTTGGAAGTATATCGCCGATCCTTCGTCGTCACTGGATCAAAATTCTGGAACTCCCTCCCTAACAGCACTGTGGGAGTACCTTCACCACACGGACTGCAGCGGTTCAAGAAGGCGGCTCACCACCACCTTCTCAAGAGTAATTAGGGATGGCCAATAAATGCTGGCCTTTCCAGCAATGCTCACATCTCAAACAAATTTTTTTTGTAATTATCTTTTTAAGGGATGCAAAGTAATGTTCTCTGGTATAATTCAGGTGTTTGTTAAAGGATGGAGCTCACCAAGTAAATTGATGATGTGAATAAGGAGCTGACAATCTGGTGTGTAAATAACCATGCCACTTTAATAAGTAACAGAGCGTTTCACGGTAAAAATAACTGGAGCAGGAGAAACAGGCTGCAGCAAAAAATAGCAGAAACAATGGCCCGATATGTACGGGAGGTGGGGAGGGTGCGGGGAGGCCAAAAACGACTGAAGAACCTGGAAAGGCTGGGAATGCGGAGGGCCTGCCGAACTAATCGACAGGACCTTATTGTCACTTTTTTGTTCCGTTTCCCGGAATCAGAAGGGGTAGAGAAAGACCGCGATCACCGCTGAGGGAGGCTGAAGGCTTCCTAGAGAGACCAAGGGGGAATACTCCTACTCTTCCTGGCCCACAAGGGGTGCCAGAAAATGCACTTACCTTATGGAGCCAGCAACTCACACCTGCCTTTTCACTGCCGGGTATCTCGACTCCTGGGAAACTCGTGCAGCAGCTGTGAATTTTAAACCTAGTTCCCAATTGCACTGTAGGAGCTCAATTTAAATATGTTAACGAATTGTCCCACCTCTCCACGGCAGGACACTCAGATACCACAGTGAGTGCATACGTTAGGGATGCATTCCCCATATCTAAGCCTTTAACCCGCTTCCCCCCCGCCCACTGATCTGCTCCCGCCTATCAAGGAGGGGTGTTAATATCAAGGCCAATGAGACCTGCAATAAACATTGATGCAACTATTCAGAATCACTGGCCAGGCATTTGAGGTCAGGATGACGGCGAACTGGCAGCGTTCACCGTCATTCCGCCATTGAAACTGACCGCAACTTTGGGATTTGGCGCATGCGGAAATTCTGAAGTTGCGGTCAGTCATTGACAGCTCCGAAACAGACTGCACTGTGCCCCCTCCCACCCCCCACAGAGCCGGCAATCTGTGTAATCAGCCAAATCATCGACACTGATGAAAACATCAGCTCTTCTGCAGTAAGTACACTGTTAAATTCAGTGAGCGATCTGGTGTAACTGGGGTTTTGACAGCGTTATTACTGCTAAACAAAGGTTAAGGGCCTGGAAAACTAATTTTAATTTTGTGCAGTGGGAAATTTGTCCTTTTAATAAAAAATGAAAATTTTTAAGAAACTTTTCCAAAAGAATGTAGATTTTTTTAACGTTTGTCCATCTTTATTTCAGGTTTGCCTTTTCCCCATGTGAGAGCCCCAATCTTCCTTCTGCTCTCTCTAACTAGTTTAAAAAGTTCGAATTTTAAGAGCTTACTCATTTCCTTGTTCGCTGTCTGTGAGAATTCTGCCTTTTGATTGGCTGCTTAGACAGCCTGTTGATGTCACAGCAGTCTGCACAAGGGGATCCCCAGTACAGTTCGTTGACTTGAATTGAAGGTCAGAAAACTCAAAGTTCTTGACACAGGGATCGCGAGATCCTTGTGCGAAGCGTACTTCGGGGCCAGCAGCGAATGCCTTCGCTTCACTGCTGACCACAAATTCCAGGCAATTAAACTAGACAGCTGGGGAGCAGACAGGGAAGAAATTGGGGCCCAAGTGAGCCTAATCAAAAAGTGAATGATAACCAACAGGTGGGTATGAACACAGTAACTTGAAGATATACAGGGGCCAGATACCATTAATAGGCAGATATTGGTGCTGAAGGAAGAAGTAAATCTAAAATAACATGTAAATACAAGACCAATTAATGTATTTTAGGTGGTGTTGCTTGAGGGAGGAATATTGGACAGGGAATTCCCTGCTCCTCTTCAAATAGTGCTGTAGGATTTTCAACATTCACCTAAACAGGCAGATATTTGAATGTCTCATTCAGAAGATGGTTTCTCTGACAATGCAGCACTCCCAAGTACTGCTTTGGAATGCTAACCTGGAATATGGTCTAGTGTGGGGTTTGAACTCAAATTTTCTGAGTCGGAGGCAAGAATGCTGCCTGCTGAGCCAAGTTGTACTTCTGAAATAGACTTCAAAATGCTAAAAAAAATATACTTAATAAAATGTCAGAAATGTAATTTTCTGGTGGGATGCCCCGAGTTAATAAATGTTGTGTCTTTACTGCTCAACATCTTCTTCAGAAATTTCTGAATCTACCATCCTAGCAAAAAACCTTTCATTTTTTTTCCTACAAGTGATGGAATGTTATGTATAACTTCAGATTAAATTATGACAAGCCTGTTCCCCACTACATTTTCACATGTTGGCCTACACTTTTGAGTTTTCTGCTTTTTTGAAGCTTTGTGTCAGCTTTTGCTATTTTTCTAGCTTGGCATGTACTGTATGTAGCAATGTAACCAAAGCAAGAATGTTTTTTAATTTTTCATTGAAACAATCGTTTCCACAATAAATACATAAATAAATAAATATTTTCCTAATTTCATTTTAAAATATTGTAAAAATTATTCTCTATGAGAGGAATGTCCTTGTAATGCAAGAACAAAAATACTTTGGCGAGGTAGACATAGATCGGGAACCCACTGAGCCCACCTATGACAGTATTCAGCTGGGCTACTAAATGGAGTGCCTGAGAATAGTCATGACCCATCTTGATGAGGATGGGACAATGTATAATTGGCTTTCCCCACCATGAATTAATTTGTGACATTAAATCCATCCTAGACTGATGGCTTCAGTCTCCCATCTATAATCCCTTTTAGGATTCTAAATGCAATGAAATTAAGAAGACTTAACCCATAATTCAAGGTTGTAAGGATAGTGGTGTGCGAAGCGGAAAAATTACTGAGTGACACAGTAGGCTATGTCTTTCTGAGATTGGGGTTAACATATACTGCTGGCTGGTTCAGTGGGAGTTTATATCTATAGGATGAATCCTGGCAGGTGCCATTCCTTCCTGTTTCCATCAGTGGTAATCATTTTTGGGCAGGTGGTAAAATGCTACACTACTACAACTAAATGCCTGCTTCAGTTTAGCACCTTACTACCACTACTCAGCCTTAAATGTTATTTCCATTTTGGCTAATATTTGTTAGTTTAAACACATTTATATGTCATTTTATATGATTCGGTGTTCACAGCTTGTCATATGCACAATATTAAACAGCTCAACAACAACAACAACTTGTATTTATATAGCGCCTTTAACATAGTAAAATGTCCCAAGGCGCTGCACAGGAGTATTTTAAGACAAAAAATTTGACACCGATCCACGTAAGGATAAATTAGGGCAGGTGACCAAAAGCTTGGTCAAAGAGGTAGGTTTTAAGGAGTGTCTTAAAGGAGGAAAGAGAGGTAGCGAGGCGGAGAGTTTTAGGCAGGGAGTTTCAGCGCTTAGGGCCTAGGCAACAAAAGGCATGGCCACCAATGGTTGAGTGATTATAATCAGGGATGCTCAAGAGGGCAAAATCTCGGGGACCAGTTGTAACCCTGTATCTCAAACTATCCTGCCCTTCCCAATTAGACAGAAATATTGCAAAGAGCAGCCTGCACAAAGATACAAATGGGAAATAGTATGGACATGATTAAAAAATAATTGGAATTTTAATCAAAATCAAACATTTTTCAAAAAATCACTCTAGTTTTTAACCATATTGTTGTCACCTTTGCTTGTAAGCTCTTAAATAATTTTTCTTTCATATTGCAGAATGGAGTAGAATTAGAAACTGAGGATAAAAATGGGAGCACACCTCTAAAACTTGCGAGAGTTTGCAAGTATAAAGATATCGTTGTATATTTAGAAAATACGATCAGTCAATCAAAAAGTCTGATTCCGAAGTTTGACTGGAGGTAAAGTAGAACATTTCAGTTGTGTAATTTTTTTTTAAATATTACACAGTACTGTAGAAACACAGCTTCAAAAGCATGTGTTATATTGGACAGTAGTAGAAGGTCTATAGTTGAGCACTAGGGCAATGTAACATTTTTAAGAGTATTTGCCAGACTCAACATAAAGTACTGACAAACAGCCAACTTTGTAACTAAGCTTATAGTGGAGTTAACAACAGAGTTGTGCAATAAGATTGGGAAGCAGTGCACGTTATTTTTTTTAATGGTTTGTGTGTGCATGGAGAGAGGTAAGATCAGTAGTGGGAGCAAAGTGATTAAAAAGGATTGAGATTTATTCTCAGGTTTGATGGTTTTTGGCCAGCTATGGTTCCTTGAGGAGGACTGATTTAGGACCAGCAGCCCTTTTGAGGAAGAATGTGGGGAGGTAAACATTGTGCATAGGAAAATGTTGCTTTGTTTTGTAAAAATGCATGTTCATAATATAACGGGGAGAGGGGGCGCGGAAACGTGCTTACATAAGCTAAACACAATCCCATGCCTGATTTTGCTGCTTTACAGATTTCACGGGACTGCTGCAGACTCGAGTGTCCTTTGTAACTCCCTGTGTTTGCATGGTGTAGGGATTATGGGAGATGCTGCTGTGACCTTTATAGTCAGAGTAAAGCTAGGAAAGCAGAGTCAGGGTAATGTTTTATTAAAATGAGCCAAAGGCAGCCAGAATGTTATTGATCTAAAGAATGCTTGGTGTGCAAGAATGTCCTGATAATACAAAAGTTGATACTTATCAGTCACAACTAATTCTGAATTATAATTCATTTGGTAATTCTGATATGTAACTTATTTTAAATGCATTATAATATCCTAAAAAAATTAAACTAATCTAATAATTTGTTTAACCCCAAGTGCCATTACACACAGACATTAATGGCTCGGGAAAGGAATGTTGAAACCTGAAAATTACATTTTAAACTAGGATCTATAGAGGTAGACAATGAGAATGAATATTCAAATGTGAGAAATCCAACTCCAATCTGCAAACTCCTAATTGATAAAAGCAGGATTCCGCTTGTGGTAAATGCTTGTCAGGACAGCAGAAGCTATAGCTTGGTGGGGATAGAGGGATCAGTTAGACTGGCCCAGCAAGGGAAATTTTCAAGAAATTTGGCTCGTTATAAGTAACACAGAAAACCTGGAGTGACAGTTTTTATTGGCCAAATCATCAAGAATGAACCTTGAACTCGTGGGAGGTGAGTGATGAGCTTGTGAACCTTAACACTGGCATCGCCTATAGGAATGAAACACTGGGTTAAAAAGAGATACCTTTTCCACAGAGGTTCCTTGCCTGGGGTGAACATCTACCATTGAGTTTTGGTTACCAGGAATGTTGGCAGACGTCATGACTAGGTAATAGGATCTCTCGTGTTCCCACACATTGGCTTTGATTTTCCGTGGGGGTTCTCCCATGCATCCACCGTAACTTTTGTGGAAGAGCCACGGGAATCCCGGGAAAATGGTGTAAACATTGTCTACTACCTTTTTACAGGGTTTACGTGACTCTTTCACAAAAGTTATGCAATCAGGAGCACCTCTGCGGAAATTCACCCCCATTGAGTTTGTCATGCCTTCCCAATTTAGATACACTACAAGTGGACTTATTACCAGGTGTTTGCTTTGGGAGGGTAAAGTGATTTATTTTAACCCCCTGACAACCGTAGGGCCCTCAGCAGCGTGAGGCCTGGGAGATTTTAATTTTAACTTGCGGGTAGGCGAGCAGCAGTGAGATTTAGGGCAGTAGGGGCCTGCTGCTGTGGGCCCGAAGGATTGGCCCGGGCACTCAGGTAAGTGGTTGGGTGGTGGGGGTTGTCAAGAGGATATTGCGGTAAGGGGAGCAGGAGGGAAGCCTGGGACAGGGGAGGCCCAATATTTCCTTGTATGGCCCGGAGGAGCATTCCTGTTCTTCCTGACCCGCAAGGAAACAAAAAAAAACTCACCACTCTGGGCCTCTTCTGGCCCCAGTCCTTTTGCCGTTGGGTTAAAATTGCAATCAGGCCCCGATGATGCCATCGGAGCCAAATCTGTATACTTGAAGAAGGACCCCGCTGCCTTCCAGTGGATGTCCCTCTCGCCTGCTCCAAGGAACAGGTTAAAATTGCAACTCGTGGAAAGGCAGCAGGATCGCTGGGGGTAAGTTGCTGCAGCCAGTTTCTGCCAGGCCAGCAGGGTTACAATCAGCCCTAAAATATTAAGAACTGTAAGGCATTGTGTGTGAATTATGTGAAATGATCTGGCTAATGAGACCACCCTCACCCAAAAGAGGAGGAGCCTGAAACTGGGCATCCACTGCTCCTTCATGGTTTGTGCCTCACTGACAGGCAGGAGAAAAAGTGGCATTTCACCAGCAAACACAGGGCTTCACCTACTTTTCATACAATGACACAAAAGAGAACGGTGAAATTAGATCGTATGGGGTTGAATTACGATGGGGTTCTCCCGACCGTCTGTCAAATCGTCGGCAGAAGATCTGCGGGCACCCCAGAGAAACTGCGTCACCGATCGGGATAGCACCTGTCGACATTCAACCCCTACAATTTCAATTTTCTGTTCTTTTAAAAATAAATCCAAAAACGGATATGGTGCAGTCTGCCAGCAAAACAATTAAAACCTGCCTCAGGTATGGATAACATTGGGAATCAGACATGTGGACGTTTAAATTCTACTGATGTACCACCAAATAGGACCTGAAGTTTCTGACATATGTGTGGATAGAATTTCTGATCTGAAAAGGAACCCTTAGTGCCTCTGGCTAAGATTACTAACAGTGAGCTAAGCATCCTTTGAAAAATTCCTACTTCTTGAGAGAGAGAGAGAGAGAGAGAGAGAACCTCCAATGTCCTGTGTATGGATTGCAGGACTTTTTATAATTCTACGCCACATAATCAGAGTTGACTCGGTCATATTGATCTCAGGCCTCCAGAGGACAGTGGATGGTATAATTACATCTTTTTATACAGTTGCTATTTTTAGCACCATTCCAGTAACTTGGAAACTGCAACCAAAGAACACCACTTTTGTAACTCCTACTACCACCAACAGAAGTTGAAAATAATGTACAAAGCTGTAGACTCCACATCTTGCCTTAACCATAAATTATCCGCCATTGTGATCTGGATTGGCTACTGTAGTTGTAAATACAGCATTCAACAAAATGTTAGTAAAGATATTTTTTTTAATTCATAAGCGTACCCTCTATATTTACTGTTGGAGATATTTTTCTGAGCAAAATAACAAGGATTTCAATGTTGTTATCTGTTTTCTAGACTTCTTCAATCCAATCCCTCAAAGTCCAATTAGAGAAAATATCATTCCAACATTCAGTGCCAGCGATCTCATCCGATTTCTCTAATTCTTTGCAGTGCATTGGTCTTTGGCCCACCTGGAAAATCTAAAGGACCAATTCTTTTCTTTTACGGCTGTTTGCTGTTGTGGGGTTACCCTACTTACTTTACACAGGTCAGTAAATTCAGATCTGCTAAAGTGAAAGCCAGCTAGCAATGTGTTCAATATCCTACAAAAAATTGCTTTTTAATACAAGACGATATGATCTGCATTTTCCAACACCATATTTTGCCGATAACTGTGACTATTGGAGAATTTCCATCCCATTGCCTCACAGATCTATTGACATGGATATCTCAGTATCTGCACTGAATTATATTGACATGAACACCAATAATAGGGGATGGGGGATGGGGGGGGGGGTAGCTTTAGAGGCAGCAGTGTCGAGGTGGGTTGGTGTATTAGTATACTGTATCATAAAGTGGTAGGAATGCCATTAGTGCTGCCCTTCTGCACACACTCAGTTCCTGTGTTTGACTGGATCATTGGAGTGAGGCATCGAGTAGAGGTTTGGCACTTCTCACAACAATGAGGGATAATTGGCCAACACGTCACTCCAATTCGACCTGCAGCACCTCCTTGTAGCTAATTGCAAAGCAGCATAGGATGAGGCCTGGAGCAGGTCAGATTCTGCCTAATTGGCTGAGGACTGTGGGTGGAGTCAAGGAACCTAAAGAGGGGGAAATAAACTCAGTGAGAAAGAAGAAAGAGCTTGTATTTATAGAAAGCCTTTCATGATCTCAGGGTGTCCCAAAGCGCTTTACAGCCACTGAAGTATTTCTGAAGTGTAGTCACCCGACAGGACCTCAGTTTTATGTCACATCCAAAAGTCGACACCTCCGATCGTGCAACCCTCCCTCAGTCCTGCACTGAGGTGTCAGCCTAGATTATGTGCTTAAGTCTCTGAAGTGGGATTTGAACCCATGACTCAGAGGTGAGAAAGTGACCACTGAACCAAGGCAGACACCTAATTAAAATATGGAAGAGAAATAAATACATATGTAAAACATTAAGATGCAGGGTGCATAATTTGCTAATACTATGGCCTAAATATGATATATGCTATGTTGAAAAGACATTTTGATTCGTACAGTGACATGGCTTATGGTATTTCAGATTTGATTCTTTCATACTTCATTAGTGGAGCCAGCATCACATTTGCTCTTTCTCATGTAAAACACCCCTGACAATAGGGTTTGTGGAGAGTCTGAAAATGTTGAGATACTTCAATTATAAACTTAAAAATTAAACTGAAGCATAAGGTAAAAAGTATTGAAATATCAAAGTTTCAAATACATTGTGATCTAGCAATGTCATGGACATTGCAGAAGTCATGATA